>OY740794.1:29265961-29659290 GCA_963514005.1 Raja brachyura
GTAGAAAGGGAGAGAGGAGGTAAAGGGAGTGAGTGATGGAGGGAGGAGGAATGGGGAGGAGAGATTGGGAGAGAGGGCATCAGCAGGTCGGGTGGGAGAGAGTGTGGGGGGGAGAGACTGGGGGTGAGAGAGTGGGGGTGGGAGAGAATGGGGGGAGTGAGCGGGTGGGTTGGGAGAGCGTGGGGGGGGCGGGGGGGTTGGGTGAGAGCGGGGGGGTGGGAGAGAGTGTGGGAGGGGGGGAGTGGGGTTGGGAAAGCGTGGGGGGGGGGGGGGGGATGGAATCGTACACATCCCGTGCGGCAGAGGGAAGCTGACGGTTGATCAGGGGGTTGAGTGAGGAGCGCTTGTACCGACCGCCATCGCCGGCGAGTCGGGGCCTGATAACACTCACATCGTGGCAGGGAAACTGTGGGAAACCAGGATTGTGATCATCACTGTTCAGACATGTCGGAGTTACAGCATCGCCCAAAGTTGGCAGGTCCCGTCTCTGCCTGAGTCAGCGACTCCGCGCAGGGAGGGGGGGGGGGGGGGGGGGAGGGAGAGGGAGCACCATGAAGGTGTCTGGGGGCAAGGAACTGCAGATGCTGAAAGGACACAAAGTGCTGGAGTAACTCAGCAGGTCAGACAGCATCTCTGGCGCATCATAACGAGTTCGCGCCACAGACTGAGGGAGCGCCGCACAGTGGGCAGGGCGACAAATAGCGCCAGTCAAATGGTGCGTTGGGTGAAAATTGTCAGCAACGTTTCTGCAACTCAGCCAATTCAAATGTGTAATTGAATTGATTGATTGGAAGATTCAGCGTGGAAACAGTCCCTTCGGCCCGCCGAGTCCCTGCCAACCATCGATCGCCCGCTCACACTAGTTCTATGTTATCGCATGTTCAGAGGGACCTGAGTGAATATTGTTTTTTCCAATGTTAGGTAACCCCTAACTAACCTGCCCCCCACATCCTATCTCCCCCACCTCTCCCCGCTCTCTCCCCCCGCCTCTCCCGGACTTCGCCATCTTTCTCCGATAAATTCTTTCTTCTGGCTTCACAATTCGCAGCTCTTCCAACCTGTCTCACGCTTTCTGTTTTTATCTGTGGCCTTTGTTCCAACCACCTGCCTGTCAACCCCTCCGCCTATTACCTGCCCGGCTTTGTCCAGCTCACCACCTCTCTTCCAGCTCCCCACCCTCACCCCCTCCTATCTGCGCCGGGAATCAGTCTGAAGAAGGGTTCAAACCTGAAGATCATCTGCCCGTGTTCTCCAGAGATGCTGCCTGACCCGCTGAGTTACTCCAGCACTTTGTGCCTTTGGTAAACTCTCCACAGATCTTATCGATAATAGACAATAGCAGCAGGAGTAGGCCATACGGCCCTTCAAGCCAGCACCGCCATTCAATGTGATCATGGCTGATCATCCACAATCAGTACCCCGTTCCTGCCTTCTCCCCTTCTCCCCATATCCCCCTGACTCCACTATCTTTAAGAGCTCTATCTAGCTCTCTCTTGAAAGTTTCCAGAAAATCGGCCTCCACCGCCCTCTGAGGCAGCGAATTCCACAGACTCAATACTCTCTGTGAAAAAATGTTTCCTCATCTTCGTTCTAAACGGCTTACCCCATATTCTTAAACTGTGCCCCCTGGTTCTGGACTCCCCCAACATCGGGGACATGTTTCCTGCCTCTAGCGTGTCCAAACCCTTAATATTACCATATGTTTCAATAAGATCCCCTCTTATCCTTCTAAATTCCAGAGTATACAAGCCCAGCCGCTCCATTCTCTCGGCATATGACAGTCCAGCCATCCCGGGAATTAACCTTGTAAGTCTACGCTGCACTCCCTCTATAGCAAGAATGTCCTTCCTCAAATTTGGAGACCAAAACTGCACACAATACTCCAGGTGTGGCCTCATTGGGGCCCTGTACAACTGGAGAAGGACCTCTTTGCTCCTAAACTCAAATCTTCTTGTTATCAAGAGGAGTTGAGTATCTTTGAGTCACATGAGACTTTCAGGACAAGAGAAGCGATAGATTTCTCCAATTATAACTAGAGACAGAACGGGGAGATTCGTCAGATTGCCTCAGTGGTGAGAGTAAGCAGAGTTGGACTGAATTGTTGCGATTTAGAAAACTGAGAAGTGAACTCGTCGAAACTAACAACAATCTTACAAGAGCAAAACACAAAGTACTTGAGGAAGGCAGCCGGTCAGTCAGCGTCTGTGGAGGGAAGTGGACAGACTCCTGCTGAATATTTACGCACTTCAAATCGCCACAGGGTTGACATGTTATTTGTCGAGATGTACCGCCTCCCACCCCCTCCCGTCCCCAACATCCCAACCCCTCGCAGCCGTTCAAGACCGAGATAAGACACTATGTTTTCAGTTCTCTACCCAACAGGGTTGTGAAGATTCAGGACGGAAATTAATATACTTATGGATGTTAAAGGAGTGAAGGGATATGGATTTAATCAGCTGTGATCTTCTAGAATGATAGAATAGAAGGGAGGAGACAATTGGACGATTTCTCTTTGTGATTGTACGCTTTACTTCACACTTTAGAGATCCGGCACGGAAACGGCAGGGGCGGGAGTGATCACAATAGGCGTGGTCGTAGAGCAGCTTCAGCAGTAGAGGCTGTCGTAGAGTCGTAGAGTCGTTGGTCGTAGAGGCTCCAGGACCAGGTACCGCGGGGGTCGGGGCGGGATGGGCATTTGGAGGGGAGAGGGGGGGGGGGGGTCAGTGGCCGTGGAAATGGTCGGTCTCAGGACTTGGGGTTAGATCCCACTCCCAGGGGGTGGTCTGGGCTGGGCTGGGGTTAGATCCCACTCCCAGGGGGTGGTCTGGGCTGGGCTGGGGTTAGATCCCACTCCCAGGGGGTGGTCTGGGCTGGGCTGGGATTAGATCCCTCTCCCGGGGGGTGGTATGGGCTGGGCTGGGGTTAGATCCCTCTCCCAGGGGGTGGTCTGGGCTGGGCTGGGGTTAGATCCTTCTCCCGGGGGGTGGGCCGGGCTGGGCTGGGGTCAGATCCCTCTCCCGGGGGGTGGGCTGGGTGGTTGTTTATTTGTTTCCTTCCATCGTGTTGGGACGGGACGGGGTGAGCGGACCTGGCAGAGCAGGTCGTGCGCAGGTTTGGGCGGGGAGGGGGTGGATGGGTGGTGTCTGTGGACTAACCCTCTCGCGTGGGGAGCTCTGGGTGTGGGGGGGGGGGGGGGGAGAGGAGGGGGGTCTGTATAGGGGTCAAAAGCGGAAGGGTAATTGTATTTGGTGAGTGGGGAGGCGAAGGGGGTTGGGTGGAGAGCAGAGATTGTTTCTGTGTGGGTTAGACGGGGTATTTGAATGAGGAGGTAGGGAGGATGCTCTGGGCATTGTGTTTAGGGGGGAAGTCTAGATTTGGTGGTCGGGGGGTACCTGAGTTTGGAGCGGCGAGGGCTGGTTTGGAAGGGAAGGGGGTGCGGTTTGGGAGAGGAGATGATCTGGGTCTGGAGGAGGGGGAGTGGTTGTGTTTGGTCGGGGAGGCGGGTGGGTGGAGAGGACCCTCTCTCTAATCTCCCCCCCCCCCCCCCCTCCTCCTCTGCTCAGACATGGCGAACGCGGGTTTCCAGATGCTGGGCTTCGCCCTGGCGCTGCTGGGCTTGGTCGCGGTGATCACCAGCACGGCGCTGCCCCAGTGGAGGACCTCGTCCTATGCCGGAGACAACATCGTCACCGCCCAGGCCATCTACGAGGGGCTGTGGATGTCGTGCGTGGCCCAGAGCACCGGGCAGGTGCAGTGCAAAGTGTACGACTCCATGCTACAGCTCGGCGGTGAGTGGGGGAGGGCGGGTGGGAGGGGTGGCAGGGTTGGTGAAGGGGGGCGGGAGGAGTGAGAAGTTGGGGGGAGAGGCGGTGGGGTTTGGTTTGTGCCGAGGGGGCCGAGTGGGTTGGGGTGGAGTCAAGGTGTGGGTGCTGGGGTCGGTCTGGGTGGGGGTTGGGTTGAGCCAAGGGGGGGGGTCTGTGTGTGTGTGTGTGTGTGTGGGGGGGGGGGGGGGGGGGGCAGGAGGGCTGTGTGGGCTGGAGGTCTCATGGCAGAGGGGGCAGGGCAAGGGTGGAGGGGCAGAATGAGATCAGTGGGCCAGGTTGATGGAGGGGAGGTCGGGTTGAGAGGTGCGTTGAGGTGGGTGGGGTGGTGAAGGCTGTAACTTGGGCATTGGGGGCTGTCGGCTCTGGGAAGGGACGGTGGCAGCAGGACAGGGAGGGGTGGGCAGGGGTTACAGGGCTGTGCGTGTGTGCACTCTAGTCCCGGTGAGAGACCAGGTTTTGTGGAGATGGGCAGGAGCCGCCGCCAGGGTTGGAATTTCCCCTCCTCCCCCCCCCCCCCACTCCCACCTGAGAAGGTAAAGACACCTGTGACCCAGGAGATGGGTTGGACCCAGTATCTGGAGCCTCTGGAACAGGTGAAAGTGACAAAGTGAAGACTGGTGCAGGATGCAACATGTTGGTGTAGATGTGTACAAGACACATGGGCTGACCAGGGTCAGGGTCTTCTGATTGGCAGGGGTTGCGACCCTCATTGCCCTCAAACGAGGGCAAGCTCTGATTGCTAAGTTCATCAATCACACAAAGGTAGGGAGGGAAGTACATTGATGGTCTCCAGAAAGATGTGGAGCGGTTCAGTTGGTGGGCAACGGTCTGGGAAATAACCTGTTGTTGTTGGCAGGTGGCGGGAAGGCTGTGGAGGCCTAGGGTTTGGATCCACCTGTAACGTACCTGCACTTCACAAACAAGGTTATCAATGTGGGGGAAAAATGGCTCAGAAAGATCAGTGCAGGGGAGGGTTGGCAGTGATCTGATGCAAGATGGATTTGTTAAAGCAAGTCAGGATGAATGTGTTTATGCAAATTGTTTTTAACTGACAGAATACTTTGTTGAGGTAATGGATTCAAGTTGACACTAGTCTGGTTTATTGTCCTGGCTACAAGTACAGTGAGGAGCAATGGGAATCCTGGTCACTGCAGGATTGCTGAGAGTTGTGCAGCAGAAGTGGTGAACATGGACTTCTTGGAGGGTCTTTGATGAGTTGCCAACACAAAGTAAAATTTGTGCGCAGTAAAGTTAGCATTCGGCATAAAGGGATGTTGACAGCGTGAGTATGAAGCCGGCCAAGACCATTGAGAAATATCAAATGGAGATCATCGACAGGTGATGTTTCCGGTCGGGACCCTTCTTCACACTGATTGTAAGGAGGTGCGGGGGTGGGGGGAGAAGCTGGAAGAGGGGAGAGGTAGGACAAAGCCTTGCAGGTAATCGGTGGATACAGGTGAGGGTTTTTTTTGATATGCAGTTGGTTGGACAAAGGCCAGAGATCAAAAGACAGAAGGTGTGGGACAAAAGGATAAAATTGTGAATTGTGAAGATGGAAGAGAAGAGGCAGCGGATAGATTGGTACAAGACCTGGTTGGGCCCAGGAGGGGAGGGGGGGTGGGGGTGGGGAAGGATGGGGGGAGGGGGGGTTGTATACTATTGGGTGTAAACAACCCAAGCGGAATATGAGGTGCTGTTCTTCCTGAACGTGAACCTTCTTCACACTTTCCCTCATGATCTTATACACCTCTAAGATCACCTCTAGGTCCCCTACGCTCCAATCTAGCCTGTCAAACATCCCCCTACAGCTTAGGCCCTTCGCGCCCAGGCAACATAACTCCTTTTCCTGCCTAATATCATCTTTCCAACAGCAGGATGACTGGAACTGAACACAATACCCCAAGTATGGCCTCATTTTGTACAACTGTAATATTCCGTTGCAATGTCTCTACTCATCCCTGACTGCCATAGGCCAGCATGCCAAAAGACTGCAATGCCTGTCCTGTCCTGCCAGATGTGTTTTACTCGCATACCTCTGAGTCGGTATGTGTAATAGCTGTAAGTGTTGGGACATGTCCTGAGAACACAGAGTTGAGAGCCTGGGCTTTGTAAACAGGTAGGGTGAGAGCAGAGGCAACGAGGCGGAAAACACTGGTTAGTTCACAGTCTCGTGCCCACCCCTCACCTCCTGGAGGTGAAGCTCCCAGTGAGGGGGTAGAGGTTGACTCGAACGTTCCAGGATTCAGGGAGGTCAGCCGAGGGTTAGACTGGACAAGGTGTGCCGTATACCTCGCGGAGTAAGAAAGATGAGGGGGCAATCAGATCATGACAGGTCAGGGGGATAGGTAGAGGTCAGCTGTCACCGTTACTTATTCATTATGATACAGCCAGAGGCTAATCGGCCCATCCGGGAATGCTGACTCACAGGGACGTAATGCTGTTGCCCTCATGCCCGCTCCTCATATTCCCTGTATCCCTGCAATTCTGTAGAATGGGAGATATTTCCTCAGTACATGAGAGACTGATAGCAGCAAGGAAGGAGATGATGTGCCCCACCTTTCCCAGGAAGACGTACCTGGAGGGTTAAACGGTTATTGCAAGATTTGTCCTGCATTTGTTTGTTTAATTACCTGATATGTCATCTGCAAGGCAGGTTAGAACAGAACAGTTCTCAGCGCTGGTGGTAAACAGCAAGTGGCAGCCCCAGCCTACGTGGCAGTCCTGGTGGTGACTCATGTGCCAGAGAGAGAGAGTCTGGCCCTGGGACAATAATCACCACTGGACCCTGCTTTCCTAATATGACCCCCCTCCTTGTCCCACCATCACAGTCTGTGTACAGCCTCTGTGCGCGGCATCTCCCACAAGATGACTGTTTCCAGCCAGTGTCTCCGAGCTCCCCTGCACGCGGTGAATGCTCTGTCCCCCCGGTCTGTTTGGTTTAGTTTATTATCGCATGTACCTAGGTTCAGAGAAAAGCTTTTTTGTAGCGTGCTTTCCAGTCAACGGAAAGCCGACACTGGATTACAATCAAGCCGTCCACAGTTAGGGTAAAGGGAGTATTGTTTACTGCAAGATAAACTCCAGTGAAGTCCGATTAAAGATAGTTCGAGGCTCTCCAATGAGGTAGATGGTGGGTCAGGACCACCCTCTAGTTGGTGATTGGATGGCTCAGCTGCCTGAAGAAACCGGAAAGAAACTGTCCTGAATCTGGAGGTGTGCGTTTTCACACTTCTGTATCTTTTGGCTGATGGGAGAGGGAAGAAGAGGAAGTGTCTGGGGTGAGATTCATCCTTGATGGTGGCATGTCTTTTAAAAGTCGTAATTGTACCCACTTCTACAGCTCCTTCTGGTAGCTCATCCCAGATACAGCCTGCCCTCTGAGTGAGAAAGTTGTGCCTGAGGTCTCTTAAATTTCTCCCATCTGACCTCAAGGTTGTGCCCTCTAGTTTTAGAATTGTCTACCCTGGGACAGAGGCAGTGAGTGTGTTGAAGTTCTGCAGTTCCATGGTTTACTGAGACTTTACTTTATACTTTTGTGATACGGCATGGAAAAAGGTCCTAGATTCCGCACCGATCAGCGATACATACTAGGGACAATTTACAATTTTACTGGCCAATTAAGCTACAAAACTGCATGACTTTGGGGTGTGGGAAGAGACTGGACCACCCTGAGAAAACCCACGCGGTCATAGGGAGAACGTACAAACTCCATACAGAGAGCACCCATAACCAGGATCGAACCGGGGTCTCTGTCGCTGTGAGGCACCAAACGCTACCGCTGCACCACTGTGCCGCCCGCTATGTATGAAGTGTAAAGATCAGAGCAATGGAACTGAGAGGATTGTTGTACTGCTACAATATTGGGATTTATGACATTTTGTAGTAAGCACTGCAGATGCTGGTTTAAATCTGGGAAAACGAGACTGTCCTGGACAGGATGTACAGTGAGGTTGTCAGACCAAGGATACCGGAAACATAGAAACATAGAAACATAGAAAATAGGTGCAGGAGTAGGCCATTCGGCCCTTCGAGCCTGCACCGCCATTCAATATGATCATGGCTGATCATCCAACTCAGTATCCTGTACCTGCCTTCTCTCCATACCCCCTGATCCCTTTAGCCACAAGGACCACATCTAACTCCCTCTTAAATGTAACCAATGAACTGTCCTCAACTACCTTCTGTGGCAGAGAATTCCACAGATTCACCACTCTCTGTGTGAAAAATGATTTTCTCATCTCGGTCCTAAAAGACTTCCCCCTTATCCTTAAACTGTGACCCCTTGTTCTGGAGTTCCCCAACATCGGGAACAATCTTCCTGCATCTAGCCTGTCCAACCCCTTAAGAATTTTGTAAGTTTCTATAAGATACCCCCTCTTCTAAATTCCAGCGAGTACAAGCCAAGTCTATCCAGTCTTTCTTCATATGGAAGTCCTGCAATCCCAGGAATCCGTCTGGTTAACCTTCTCTGTACTCCCTCTATGGCAAGAATGTCTTTCCTCAGATTAGGAGACCAAAACTGTATGCAATATTCCAGGTGTGGCCTCACCAAGACCCTGTACAACTGCAGTAGAACCTCCCTGCTCTTGTACTCAAATCCTTTTGCTATGAATGCCAACATACCATTCGCTTTATTCACAGCCTTCTTCACCTGCATGCCTACTTTCAATGACTGGTGTACCATGACACCCAGGTCTCGTTGCATCTCCCCTTTTCCTAATCAGCCACCATTCAGATAATAGTCTACCCTCCTGTTTTTGCCACCAAAGTGGACAACCTCACATTTATCCACATTATACTGCATCTGCCATGCATTTGCCCACTCACCCAGCCTATCCAAATCACCTTGCAGCCTCCTAGCATCCTCCTCACAGCTAACACTGCCCCCCAGCTTCGTGTCATCCGCAAACTTGGAGATGTTGCATTCAATTCCCTCATCCAGATCATTAATATATGTTGTAAATAGCTGGGGTCCCAGCACTGAGCCCTGCGGTACCCCACTAGTCACTGCCTGCCACTCTGAAAATGACCCGTTTACTCCTACTCTTTGCTTCCTGTCTGCCAGTACAAAGTGAATTTACAGAAAACTCTGCTTTAACTGTCGAATAGGTCAGGAGGACACATTATTGGCAACAATGCTGAATACAAGATTCACATCTCTATCCACATCAATACTGAATTGGTGAATTCAATACTGAAGGGCGAAGGTGGGTGACTATGAGAAAGAGGAGTAAATTTGGAATGCAGGAGACCCCGGTGGCAGTACCTTATGAAAACAGGTACAGTCTCTGGGGAGTTGTTGTGGCAGATAACGTTTCCAGTCTGAGTGGCGGACAGGTCGGTGGCTCCAATCCTAGCGATTAGACTCGACCAGCGAGGGCCATAGTGGTGGGTGACTCCATTGTCCGAGGTGCGGACACGAGATTCTGTGGCAGCAGACGAGACTTGAGGATGGTCTGTTGCCTCCCTAGTGCCAGGGCACAAGATGTCTCGGACCGACTTCAGAACATCCTCAAGAGGAAAGGTGAGCAGCCGGAGGTGGGTGTGCATGTGGGCACAAACAACGGCGGGAAGGATTGGAAGGAGTTATCTACATCCCCCCAAACAGTAGCCTGGAGATAGGGTGCAAGTTGCATCAGGAGTTAAAATTAGCATGTAACAAAGGTAATGCTACGGTGCTTATGGGAGATTTTAACATACAGGTAGACTGGGAAAATCAGGTTGGTACTGGACCCCAAGAAAGGGAGTTTGTAGAGTGCCTCTGAGTTGGATTCTTAGAGCAGCTTGTACTGGAGCCTACCAGGGAGAAGGCAATTCTGGATTTAATGCTGTGTGATGAACCGTATTTGATAAGGGAACTCAAGGTAAAGGAACCAGTAGGAGGTAGTGACCATAATATTATGTTTTAATCTGCAATTTGAGAGGGAGAAGGTAAAATCGGAGGTGTCAGTATTGCAGCTGGCCAAAGTTGACTGAAAAGGGACCCTAGCAGGGATGATCGTGGAACAGCAATGGCAGGAATTTCAGGGCATAATCCAGATGATGCAGGATAATTTCAGTCCAAAGAGGAATATAGATTCTAAGGGGAGTAAGAGACGACCGTGGCTGACAAGGGAAGTCAAGGACAGTATAAAAATAAAAGACAAAAATAAAAATAAAAACATATTAGTCAGGAAATGGTGTTGGGTAGACTGATGGAACTGTAGGCTGATACATCCCCAGGACCTGTTGGTCTGCATTCCAGGGTACTCAAGGAGGTGGCTCTAGAACATGTGGGCGCATTGGTGATAACTTTCCAATGTTCTATTGATTCTGGATCAGTTCCTGTGGATTGGAGGGCAGCTAATGTTATCCCACTTTCCAAGAAAGGAGGGAGAGAGAAAGCAGGGAATTATAGACCTGACATCAGTGGTGGGGAAGATGCAGGAGTCGATTATCAAATATGTAATAGTGGTGCATTTGGATAGCAGTAACAGGATCGGTCCAAGTCAGCATGGATTTACGAAGGGGAAATCATGCTTGACATTTTCTGGAACTTTTTTGCAGATGTTACAGGTAAAATGGACAAGGGCGAGCCAGTGGATGTAGTGTACCTGAACTTTCAGAAAGCCTTTGACAAGGTCCCACACAGGAGATTAGTGGGTAAAAATAGAGCACATGGTATTGGGGGTAGGGTATTGACATGGATAGAAAATTGGTCGGCAGTTGGTGTGGATAAACGGGTCTCTTTCAGAATGATAAGCAGTGACTAGTGGGGTGCTGCAAGCCTCGGTGTTGGGACCGCAGCTGTTTACAATATACATGAATGATTTAGATGAACAAATTAAAAGTAACATGAGCAAATTTGCAGATGACACAAAGCTGGCTGGCAGTGGGAACTGTGAGGAGGATGCAATGAGGATGCAAAGTGACTTGGACTAGTTGGGTGAGTTGGCAGTTGCATGGCAGATGCAGTATAATAACATGGATAAATGTGAGGTTATCCACTTTGGTGGCACGAACGGGAAGTCAGAATATAAACCGAATGGTGTCAGGTTAGGAAAAGGGGAAGTACAATGAGACCTGGGAGTCCTAGTACATCTGTCACTGAAAATAAGCATACAGGTACAAGAGGCAGTGAAGAAAGCTAATGGCATGTTGGCCTTCATAATGAGAGGAGTTGAGTATAGGAGCAAAGAGATCCTTCTGCAGTTGTACAGGCCCCTGGTGAGACCACATCTGGAGTATTGTGTACAGTTTTGGTCTCTTAATTTGAGGAAGGACATTCTTGCTAATGATGGAGTGTAGCGTAGGTCCACGAGGTTAATGCCCGGGATGGCAGGATTGTCATATGTTGAAACAATGGAGTGACGGGGCTTGTATTCACTGGAATTTAGAAGGATGAGAGGGGATCTTATAGACACATGTAAAATTATTAAGGGATTTGACACGCTATATGCAGGAAACATGTTCTCGATGTTGGGGGAGTCCAGAACCAGGGGCCACATATTAAGAAATGAATAGGCCATTTAGAACTGAGATGAGGAAAAACTTTTTCACACAAAGAGTTGTGAATTTGTGGAATTTTCTGCCTCAGATGGCAGTGGAGGCTCATTCACCGGATGCATTCAAAAGAGAGTTAGATAGAGCTCTTAGGGCTCGCGGAATCAAGGGGTATGGGGAGAAGGCAGGAACAGGGTACTGATTGTGGATGATCAGCCATGATCACATTGAATGGCGGTGCTTGCTCGAAGGGCCGAATGGCCTACTCCTGCACCTATTGTCTATGTAGCGATGTAAACTGAAAGTAGATACAAAATGCTGGAGTTACTCAGCGGGACCGGCAGCATCTCTGGAGAGAAGGAATGGGTGACATTTCGGGTCGAGACTCTTCTTCAGACTGATGTCAGGGAAGAGGGCTGGACAGAGATAGAATGTAGTCGGAGACAGGAAAGACTTGGGAGGGGGTGGTTTCTGTTGGAAGGGACGAGTTGACCAAGGAGTTATGGAGGGAACAGTCTCTGCAGAAAGCAGTAAGGGGGGAGATGGGAAGATGTGGCCAGTAGTGAGATCCCATTGGAGATGGCAAAAGTGCTGGAGGATTGTATGCTGTATGCAACAGCTGATGGGGTGGAAGGTGGACATGGGGGACTGTCCTTGTTGCAAATGTTGGGAGGGGGAGCAAGAGTGGAGCTGCGGAATATCGAGGAGATCCTTGTAAGAGCTTCATCTACAATTGAAGAGAGGAACCCCCGTTTCTTAAAGAATGGTGACAACTCCGATGATCTTGGGTGGAAAACGTCATCCTGGGAGCAGATACGACGTAGATGAAGGAATTGGGAGTAGGGGATAGAGTTTTTGCAGGAAGCAGGGTGGGAAGAAGTGTAGTCTAGATAGCTATGGAAATCAATAGGTTTGTAGTAGATGTCAGTCAATAGTCTGTCTCCTGTGATGGAGACGGTGAGATCCAGAAATGGTAGGGAGATGTCGGAGATGATCCAAGTGAATTTGAGTGCCGGATGGAATTTAGTGGTGAGGTTGATGAAGTCAGTGAGTTCTGCATGGGTGCAGGAGGCAGCACAGATACAGTCGTCAATGTAGCAGAGGGTGAGTTCGGGGATAGGGCAGTGTACGCCTGGAGCAGTGATTGTTTGATGTACCCTACAAAGAGGCAGGCATAGCTAGGGCCCATGCAAGTGCCCACAGTTACGCCTTGGATTTGGAGGAAATAGGAAGTGTCGAAGGAGAAGTTGTTGAGGGTAAGGGCCAGCTCTACTAGGCAGAGGAGAGTATTAGTAGACTTTATGACATTGTTCAGGACAGGTAGGGAATTGGCAAGTGTGTTCCTCATAGTGTGTGACTTAAACCGCGGTTTGTGCAGTCATATGTTTAGTTTATTATTTTCACGTGAACCAAGGTACAGTGAAATGCTTTTTTGGTGAATTGATCCCATTAGCCTCAGCAAAGCTGGTCGGTGAAAGCTGAGGACCAGCAGGTTGGTCCGTGCTGGTGTCCAAGGCAAGAATTGTCCCTCCAATAACACCGGGAGTCATCAACAGTGTATTTATTCACTGGGTGTTTGTGGGGGACAATTCTTGTAGACCCTGGTCGCAACGCTGAATATTTCAGTGACTACAAAGGGGAGTTTGGGATTGGCTGTAGCGGGTTCAGAATTCCTAAATCTGCGAAGGACATGTACCAATTGGAAGTTTGCAGAATCTGGAGTAATGTAGAGCCTCCCTTGTAAAGGCTGACGTCTGTCCTCCCTCAGGCACCCTACAGGCCACACGAGCACTAATGATCATCAGCATCTTGCTGGGAGCCCTGGCGCTGTTGATTGCTGTCACAGGAATGAAGTGCACAACCTGCTTAGCAGACGATGAGGTGAAGAAGGCGAAGGTTGCGGGTGCCGGCGGAGTGTGCTTCATCATCTCAGGTACTTCATTAATGTCCATGTATTTAACATCCATTGGCCATTATTTGTCACCTCCTCAAAACACTCTGAAGTTAGTAAGACCTGACCTCCCTCCACACAATACCAGGATAACTATCCTTTTCTGGACATGTAAATCCTATGCAGTAGGATCTTCTCCAACAATTCCCATACCACTCATGTCAGGCTCTTGGTTTGTCTCACATGCTCTTCTTAATCAGAGGAACAAGGCTGGCCACTCTCCAGCCCACGGAGACCTCGACTAAGACTAGAGAAGATACTATGATATTCGTAAAGGCCCCAGTAATGTCTTCTCACCTCCGTCAATAACCTGTGACGTATCTCGTCAGGCCCTGGGAACATCCCACCTTAATGTTCTTCAAGAGCACCAACACCACCTTGCTCTAGAATATCAGCCTACCCAGATCTCATGACGCTCCGAGTTATAGGGTAGGGAAAGAGGCCCTTCTGCCCAACTATCAATTCTGACCAAGGTAGGCACAGGGATATGGAGGGATATGGAACATGTGAAGGTTGGAGAGAATAGTAAACATGTTCAGCATGGACGTTGTGGGCTGAAGGGCCAAATCCTGTGCTTTCTATGTTCTACGAAGCTCATTCTGAATTATGTCTTTGAGTCATGGACTAGGGAAGTTGGCAGGTTTCCTATACAGTATAGAAACAGCCCCTTCAGCCCAAACCATCCATGGCGACCAATGTGCCCCATCTAAGCTAACTCCAGTTTATCGTGTATGGCTCATATCCTTCCATACCTTTCCTATCCATGTAAGTGTCCAAGTGTCCTTTAAATGTTGTTTTAGAATCTGCCTCAACTACCTCTTCTAGCAACTCATGCCCTATACCCAGCATCCCCTGTCTGAAAAGTTCCTATTAAATCTTACCTTAAACCTGCATCCTCTGGTTCTTGATTCCCCTACTCTGGGTGAATTCAGATTGAATTGGCCAGATTCAGTTTGCGGGGGTGGGGAGGGGGTGACAGGTGGATTGAAGGTGGGGGTGTGTGTGGGGGGATGTGGGGTAGTGCGGGATGGGCAAGGAGGGGGAGGTCAGGCTTGGATTGAGTTTGGGGAGGTGAGGGGTGGGTTCTGGGTTCGATTGAGGTGGTGGGGAGGGGGGGGGGTTGGAGATAAGCCCACTACCTGAGGATAACTGGGTAAGTTGGTATTCAGTGTAATCACTGCGTTTAACGCTGGAGATGATGAACCAATGCTGGGCTGGGGAGAGGTCATCACACAATGCTCACTCTCTAACATGTTCAAGGTGCTGACCACAAATACTCACCCATCCATCCTCTCTCCCAGGGCTCCTGGCACTGATCGCCACCGCTTGGTTTGGACACAACATCGTGCGGGAGTTCTATGACCCCTTCACTCCAGTCAACACTCGGTAAGCCATGGGAATGAAGCCCGAATTGACCCGATCCGAACCACCTTGCCGGGGTTTGACCGAGGCCGCAGGGAAGTGGGGCAGAGGGGGTGAGGAAAGGATGGATGTCAAAGGAAAACATCAGTGTGCTGATCAGTGGGTGAGGCAGTGGGCAGAGTCCACGCCTGGGCTACATATCTATAGACTTTACTTCAGACTTTGGAGAAACAGCACAGAAACAGGCCCTTCAGCCCACGAGTCCGTGCTGACCAGCAATTACCCCAAACACTAACATTACCCTACACACCAATGACCATTTATAAATTTACCAAAGCAAATTATCCTACAAACCTGTATGTCTTTGGAATGTTTGAGGAAACCAGAGCACCCGGAGAAAACCAACATGGTCACAGGGAGAACCTACAAACTCCGTACAGAAATCACCCATAGTCAGGATCAAACCTGGGTCTCTGGTGTTGTAATACAGCGACTGTACCACTGCGCCACTGTGCCACCCCCTTTAATGCCGGGAGTCTGACGGATGAGGCAGACTCAGGTGCTGTCTGTGCAGAGCCTGTGACTGTGAAGGTTTTCTCCGGGTGCTCCGGTTTCCTCCCACATCCCAAAGATGTCCAGTTTGTTGGTTAATTGGCGCCTAATGTGTCGTGTGAATGTGTGATTGCTGGTCGGCGTGGACTTTGAGGACTAAAGGGCCGGATTCCATGCTGGATCTCAAAACTAAACAAAACCTGTTTCTTAATCTTGGGTCTTTGTCCAACCATCCACTATCAAATAACCTTCCTTATCTGCATCAACCTATACTTGCCAGGCTTGGTCCTGCTTTTCCTCTCTTCCAGCTTTCATTCCATGCCTCACCCCCGAGCACCCCCCCCCCCCTAATTCCCCCCATCACTGAAGAAGGGTCCAGACCCCCCCCCCCACCCCCACTTCCCCATTCCCCACAATCACTGAAGAAGGGCCCCGACCCAAAATTCACCTATCCATGTTCTAAGGAGATGCTGCCTGACCTGCAGAGTTACTCTAGCACTTTGTGTCCATTGGTAAACCAGTATCTGCAGTTCCTTGTTTCTGTCCTCATGACTTGCTCATTTATAATTGCCCTGCAGATCAGCAGGTTGTGGTTCCCACTAATCTGTCTTGCATCCCTCTTTTATATTAACACTAAATTCATTCAATTCCTCCTTTTCATCGATATTTGTTTTGATTTTATTTTACTTCCTTATTGTCATGTGTACTGAGGTCCAATGAAAAGCTTTTTTGTTGTGTGCTCTCCAGTGAAAGAAAAGACCATTGACGTTATTAGCAGGCTATAAGCATAACCTTTGAGAGACATTTAGACGGGTACATGGATAGGAGAGGTTTAGTAGGATGTGGGCCAAGCGCGGGCAGGTGGCATTTGTGCAGATGGGGCATGTTGGTCGGCAAGGGCAGATTGGGCCAAAGGGCCTGTTTCCACACTGTATGACTCTCTGACTATACATGATTACAGTCAAGCCGTCCACAGTGTACAGGGTTCATCCCAATTCTGGGAAGTGTTGGCGTTCTGTGCAGTCATCACATGCTGCAACCTGCCTCACTCTCCTCTGCACCCTCTCCCCTGTCTTCACCTCTGCCCGGCAAAGTTCTTGGGTAATGATGAGGGAGGGGATGGTTGTGACACTCGCTGCAAGGCTAGTTTACTTATGGCATTGACATTTGAAACCTCAACTTGAGAAAAGTTTCTGAAGTTGATGAATCATCAGTAGCTGATCTCGGGGTTGTCAGTCTGGAATTATCTCCCACAGAGTTTGTGTAAACTGATTCATGTGGTCATAGAGTCACACAGCGTGAAAGCAGGCCCTTCGGCCCAACCTGCCTATGCCGATCAACATGTCTCATCTACACTAGTCCTACATCCCTCTAAACCTGTCCTATTGTTGCACCCGTCTAAATGTTTCTTAAATGTTGTGATGGTACCTGCCTCAACTACGTCCCTGGAAGTTTGTTCCATACACCATTCCCCCTTCTGTGTGAAGAAAGTTGCCCCTCAGGTTCTTAATAAATCTTTCCCCTCTCACCTTAAACCTATGTTCCCTGGTTCTTGATTCCCCCATTGTGGGTTAAAGACTCTGTGCATCTCCCCTATCAATTTCCCTCATGATCCCATACACTCCATAAGATCACCCCTCATCCTCCTGCGCTCCAAAGTATAAAGTCCTAACCTGATCAACCTCTCCCTGCAGCTCAGTCTCTCGAGTCCTGGCAACATCTTCACCACATCCTGTTTTTTTTGTAAACCAGGATCCCCAGTTCCTTGTTTCTATCCCCATGGCTTCTTTGTTCAGTAATTGGGCTGCGGATCATCAGGACATGGACATTGATTGGATTGTCACCCCTACTCATTTGTCTTACATCCTTTTTTTATATTAACACTAAATTCCTTTAATTCCTCATTTTCTTTAACATTTGGTTTCATCCCCGTTCTGAGAAATGTTGGCGTTCTGTGCAGATAAAGTCATCACAGACTGCACCCTGCTCACTCTCCCCTGCACCCTTTCCACCCCTGCCCTGCAACACACTTCTTGGGTAATGGCAAAGGAGGAGATGGTTACATTTGTGGGCCCCATATCTAAGGAAGGGTGTGTTGGCTGTGGAGAAGGTCTAGAGAAGGTTTATGAGATCCCAGGAATGATTGAGTTAACATATGATGAGCATCTGACAGCACTGGGCCTGTACTCCCTGGGGTTTAGAAGGATGAGGGGGAGACCTCATTGAAACTCACCGAATAGTGGAAGGCCTGGATAGAGTGGATGTGGAGACGATGTTTCCACTAGTGGGAGAGTCTAGGGCCTGAGGCCATAGCCTCAGAATAAAGGGACGTACCTTTAGAAAGGATATGAGGAGGAATTTCTTTAGTCAGAAGATGATGAATCTGTGGAATTCATTGCCACGGGCGTCTGTGGAAGCCAGGTCAATGGATATTTTTAAGGCAGAAATGGATAGATTCTTGATTAGTAAGTGTGTCAGGGGTTATGGGGAGAAGGCAGGAGAATGGAGTAGAATGGGAAAGATAGATCAGCCATGTAGACTCCCAGTGTAGACTCGATGGGCCGAATCACCTAACTCTGCGCCTGCAACATGAATATGACCTTGGCATCATATTGGCACATTGACATTTGAAAGGGCAGGGGTTGAGGAAAGTTGTCTGAAGTCAGCAGATGATCAGGACCTGTTCCCAGGCTTGTCGGGCTGTGGAATCCTCTCCCAGAGTCGGCAGAAGCTGATTCACAGAGTATATTCAGGATGAGACTGACCATCTACAAGGGAGCACAGGGGAGTGGGAAGAGGTGGAAGTGGAGCGCCGGCCAATGTTCCAGCAGCTGATGTCGGGATGAGTGGTGCCATGGGCTGCAATGGCTGGTGGACCTGCTTGTGCTAGGGCTATGGTGACCAGACGGGTCCTGCTCCCAGTAATGACAGGACACTGGACAGAGGAGAAAAGTACACGAGTCGGAAATCTTTGATCCCGTGTGGGAAGGGGAACCAAGAATGAGTGCAGACACTACAGGCTGGATCGTGGGGGAAGCTTTCACTTCCCAGCTCACAGAGCCTTTGAACAGTCTTTAACCAGAGTAGGGGAATCTAAAACTAGAGGGCATAAGTTTAAGGTGTGAGGGAAAAGATTTAGTAGGAACCTGAGGGATAGCTTCTTCCCACAGATGGTGGTGGGTATATGGAACGAGCTGCCAGAGGAGGTAGCTGAGGCGAATACTGTAACAAACATTTAAAATACACTTGATCAAGTACATGGATAGGCCGGGTTTAGAGGGATATGTGAAGAGAAAGAGATTAGTTAAAACAAATGTAAGTCCCTTGCAATCAGAAACAGGTGAATTGATCATGGGGAACAAGGACATGGCAGACCAATTGAATAACTACTTTGGTTCTGTCTTCACTAAGGAAGATAAATAATCTGCCGGAAATAGCAGGGGACCGGGGGGTCAAATAAGATGGAGGAACTGAGTGAAATCTAGGTTAGCTGGGAAGTAGTGTTGGGTAACTTGAACGGATTAAAGGCCGATAAATCCCCAGGGCCAGATAGTCTGCATCCCAGAGTACTCAAGGAAGTAGCCACGGAAATAGTGGATGCATTAGTGATAATTTTTCAAAACTCCTTAGATTCTGGAGTAGTTCCTGAGGATTGGAGGGTAGTTAATGTAACCCCACCTTTTAAAAAAGGAGGGAGAGAGAAAACGGGGAATTACAGACCAGTTAGTCTAACATTGGTAGTGGGGAAACTGCCAGGGTCAGTTATTAAAGATGGGATAGCAGCACATTTGGAAAGTGGTGAAATCATTGGACAAAGTCAGCATGGATTTACGAAAGGTAAATCATGTCTGACGAATCTTATAGAATTTTTCGAGGATGTAACTAGTAAAGTGGATAAGGGAGAACCAGTGGATGTGTTATATCTAGACTTCCAGAAGACTTTCGACAAGGTCCCACATAAGAGATTAGTATACAAACTTAAAGCACACGGTATTGGGGGTTCAGTATTGATATGGATAGAGAACTGGCTGGCAGACAGGAAGCAAAGGGTAGGAGTAAACGGGTCCTTTTCAGAATGGCAGACAGTGACTAGTGGGGTACCGCAAGGCTCAGTGTTGGGACCCCAGCTATTTACAATATATATTAATAATTTGGACGAGGGAATTGAATGCAAAATCTCCAAGTTTGCGGATGACACGAAGCTGGGGGGTAGTGTTAGTTACGAGGAGGATGCTAGCAGACTGCAAGGTGACTTGGATAGGCTGGGTGAGTGGGCAAATGCATGGCAGATGCAGTACAATGTGGATAAATGTGAGGTTATTCACTTTGGTGGCAAAAACAGGAGGGTAAACAATTATCTGAATGGTGGCAGATTAGGAAAAGGGGAGATGCAACGAGACCTGGGTGTCATGGTACACCAGTCATTGAAAGTAGGCATGCAGGTGCAGCAGGCAGTGAAGAAAGCAAATGGTATGTTAGCATTCATAGCGAAAGGATTTGAGTATAGGAGCAGGGAGGTTCTACTGCAGTTGTACAGGGTCTTGGTGAGACCACACCTGGAGTATTACGTACAGTTTTGGTCTCCAAGTGTGAGGAAAGACATTCTTGCCATAGAGGGAGTACAGAAAAGGTTCACCAGACTGATTCCTGGGATGTCAGGGCTTTCATATGAGGAAAGACTGGATAGACTCGGCTTCTACTCGCTAGAATTTAGAAGACTGATGGGGGATCTTAAAGAAACTTACAAAATTCTTAAGGGGTTGGACAGGCTAGATGCAGGAAGATTGTTCCTGATGTTGTGGAGGTCCAGAACAAGGGGTCACAGTTTAAGGATAAGGGGGAATTCCTTTGGGACCGAGATGAGGAAAACATTTTTCACACAGAGAGTGGTGAGTCTCTGGAATTCTCTGCCACAGAAGGTAGTTGAGGCCAGTTCATTGGTTATATTTAAGAGGGAGTTAGATGTGGCCCTTGTGGCTAAAGGGATCAGGGGGTATGGAGAGAAGGCAGGTACGGGAATACTGAGTTGGATGATCAGCCATGATCATATTGAATGCGGTGCAGGCTCAAAGGGCCAAATGGCCTACTCCTGCACCTATTTTCTATGTTTCTATGTTTCTATGGACCAAACACGGGCAGGTGGGGCAAATGTAGATGGGGCACACAAAAGGCTGGAGAAACTCAGCGGGTGCAGCAGCATCTAAGGAGCGAAGGAGATGGATGACGTTTCAGGTCGAGACCCTTCTTCAGACATTTCGTGCTGTACAACTCCAACACTAATTGTTCCAGATTTGGTGGGGTTTGCACTGAGAACGGAGTGCCAGGTAATTCATCCAGGCCTGCAGTCCATGGTGGACTTTTGGTCGAATCCCAATATAGAAACAATTGCAGATCCTGGTTGATACACAAAAGGAAACAGTGCTGGAGTAACAGTGGGTCAGTCAGCATCTCTGGAGGACTTGGACAGGTAATGTTTTGGGTCGAGAATCTTCTTCAGTCTGATTGTGGGTGAAGGGGTTGGACGAAAGCTGGAAAAGAGGAGAAGCAGGATAATGCGTGTCGAGACAGGCGAGGAAGAGGGGGTTGACAGACAGATGGTTGGAACAAAGGCTGGAGAGAGGAACAATAAGTGTGAGACAGGTTCAAAGAGCTTCTCATTGTGAAGTAGCATGGAGTGGGGATGGAGGGGAGAAATACGTGGGAAGCCAAGTGGGTCCCAAGGGAGGGGAGGGGAGCAGATGGGGGGTGGGGATCCAGTTCCCAGCTTGTCGCATGCAGTAAGGTGTGTGAGGAGCTGTAAATGATTCAGGTCTTTGGTCCGTGCCCATTTACACTTGGTCCCAGCCATCACAGTCTGGCCGAATCAAGTGTTTGTTAAAAGTGTTAAATGTTGTGAGAGCCATGCAGTCACACAGCATGGAATCTGGCCATTTGGTCCATTTCTCCCCCAAAATAGGCCCTTTCTCCCCCAACACCAACCTTTTGTTCCCCCATTACTCCCTCACCTGAACCCTTGATGAACTTGCATCGGTTTCTCCCCTTCCTCTCCCCTTCCTCTTCCCCTATATTCCTTCCTCCGCCTTCACAATTTGCAAAACTTCACCCTTTTGGGCTCATACCTGTTTTTTCATCTCTGGCCTTTGTCCACCAATCTGCCTATCTAACCCCCCACTCCCCACCCCACAATCTCCCGACTGTGTCCTACTTAGTACTGCTCCTCTTCTCTTCAAACTTTATTTCTCACCTCCCCTACCTCACCTATCCACGTTCTCCAGAGATGCTGCCCAACCACTGAGTTACTCCAGCACTTTATGTCTCCCTTTAGCCCATCATGTCCGTGCCAACCGAGCTAGTCCCAGTTGTCTGCTTCTGACCCATATCTTTCCTGACCATTTCTATCCATTTAAGTGTCTGCTCACACTGCCCCCTTGGGCATTGCGTGCCAAACCCAACCACCCTCTGGAGGAAGAATTTCTTTGTCATATACATTCAATTTCCTACCCTTAAACATAGTTTTAGAGGGTTATGCAATGGGGACAGGCTTCTACCCTATCCGTGTCACTTATAATTGTGTATGTCTCTATCAAGTCCCATCCCCATTCCAAGGTAAACAAGTGCAGCCTCTCCACTATCCTCATAATGAAACTCCACCCCAACCAACATCCTGGTGAATCTCCTCTGCATCCTCTCCAATCCAACCATGCCCTCCTCTCCCGTGGCGATCAGCCCTATATTCGGTACTCAAGTTGTGAGCTGTCAATGTTTTCTAACCTCCCTCATTGTACACCACGCCCTGCCTCGCTTGCCCTTGGGCTTACTCTCCTTGCTCCCACTGTCCAGGGAACACAGTGATCCTGAACTCCCATTACTGTCTTGAATGAGTCCCATTGTTCAAATGTTGACCTACCCAACAGTAGCCGCCCACTTCTGCCAGCTTGTGGCATCATATGGTGATTAGCCTTTCCCCAGTTCAGTTTCTCAATATCTGGCCCATCCTATCTCCATGAAATTTAGAGTTAGCATAATCTCCCGGTCATGTCATACGTGACAGGAGCAGAATTAGGCCATTCAGCCCATTTAGTCCACTACGCCATTCAGTCATGGCTGATCTATCTCTCCCTCCTAACTCCATTCTCCTGCCTTCTCCCCATAACCCCTGACACCCATACTAATTAAGAATCTATCTATCTCTGCTTTAAACAGTGTTAAAGTTTTTGTGAGGTTTTCAATGGAGTTGGTATTGGGATGGAGCTAGTCTTTCTCCTGGAAGTATTTCTAAATCTGGCCTGACAAAGCTCTCCAGTCTTTTCTTGCTTCCAGCTCCCCCTCCCTTGCAATCAGTCTGAAGACGGGCCCTGACCCGAAATATTACCTATCCAATTTCTCCAGGGATGCCGCTGACCCAAACGAGTTACTCCAGCAATTTGTGTCTATCTTTGATATAAATCAGCATCTCCAGGTCCTTTTTATTACATTCCCCAGTAGACAATCCAGTCTTGGTGTTGGAGTCAGAGGGTGGTAGTGGAGGGTTGATATTCGGATCGGAGACTGTGAACAGTGGTGTGCCTCAGTGCTGGGTCTTCTGCTCTTTGTCGTCTATATTAATGGTGTGGATGAGAAGGCAAGATAGCTGGCAAGATGAGTAAGTTTGTGAATACACCATAATTGATGAAGAGGTGGACAGTAAAGAAGGTTGTCTGAGCCTACAACAGGATCTGGATCAACTGGAGTGTGGGCCAAGGAATGGCAGATGGAGTTTCACTCAGATAAGTGATGCATTTTAGCAAAAGAAAACGGGGCAGGAATACACGGTGAAAGGCAGGATCCTGGGGAGGGATGTGAAAAGGAGAGAAACAGGGGTACAGTTCTCCGAAAGTGGTGATACTGGTGGACAGGGTGGTGAGGAAGCTGTTTGGCACGCTAGCCTTCATCAGTCGGGGCATTGAGTACAGGAGTTTGGAAGTCCTGCACAGCTGTGCCAGATGTAGGTGAGAGCACACTGGAAAATTGTTTGCAGTTCTGGTCACCATACTGCAGGAAAGATGTGATTAGAAAGAGAGGGTGCAGAAAAGATTTGTCCGTATGTTGCCAGGACTGGATGGCTTCAGTTATGAGGAGAGATTGGATAGGCTGGGTGTGGGAAAATGGGTTTCCCTGGTACCGGAGGCTGAGAGGCCAACTTATAAAGGTTTATAAATCGTGAGGGGCATAAATAAGGTGAAAGGTCACAGTCTTTTCCCCCAGGATTGTGGAGTCTAAAGCTAGAGGTTTTAGTTGAGAGGGGAAAAATGTAATAGGAATCTGAGGGGTAACATTTTTACACAGACGGTGGAGGTATTTGGAATGAGCTGTCAGAGGAGGTAGTTAAGGCAGGTACAATAACAACATTTAAAAGGCGCTTGGATAGGATTAGTTTAGTTTATAATTGCCACATGTTCGAAGGTACAGTGAAAAGTTTTTGTTGCAAGCTATCTAGTCAAAGAAAAGACTGTACATGATTACAATCAAACCGTCCACAGTGTACAGATAAAGAATACAACATTAAGTGCAAGATAAAGTCCGATTAAAATAGTTCTACCTCCATTGAGGTAGATGGGAGGTCAGGACCGCACTCTAGCTGGTGAGAGGACGGTTCAGTGCTTGACCACAACTGGCAAGAAACTATCCCGAAATCTGGAGGTGTGCGTTTTCAAACTTCTGTATCTCTTGCCTTATGGGAGAAGGGAGAAGAGGGTGACCGGGGTGTCACAGAAATGTTTAGAAGGATATGAGCCAAGTGCGGGAAAATGGGACTAACTTAGATGGGGCAAGTTGATCGGCATGGACATGTTGGGCCGAAGGGTAGTGTTTCTGCGTGTGTGACTCTGAGGAGATTGTTGTTCAGTAAATGGTGCTCTGGGGAGTTTCCGGGAGCTTCTTCGCTGCGCTGGGAAGGGGTGGGGTCCACAGTGTGATCAGATGTTTTGGGAATGTGCGCAGTGTGTTCAGACATGTCAGGTGTGGGTTAGAGGGGGCAGGCAGCTGTGCAGAGCTCTGGAGTGGAGACTGGGAGGGTGGTTCTCACTGGGTTTGGAGACAGATCACAGGGAGCAGTCACGGCAAGACACAACAGGAATGTTGTTTGAAACGTTCAGGTTTGATCACGGGTGGATGAGAGATTGCCTCGACACACACACACACACACACACACGCACATGCACACGCACACGCACACCCACGCACGCACACACACACGCACACACACACACACGCGCACACACACGCACGCACACACGCACACACACACGTGCACACACGCACACGCGCACGCACGCACGCACACACACGCACACACACACACACACACGCGCGCGCACACACGCACATGCAAACGCACATGCAAACGCACACACACACGCACACACACGCACACACACACGCACACGCACACACACACACAGACACATGCACACGCACGCACACACACACGCACACACACACGCACGCACACACACACACGCACACGCATACGCACACGCACACACACGCACACACACTCACACACACACACGCACACATGCACACGTACACGCACACACACACACACACACACACGTGTGCATGGATGCCCCAGGACTGCAGGTGACCGGTGGGTCAGTCACAGACTGACATGCCCACCACCAAGAGAGGGGAGAAGAGGGAGTGAGACTGGTCCTTGGTTATGCTGGTGGCCTTGCTGAGCCAGGGTGAAGCGTAGATGGAGTCAATGGAAGGGAAGTCTGACTGAGGACACTAGAATCCCTCAGATCTGAGAAACATTGTCACCCTCTGCCCCTCTGGTAAATTGTGCACTTGCCCCATTCCTCCCCCTGGATTCTGTTTGAATCCTTTGTGAAAATCTTGTGCTCCTAGGGAATGAAGATGTCAAGGAAGTGAGCAGGAACTTCTTTAGCCAGAGGGTGGTGAATGTGTGGAATTCATTGCCACAGATGGCTGTGGAGGCCAAGTCATTGTGTATTTTTAAGGTGGAGATTGACGGATTCTCGATTAGTACAGGTGTCAGGATTTATGGGGAGGAGGCAGGAGAATGGGGTTGAGAGGGGAAAAATAAATCAGCCATGACTGAATGGTGGAGCAGACTAGATGGGCCAAATGGCCTAATTCCACTCCTATGTCTTATGGCCACCAATGGGTTGCAGTGATCTGTTCACTTCTGAACGAGGCAGTTTCCCTGGTTACGGGGGGAGACCCTCTGGGTTTCTCCAAAGCTTTGAGATGATTCTCACAGTTGTAGGTGGGACGGGTTAGTAACACAAGGGGACCAATTCTCTCGAACATTAATTGGAAAGGTTGGACAAACTTGGATTGTTTTCTTTAGAGCATCAGATGTTGAGGAGGACATCACATGGAAGCATAGAAAATTATGAGCGGCATAGGCAGGGTAGAGTCAGAACCTTTTACCCAGGGTGGAAATGTCGAAGACTGGAGGCGTAGCTTGAAGTTGAGAGGGGCAAAGTTGAAAGGTGATGTGCGGGATGAGCTTTTTACATAGAGGGTGGTGGGCGTCTGGAACGCGCTGCTAGAGGGTCGTGCTGGAGGCAGATGCGATAGTGGTGTTTAAGAGGCTTGTAGACAGGAACATGAATATGCAAGGAAAGGAGGAATATAGATCACGTGTAGGCAGAGATTAGTTTAATTTGTTATTGTGGTCCGCACGGACATTGTGGGCTGAACGGCCTGTTGCTGTACTGTTCCATGCTCTGTGAGACTCTTTCCATTGCAGGTTTGAGTTTGGCAAGGCTCTCTTCATTGGCTGGGCAGCGGCAGCTCTCTCCATGCTCGGAGGATCCTTCCTCGCCTGTTCTTGCGCCAAAGGAGGGTCGTCGGACCGCCCCTACCCCCGCCCCACCGCCGCTAAGAACTACGTGTAACCTGTCCCGGAGTGGAGCCGCTCCTCATGGAGTGAACGCGAGCGGCCGGGCACAGAGCGGGGCTGGGCATCGCCCTTAATGCCGGTCCCTGCCTGAGGCAGGGCGGGCACGGGGGGCATCATCTGTGCGGGCATCGCTGTGGGATTGGACACCGGACAAACCTTCACCACTGCACATGGCCACCCTCCCAACAGCAAGCAGGACAGATGTGACCCAGTCTGCTCCCTGCCCTGTCCTTGTCCAATCTCACTCGCGATACCTTCATTATATATATAGTATTGTCGTTTTCATTTCAAGTATTCGTAAGTAATCGTAAGTTTCTTTATTTAGCGTAGGTTTCTTTATTTAGCGTAGGTTTTAAAGCTTTGCTGCAACATGTAAGACGTGGACCTCCTCCCTCGGGAGGTCTGTGTGGTCGGGACTATGTCAGCGCCTGGTCTAATGTCACTGGCTGGTGGGTTCCTGTCTGTTTCATCGCTGCAGTGGTCCGGGCAGTGAACCCCGAGACCTCCCTCCACCCTGACCGGGATTGAGTGGCCTCATCCCAGTTTCCCAGACCAAGCTTTTGCTGTAGTATCTCAACAAATGGCTGTGGAATGTCAGAGCGATGGGATGGACACAAAGTGCCGGATTAACTCAGTGGGTCAGGCAGCATCTCTGGCAAACACAGATAGTCAACGTTTCGGATCGGACTGATCAGTCTGAAGAAAGATCCCAAAACGTCACCTATCCATGTTCTCCAGGGACGCTGCCTGATCACTGAGCTACTCCAGCACTTTGTGTAAACCAGCATCTGCAGTGATTTTGTTTCTACTCCTCGAGGGGTGGGGGTCATTTGGGATGTTTACGTTGGGTGAGAGGACCATGGGGATCCTCCCAACACTGTTCTGCTGCCACACTGACACACGTGTATCCCTTGTCTGCTGAGGCCGGGTCAGAGGACATTAGTGGCACTGAAACATCCTGGGACAGACGGCCAGCGGGAGGATCCGTGGACTGGCGGTTCATACACGAACAATTGTTTATGCATCGAGTCACAGTCACTTAATGATCAGTCAATGCGGCTGGTTCAACACTCAGTGCACGTTACAGTCACATCTGGTCCAAAAGATTCTCCCTGAATTCTCTCTGTTACTTCAAAAGTGTTTAGAACCCATCAACCATTTCAACAAACTAAGCAAATGCTGGGAAATGCTGTCTGCCGCTGCGGCATATCCCTGCGGTAAGATGTTGCCACACTGCCCGTGTGCCTGCTCACTCAGCCGCCAGCTGTGGGTGCAGACACTTCCAGCTTCTCCCCTGCCGCAGACATCTCATGTTTCTCTGTAAACCGTCCCATCTGTCGATGCTGCCAGGCCGTTGGCTTTTATACTTTGCTTGTTCAATGGATTTTACAATAAATAAGTTCCCATTTATACCACAGCTCGTGTCCGACTCTTTTTGAATACGTTTTCAGAATACATGAGACGTAGCAGCAAAATTAGCCCATTCGACCCATTGAGTCTACCATTCAATCATGGCAGATCTATTTTTTCCTCCCAACCTCTTTCTCCTGCCTTCTCTCCATGTCCTTTGACACCCTTACTAATCACAAAACCTATCAATCTCCACTTTAAATGTACCCGATGACTTGGCCTCCACTGCCGTCTGTGGCTATGAATATATAATAATATCTTTAATTGTCATTACACATAAGTGCAACGAGATTTGGTTTGCAACTTCGAGATTTCGGTTAGCAACCCTCGAGAACAAGGTTTGTAAAAACGAACATTTGACCAGTAACATCAACACAGGTTAAAGTGCGAGGCCGGGGGAGACAGTCCATGGGGGTGGGGAGGGGGGGGGGTTGGTACTAAGCAGGGCCGGTTCAGAGCCGCTATAGCTCTGGGAATGAAGCTGTTCCTGAGTCTGGTAGTGCGGGCGTAGAATTTCACACTTACCACCTCTGATTAAAGAAATTCCTCCTCATCTCCCTTCTAAAGGTATGTCCTTTTATTCTGAGGCTGTGCTCTGGTTCTAGACTTTCCAACTAGTGGAAATAGCCTCTCCACATTCACTCTACCCAGGCCTTTCACCATTTGGTAAGTTTCAATGAGGTGTCCCCTCATCCTTCTAAACTCTAAACGCTCATCTTACGTTAACCCAATCATCCGTGGCATCATTCTCGATTGTTCGTGACCTTAGAGCTGACACTTCTCATTCACTGGGTGTGAGTTTGAGTTGTTTGGCATGCTTTGCCCAGTCCACAGACGACTTCCATAGTTGACACTACAGCTGAACTGTCCCGGCCATTACTGTTCCCCATCTCTCTCAGAAACAGATCGCATCGGTTTCACACAAAGGGTCGGGCAGCATCTGTGGAGGGAGACAGTGGCAAGCGACGGTGACCTTTTATCAGCTCAACAGACTTTGAAACAATATCTTTGACCCTCTCTCCCTCCAGCCTCTGCCTGACCTGTTGTGTGTGTGTCCATCACTTTCTGTTTGTTTCAGATTTCCAGCACCTACAGTGTTTTGCTTCAATTCCTGACCTCGAAAGAGGCTGAACTGGTGGTTTCAGATGAGAGAAAGTCAAGCGGAATTTATTGTCATGTTGCAGAAATGTGGTGGTACAGGTATAATGAAAGCCTTGCAACACAGCCGCATAGACCCAGACAACACACATAAACACAGAACAAACATCAGAACACCGAATAACACAGTTTATACCTTAATTACACACAGAATTTTGCAAAACAGTAAAAAGAAATATGATTGTGATATTTTGTGCAAAATAAAGACATTACTGCAAAAAATTAGGAAGATAACAAGACCACAGGAGTGCAAGAGGTGGTCCATAGTGTTCTGTTGCTGAGGTAGGAATAGGGTTGAGCATCAAGAAGCTGATGGTTGTATGAAAGTAGGTCCATCTTCAAAGGAAGGAGAGACATTGATGTACAAATTTGGGCCGAGGACAGATCTTAGGGATATGTATGCCCAGGATCTTGAAGTATTTGACTCTCTCCACTGCCGTCCCCCGATAAAGACAGCTTCATGGATTAGTAACCTTCTCTTCTTAAAGCTAGCGCTGAGAACAAGATTGTTGTTCTGACACCAAGCAGTCATATCATCGATCTCTCCCCTGTACTCTGATTCATCATCATCCAACGACGGCGGTATCATAGACAGACTTAAAGATCTCGGAAATCTGCGTAAATTCTCTGTCTCATCATACATGAGGCCCTCATTCGTGTCTCCTCAGTACCCCACAGCTCCCCCTCTCCCTGTGTCTAAATTCTCTCTTCCCCTTGTCTATGCCTTGTTACTCCCCCTCTCCCTAGTCTCAACAGACACAAAGTCCCCCTAGTCCTTACCTTCCACCCCATCAGCTGTTGCATACAACACATAATCCTCCGAAATTTCATCCATCTCCAACGGGATCCCACCACTAGCCACATTTTCCCATCACCACCCCTTTCTGCCTTCCGCAGAGACCGTTCCCTCTGCAACTCCCTGGTTAACTCATCCCTTCCCACCCAAACCACCCCCTCCCCAGGTACCTTGCCCTGCAACCACAGAAGATGCAACAACTGTCGCTGGCCCTCCTCCCTCGACTCTGTCCAGGGACCCCAGCAGCCACTTGCACCTCCTCCAACCTCATCTACTGTATCCGTTGTTCAAGATGTGGACTCTTATACATCGGGGAGACCAATAGCAGACTGGGTGATCGTTTTGCGGAACGCCTTCGCTCAGCCCGCGTGAACCAACCTGATCTCCCGGTTGCCAGACACTTTAATTCTCCTTCCCATTCCTACACAAACTTTTCTGTCTTAGGTCTCCTCCATTGTCAGAGTGAGGCTAAACGCAAATTGGAGGAACAGCATCTCATATTTCGCTTGGGCAGCTCACAGCCCAGTGATATGAAATTTGATTTCTCTCATTTCAGGTAGCCCCAGCATTCTGTCTCTATCCTGCCCCCACCCAATGCACACTAGCTTCTCATTTTCACCCTACAAACAGCTTACAATGGCCTGTTTACTTTGTTATTGTTACATTTTTGCACATCTTTCATTCATTGTTCTATCTCTCAACATCACCATCTACAGTATATCTCTTGTTTCCCTTATCCCTAACCAGTCTGAAAAAGGGTCTCAACCCGAAACATCATGATTCCTTCTCTCCAGAGATGCTGCCTGTCCCGCTGAGTTACTCCAGCTTTTTGTGTCTAAATTCTCTCTTCCTCTTGTCTATGCTTTGTTATCTTATTGAAACATATAAGATTATTAAGGGTTTGGACATGCTGGAGGCAGGAAACATGTTCCCGATGTTGGGGGAGTCCAGACCAGGGGCCACAGTTTAAGAATAAGGGGTAAGCCATTTAGAACGGAGATGAGGAAACACTTTTTCATGCAGAGAGTTGTGAGTCTGTGGAATTCTCTGCCTCAGAGGGCGGTGTAGGCCAGTTCTCTGGATACTTTCAAGAGAGAGCTAGATAGGGCTCTTAAAGATAGCGGAGTCGGGGATATAGAGGGAAGGCAGGAACGGGGTACTGATTGGGGATGATCAGCATGATCACATTGAATGGCGGTGCTGACTCGAAGGGAAGAATGGCCTACTCCTGCACCTATTGTCTAATGTTACTAAGAAAGATTCAGTGAGGTTGGTCAAGTCATCTTTCCATGTTGTAAGCCGCAGACTATTCACCATCACCTAATCACTTTGCCATAATAGGGATTGTTCCCGATTATACTGGTACTGGTCAATATGCTCTACTCTATATATGCTCTACTCCCTGCTTCCTCCCCCTCCTTTACTGCTCAGTATTCGTGAGTCTGCCCTCCTTTACCCAAGCTCTCTTCCAATGTGCTGATGTGCTCCACCTGTCCTGGGGAGTGACCCTGCTCATCGCTTGCTCACTGCAGTACTTATCTCTAACAGGCTGCATCACATCTGACCACGGTTCTTGGTTCTTGGTTCTTGGTTACTTGGTCCTCCAAAATATTCCAACTGGAATTTAAACTGAAGGTGGTGAAGGGAGGGGTTAAGCCAGAGAGGGTTATTGGGAAGAAAGTGCAACTTTAAATTTAGTTGCATCTGGCTGGGCAACCGTGGCTTGAAACCACCATACAGTAAAAAATAAAGAACACAACATGGTGTAGAAATTCAACATAAAACATAAAACATCCCCTCACAGCAGGATCAAAGTTTCCCGCCGTGAGGGAAGGCACCAAAATCAGTCTCTTCCCCTGATGTTCCCAACTGTTCACCCGTGGTCGGGGCCTCCCCGAGCCCTCCGTAGTTGCCGCTACGGGTGGCCCGATGTGCAGGCCCGCTCCCCGGGGTGATGCAAGTCCGACGTCGGGGCTGGGGGACGTCCTCAGCGGCCTGGACCTCGAGTCGGCCACCTCCTACCGGAGTCCGCGGCTACCAAAGCCCGCAGGCCGCGCCGGGTGGAGACACAATGCTGGAGGCCCTTAGCAAAGGGCCCCAGGACTCCATGGAGTTTAGCGCCGCCCACGTTGGAAGCTCTCCCAACCAGAGCTCCACGATGTTGGAGCAGCGGCCCAAAGCTCCGGAGCTCCAATGGCGACCCAGGTAGGCATCGCCCGCTCCGCGGTGACTCCAGTGCCGCCACTGTTGCAGCTCTGGTCCGCTTCCCGGTCCCCGGCAGGAAAGGCCGCTCGGATCCAGGAGGTAGGCCGCGAGGTGGGGGGCGAGGACGCAACTTGGAGAAATAGTCGCGTCCCTGCCAGGAAGCGACTGGGAGTCAGTTTCCCCCTTACCCTGCCCCCCTCCCCCACATATAAAAGTTAAAGTTTCCCCCCAAGACAGACTTTTAACGGACTAAAAATAAAAAAAAGATGTAAAAACAAACGGGCTGCAGGCAGAGGCTGCTGTCAGTGCAGCGCCCCCTAGATGACCACCACTTAATATCAATATCACTTCAATATCACTTTGGCCTGATTGTATTAAACGTCACCTTCTCCTGGTTTGGTGCACTTGCTCACACCCTGCCCTCACTCTCCTTTCCAGTTTTCTCTCCCCAACTACAACCGTCTCAAGAAAAACATCATCTGTCCATTTCTTGGTGCACTTCCTCACACCCTGCCCTCGCTTTTATGGACCAGTTCGTGACTTTGTTGGGCCCCTTCCTAATCTACCACAATTCCTTTTTTGCCTACCTAATTGTTGGACTTCTGCCTTACTATTGCCCAAAATACAAAGTGCTGGAGGAACTCAGCGGGTCAGGCAGCATCTGTGGGGGGAAATGGACAGACGACTTTTCGAGTCGAGACCCTTCTTGTAGAGGTGTGGTAGGGGGGAGAAATTTGGAATAGAGAGGTGGGGGCGAAACAAAGCCTGGCAAGTGACGGGTGGATACAGGTGAGGTGGTGGTGGGTGATTGGCTGACGGGTGGATACAGGTGAGGGGGTGGTGGGTGATTGGCAGATGGGTGGAGTTGATGACAAGGGGCTGAGGTGAGCTTATAGTTTTCTAATGAATTGATGCAAAGAACAAAGAGGAATGGCTTACTGTGGATCTCCCAGCCTGAAACGTTGCTTCATCTGCTCATGCCCTTCATTAGGTCAGGGTTGTTAGGGGATGGGTAGTATGGGGAGTTGCTTTGTTTAGTATGGGTTTAGAACTGGGAACTAGGGTTAGAGACACAAGCAACCGCAGTGCTGGAATCTTGAGCAAAACACAGCTCCAAAGACTTGGGTTTGATCCTCACCATGGGTGCTGTCTGTGTGGAGTTTGCACGTTCGCCCCTTAACCACGCAGGTTTCCTCCGGATACTCCAGTTTCTTTTCACATCCCAAAGAGATGCGGGTTAATGGGCCTCTATAAGTTGCCCCTAGTGTGTAGGGAGTGGATGCAAAGGTGGGGTAACATACTGTACAATGGGTGATCGATGGACGGCGTGGACTCGGTGATAAGAAGGGCCTGTTTCCAAGCTGTGTCTTTCAATCAATCAAACACAAGGTGGGAAGCTTCTGAAGAAGGGTTCCAACCCAAATCGTCATCTGTCCATTTCCTTCCACAGTTGCGGCCTAACCACCTGAGTTCCTCCAGCACTTTGTGTTTTGGTTTGGTTAGGGTCAGGATGAGGTTATTCTTCTTACCCTGAAAGGCAGTGTTAAAGGAAGCTTCAGGCTGAATCAACCCTTCCCTGGAAGGCTGCAGCCATTCTCTAGGGTTATGGGCATTGGATTACTCGTTTACCCCCCGCCACTCTCCCCCTCACTCTCCTCCACCCACTATTCTCCCCCGGCCAACTCTTTTCCCTCCCCCATTCCTGTGGACTATGGGTATCTCCCCTCATAGCTGGGCGAGTGGGAGCCTCAGACACAGGTCATTAACAATGGCCGAGTGTGTCTCTGGATCAAACCACACAGAGCTGCGAGTCTGGAGTGGGGAATTGTCAACAAACATTCGCCAGCAGTGGAAGCCATCTCACAATCCCCGCCCTGCTTCACCCACTGCCTCGATCAGCGGCTGGCAGCTTGCAACATGCTCACAGCAAGTCTGTAAACAGTCTCCTGGTGACTCACCCTGACGTCTTCAGATCAAACAGCCAGCTGAGCATGTCAGGGCAGGAGGAGCAGACCCAGGAAAACAAAACCTCCCCAGTCTGAAGAAGGGTTCCAACCCGAAAAACATCGCCTTTCCATGTTCATCAGCGTGTTGCCTGACCCACTAGTTTACTCCACCACTCAGTCTTTCTTCAGTATAAACCAGCATCTGCAGTTCCTTCCTACACTTCATAAGTATTTGCAGCTTCCTTCCTCTGTGACCAACGTGGTTTGAATTTGAAGATTACTGACATAAAACAAGAGTCTCCCACAAAAGATTTCAAATACCCAAACCCCCAGAACTGCGTGGGTTTCGCCAGGAGCTCTGGCTTCCTCCCACATTCCAAAGACATGCAGACGCTGGATTAATCACAGCTGAAAGTTGTCCCTGGTGCGTGGGTGAGGGCTAGAACCTGGTGCTAGATGATGGGGAGTGGGGAGAGTATAATGGGTTTAGAGTGTAAATGGGTGGTTGATGGTCAGCATGGACTCGGTGGGCTGAGGAACCTGTCTCTGTGGTTATCTCTCGATGGCTCTTTGACCCCCATCACTGATATAAATGCTTCCTTCGGAGCTTAACAGCTCATTAACAGCAAGGGTGGGGGAACAGATGGGTGGGTCATGCTGTCACTGTGGTGGGCGTGAATGGAAGAGGAAGGCGACATCTTCGTCCACACGGCTAGGCAGGTCATGGCCTCCAATGGCCACCAGAGTGGAGACCTCCCTGACTGCTTGTGGGATTGGGAACCCATCAATGGATTTCTGTACGAAGTGCAGTCCAGGGGTGACATCATTCTCATTGGTTTATCTGGTGACAGAGTTTGTCATGAGGACTTTCCGCTGGGTCAGACTGGACTCCAGGATATGACCAACACAATACTGTCATTCTGACCAAAGTTCCAGGCCAATTCAGTCCTGGGTGGAAAGACCAGGCTATTCCATGACTCGGGGTCACTGCAAATTACATCCGTCATGGGATGTGTCCATCACCACCAACACAGGTTGATATTCTGACTGCGTGGCAGGCTGGTCTGGAGGTTGGGAAACTTGGGATTCAGGGAGAGTTAGCCAAATAGAAACAACATTGACTGAAGGTAGAATGGTGGTAGAAGGTTGCTTCTCAGACTGGAGGTCTGTAATAAGGGATGTGTCATGGTGCTAGGTCCACTGTAATTTGTTAATTATATTAATGATGTGGATGTGAATGATGCGGCATAGTTAGTACGTTTACGGATGACACTACAATTGGTGATAAAGTGGACAGAGAAGATTATTTGATTACAATGGGATGTTGATCAACTGGGCCAATGGGACAAGAAATGACCAAGAGAGCGATGCAGGGTGTTGAATTTTGCTCAGACAAACTAGTGCCCAATTCCCGAGCAATGTTGTCAAACAGAGATACATATGGGTGCAGGTACATAGTTCCTTGTAAGTGGAGGCACGGGTATATGGGATGGTGGAGAAGATGGTTTGGCACACCAGCCTTTATCGATCGGGGTATTGAGTACAGTACGTCATATTCAAGTTCACATTTATTGCCTCATGCACCAATTTAGGTACAGTGGAATTTGATTTACCATGCAGCCACACAATGAAAAAGAACAGAATACCCAATAGAATACAACATGAACGTCCACCACAGTGGAATCAACATTCTTCACTGTGGTGAAAGGTAATAACGATCACTCAATCCTCCTCCTTTGTTCATCCTTGGTCGGGGCCATGAATCCTCCGCAGTCGCCGCTACGGACGGCCCGATGTACAGGCCCTCTCATCGGGATGCTTGAAACTCCGACGTTGGGATGGACGGACACTCCGCGGCTTGGAGGTCCCGAATCGGCCACTTCCTACCGGAGACTGCGGCTTCACGATGTTATAGGCCGCAGGCCGGCGGTCGGAGCTCTTCTCCGGCGAACCCGCTAACCGTGGCTAGAAGCTCCGCAGACCATGGCTTCATGATGTTGTAGTCCGCAGGCCAACGATCGGAGCACTTCTTCTGGCGATCCCCGACAAGGGATCACCCGGCCACGCGATGGAAAGTCCGCTGCTGAAGCTCTGGGCCGCACCAATCCAAGCTGTTAGGCCACGAGGGTAAGTGACTAAAAAACAGTTTCCCCCCTTTTTGCCCGCCCCCCCCCCACACTAAAACTCACTTTTAGGCATACTAAAAACAAAAAAAAGTCGAAAGGACGACCAGCCGCAGGCGAGGCTGCCGGTTTGTGGCGCCACCCGATGGACAGTCTGCTATCAAAGGCTTTGGTAAGTTCTGGTCGCACTGCTACAAGAAGAATTTCATTAGACTGGAAAAAGGTGAAATAAAGACGCGAGGGTGTTACTGGGTCTGGAGGTCATGAGTTATAAGGAGAGGTGGACAGTCCTGGAATCATTCATCACGGAAACATGATGAAGCAACTCATGCATGGCAACAAAAATGCTCATTTCCCCATGTGTGAGGGTGAGTTATCCAATTGGATCCAAAATTGTCTTGATGGAAGGATCAGAGAGTGGTTTTCCAGATTAGAGGCATGTGCCCAGTGATGTGCCACGAGGATCGGTGCTGGTCCACTACCGATTGTCTTCTACATTGATCCGGATGATAATCAGGGTCGAAGGACATGTTTCTGTAATAAACAACTTCATGAGCTCTCCATATACCTGTCCAAATGTCTGTTAGATGTTGTTATAGTACTTGCCTTAACCTCCTCCTCTGGCAGCTTGTTCCATATACCCACCATTCTCTGTGAAAAGATTGCCCCTCAGGTTCCTATGAAATCTTTCCCCTCTCACTTTAAACCTATGTCTTCTGGTTCTTGGTTCCTCTATCCTGGGTAAAGGACTCCATCACCCTATATATTCCCCTCACGATTTTATACATCTCTATAAGATCACTCCTTCATCTCCTGCACTCCAAGATTTAAAATCCTAGCATGTTTAACCTTTCCCTAAAGGAAGACACAAAGTGCTGGAGTAACTCAGCGGGTCAGGCAGCATCTCTTGAGAACATGGATAGATGATATTTTGGGTCAGGACCCTCCCTGAAGGTGGTGGCAGGGACGGGGGAAGTCCCAGGGCTCCCTCTGCTGGCCCTATCCCACTGCAGGCTGCTCTCCCCCGTTCCAGGCATTCATTCAGTCTGTATGTGATCACTGCCTCCTCACTCCCTCCTCCACCCCCTGCTCCTCTCTCTCCTTCTCCACCTATAGCATTCCCTGTGTCTCCTCTTCTCCTCTCCGCTACCCCTGCGCCCCCCACTTTCCCTTCCCCTCCCTCCTCCACCCATCACTGTCTCCACCCCCTCTTTCTCTCCTCCAGGAAATGTCCTCTCCACACCCACCCTCTCATGCAGTTTCAATTATATTCCCTGTCACTCCTCTCAGCTCCAGCAGAGAGACAAGCCCAGTCTGATAAACCTTTCCTCCAAACTCATCGTCGTTTCTGGTTCTCAGTCCAGCAAAGTTTCTCTGAACTGCTCCTAAAGCACTGACGCATCTCCTCAAATAGGAGACCAACACTGCACGCTGTATTGGAGAGAGTGCAGTAGAGATTCATGAGGATGTAACCTGGGCTCGCAGGCTGGAATTACAGGGAGAGGTTCAATAAGCTGGGACCTTTATCTTTGGAGTGTAGGAGACTGAGGAGTGACCTTACTGAAGTGTACCAGATCATCAGGGGCATATATAAAGTGAACGCTTACAGTCTTTTTACCAGGGTACAGGATTCTAAAACTCGAGGGCATAGACTTATGATGAGAGGGGAGGGATTTAAGAGGAATCTCAAGGGGAACATTTCCACTCAGTGGATAGTCTGTTATCTACCCTCTGAGTGTGATCGCCACCTCAAAGGGTAGACAGCACTCCACTGTCTCACACTGGGATAACCATCTTACTGGAGTAACATCTCTCCTCCAGATGTTACTGGAGTAACATCTCACATTAGAGTAACCTTCTCACACTGAAGTAACATCTCACATTAGAGTAACCTTCTCACATTAGAGTAACCTTCTCACACTGGAGCAACATCTCACACTAGAGTAACCGTCTCAAATGGGGGGAACATCTCCACTCCTAGGGCCTTGGGGTAGGGTGACTGGGTGCCAGAGGAACTGATGGAAATGGATACAATTACAACTTTTGGACAGATATATGGGTAGGAACGGTTTAGAGGGATATGGCCAAAATAGAGGCAAATGGGACGAGCTCAGTATGCCAACAGTGGTCATTGATAAGGTTCACCAAAGGGCTTGATACTGTGCTGGAGAGATCAATGACTCTATACAGAACTCTAGATGTGGTCTTCCATGTATCTACACCTGCGGCATAAGGTCCCCACTTGGATTCAACCATCTCACACTGGAGTAACATCTCACACTGGAGTAACCATCTCACACAGAGTAACATCTCACACTGGAGTAACATCTCACACTGGAGTAACATCTCACAGAGTAACATCTCACACTGGAGTACATCTCACACTGACTATCCATTGCCTATATTGCCTAAAATATTACCTATCCATGTTCTTACTGGAGAGTAACATCTCACACTGGAGTAACATCTCACACTGGCTATAACCATCTCACACTGGCTATCCATTGCCTATGTTGCCTAAAATATTGCCTATCCTTGTTATTACTGGAGTAGCATCTCACGCTGGGGTAACATCTCATGCTGGAGTAACCGTCTCACACTGGGATAACTGTCTCACACGGAGGTAAACATCTCCACTCCCTGGCCTCAGGGCAGGCACGTGCCGTGAGTAATTACTCGGGGTAGGCAGTCAGTCGCCTTTAAAAAAAAATGTAAACCGCGCATGCGCAGATTGTTCCCTCCATAAAAATAAAAAATAAAAATAAAAACAGTGACAATTCAATTTGCCCAACGCTTCCTAGTCTCCTTTATTCTGAATTACTTAATGGGTGGGGGGGTGAAGGGTGATGGCAGGTGGAGAGATGGTGGGAAAAACGGGAGTACAGGGAATAGTTGAATCAGTTGTCATCTAATTGAATGACAACACTTGTTCAAGGGACCAATTGTCTGTGCCAGGGGTAAAGTTGTGGGGAGGGCAGGTGTGCTGAGAAGGGAGGGATCAGGGATACTGCCAGTAACTCACTCACTTACTGCTGCCGCAGCTATCCGAGCGTGAAGCCACCGCACTGTAGCCGAGGATAGAAGCAGCTCGGGGAGCTGCGAGCGGCCGCCGGGACCCGACAGCAGAACTGGCCCCCACTTCAACGCCTTCTGCCGGCCCGCTCACCTTTGGCAGTGCTCTCATTCGGAACACCTCTCTCACCAGCTGCTCACCGACTTCGCTCATTTCAGCGACTTCCTGCAAATCCTTAAATTCCCACAGCCGAGTAACCTCAATCGTGCTGTCGGAATTTAAGGACATGAGTGAGGCCAGCGAGCGGCAGGAGAGAGCTTTTTAGACGGAGAGCTGCCAGAGGTGAGCGGGGACCGGCAGAAGAATATAAGGTGGTGGCCGGTTCTGCTCTCCGGCCCGGCGGTCGCTCAGCCACCCGAGCTACTTCTCCCCCCGCCCGGCCTCAATGCGTTGGCATTGCACCCCTCCGTGCAAGGAGCGTCACAAGTGGCATTATCCTGATCCCCTCCTTCATAACATTCGTGCCCTCCCCACAACTTTACCCCAGGCCAGACTCCCCAAACGCTGTGAAAGGAGCTCTCCCCCCACCAACACACCCCACATTATTGGTACACGAGCTCCATTCTTCTCTCCCTGTTTCCTAAGATACACTTAAAATAATGCCAATCCATATTTGAAAACCCCGCCAAGAAACTAGTGGTGAGCATGCGCAGAATGCTGCTGTTCCTGCGCTGTGTTGCAAAGGCATAATTTCTGCTGCCTTCAGCCCCGCTTGAAAGTGACAGCTTCAGGCAGCGCTGGCGGCACATGGGCTGCACAGACCTTCCCGTGTTACAAGCACTGCGGATGAAAGGCACGGAGAATAATGCCTATCCAAGAGATCGGTCTCTTACATAGGCATAATTCTCCCATGCCTTTACTATTTATATTTAGTAATGACTATGTTATAATTTTAGTCAGGGTAGGCAGTGCCTACCTTGCCTACCCTGACGGCACGTGCCTGCCTCAGGGGTAGAGTGGGGGGTTTCCACACCCTGGTCCCTGGGGTGATGGCCAATGGCACCAGGGTTGGTGGAAGTTTTGCCAGGGACAGCTCCCTCTACTGTGGACACTAGTCTGGCCCAGCAGAGGGAGCCGTGGTCCTCCCTGTGTCCTGGTCCCAGCCGATGATCTCCAGCTCCAGGCAGGTTTATGTTTAATGGGTGGGAGTCCTGGAGTCCGTACTCTCCACCCAGGGCTGCCCCCCTAACCCCAGGTTTACTCCTCTCCTCCTCACCCCGAGAGCTGCCCCTGACCCCCCTCCCCACCCCCCCCCCCCCCCCCCCCCCCGGGGTCTCTGAGATGGTGGCTCTGGGAACACTGCACAGGAACATACAGTCATACAGCACAGAAACAGACAAGTCGGCCCAACTTATAGAAACATAGAAAATATGTGCAAGAGGAGGCCATACGGCCTTCGAGCCAGCACCGCCATGTCATCCATGACGACAAATATGGCCATCTACATTAGTCCATGTTTGGCCCATATCCCTCTAAATCTTTCCTATCTATGTACCTGTCCAAATGTATTTTAAATGGTGTTATAGTACCTGCCTCAACAACCTCCTCTGGCAGCTCGTTCCATGTACCCACCACCCTGTGCATGAAAGAGTTGCCGCTCAGCTTCCTATTAAATTTTGCCCCTCACCTTCAACCTATGCCCTCTGGTTCTGGATTCTCCTACCCTGGGTAAAAGACTGTGCATTCAACCTCTTTATTCCCCTCTGCAGTCTTGTATGTCCATTTTACTGTCTACTGCAAAATCTCCTCAAGGTCTGCCAACTTTGACAAAGTTCTCCTCCTCTCTCCAATGGGAGTCTTGCGAAAACCTCTCTTGTTGCTCCCCCTCTGTGATTCCTGCTGCTCTCCTGTTCCTCAAAGCCTTTGCCACTTATTCCATCCGTCTTCTTATTAACCCTTCTCACCTGTGTCCACCTATCATTTGCCAGGCCTTACCCTACCCCACCTCTCTTTTTCAGCTGTCTCTCCACTGCTCCATTAGTTCTGAAGAAGAGTCCCAACCTGAAATATTGTCTGTCCATTTCCTCCACAGATGCTGCCTGACCTGCTGAGTTACTCCAACATATTGTGTTTTGCTCAGTGTCCAGTGTCTGTAATCTTTTGTGACCACTCTCACCATTCTAACTTCCTCTCTGGAAGTTAGAATGATGGACTTCACAACTTTCCCCCTGAGGTGCAGACCAGGAACATATCTGAAGAAGAGGCCAGTCCCAAAATATTGCCTATCCATGTTCTCCAGAGATGCTGCTTGACCCGCCGAGTTATTCCAGCACTTTGTGTCTTTTTATTGTAAACCAGCATCTGCAGTTCTTTGTTTCTACCTCATGGTGATGCATCGTGTATAAGACTAGGAGAGTGAATTAATTTACAATTATGTGTATTGTCTGTAAATAATTAGTTAATTGGGGATGCACTTGAATAGTTCATGTGGCAATCCTATCTTTGTACAGTCTTGTTTCTTTCAGAATTTTATGAGTAACTAACATAGAATTTATTTTTTTGTGTCGTCTGAGGTTACGTGCCTGCGAGCAAAACCTTTCATTGTACCTGTACTTGACTGTGCAGCAAACAAACTAGTGTGGAGAGAGTGATACACTATGATCTAATGTGTCCGAGTCAGTCTGATATATAGGTTTATTATTGGCACGTTTACCAAGGTACAGTGAAAAGCTTTGTTTTACATGCTCTCCAAACAGATCAGATAATACCATTGCATAAATACAATCAAGCCAAACTCAAGTATAATGGATAGAGCAAATGGGAAGATACAAAGTGCAACATATATTCTCAGTATTTTAGCGCATCAGTTCCAGAGACAGAGTCCAATGTCCACAATGGGGTAGAGGTGAATCTTCTTCTTCTTTCGTGTGACGTGCACAGCCTAAAGTTGTTGGACAACTTGTTCTATTTGATCTTCCATTTGTGCACGTCGAGTTGATTGCATTAGTCGAAACACGGCGGACCACGTGAAGGTTGCAATTTTCCACTCCAGAGGTGAATCGAACAGTACCTTCGCTTATGGAAGGACTGTTCAGAATGGAGGGGAAGAAGCTGTTTCTGAGACTGGTGGAAGCTTTCAAGCTTCCCTATCATCTGCCCGACAGGAGCAGGTAGTAGAGGGAATGACCAGATGGACAACTCTTTGATTATGTTGGTTGCTTTCCCAAAGTAGCTTGAAGTGTAGATGGCGTCAATGGTGCAAAGTCTGGCCTGTGTTGGACTGGGCTACAAGTCCACAACTCTCTGCACTTTCTCACAGTTTTGGGCAGAGCTGTTCCAACTCAAGCTGTGGTGCAACCTGACAGTGTGCTTTGTAAGAGTTGTTGGAGAATTGGTTGCGGGATTTCCTCAGTCTCCTCGAGAAGTAGAGGTTTTCTTGGCTGTTGCTTCAATGTGGTTGGTCCATGATAGATAGTTGGTAATACTAATGCCAAGGAACCTGATGCTCTCGATAATTTCCATTTCAGCGCTATTGATGCTGATTGGGGGATGTACACCATGCTTCATGAACTCGACAACTAACTTATTTATCTTGCTGACATTGAGGGAGAGATGATAGCCCAGGCGCCATGTCACTAGGTTCTCTATCTCCTTGCTGTCAAACAACATGGAAACGGCCCAACAGACAATCTCATCCATGCTGAGCAAGATGTCAACCTTCGCTAATTCCATTTCCTAGTGTGTTGGCACATAACCCTCTCAATCATTCCTCACCATGTATCTCTCTAAATACCTTTTAAACATTGCAATTGTACCACTGTGTCCTCTGGCTGCTCGTTCCACATGCCACCCCGCCCGTACACCATTGTTCCAAGGTCCATCCCCCTCTCACTAGTCCCCACCCCACTGCAGGCCAACTGGTGCCTGAGGCACAACCGGGGGGTGCAGGCTGGCTGGTTTACACTGAATAAAACCCGAGAGACAGTCCCCCCTGCCCTCTCCCCCCAGTCTATCCTGAACGCTCCACTGTATGTCAGACCCTCCACAATTGGCAGTGTTCCCCACTCCCACTCTGGTTCCAGACAGCAGTAACTACTCCAGTAAACCCCCTTCACCAGCCTGCACATCTGGAAGTTCCAAGAGACGGCAGATGTTGGAATCTGGAGCAACACCACAGTGTTAGGGGAGTGCAGAGTCCTGATGCAGGGTCTCCATACGAAATATCCATCATTTCTATCCCTCCCTAACAGATGCTGCTGAAGTTGCTTGAGAGGTTTATTTGGCCTTCAATTCTCCAACTCCAATAATACCCTGTCCCTGCTCGTAAAGAGGTCAAAGGTTACAGGGAGAAAACAGGAGAATGTGGTTGATTGAATGGCAGTATGGCAAAAATGACCTAATTCTGCTCCTACCGTGCCCTCCATAATGTTTGGGACAAAAACCCATCATTTATTTATTTGCCTCTGTGAATTGAGATTTGTAATAGAAAAAAATCACATGTGGTTAAAGTGCACATCGTCAGATTTTAATAAAGGCCATTTTTATACATTTTAGTTTCACCATGTAGAAATTACAGCAGTGTTTATACATTGCCCCCTCATTTCTGGGCACCATAATGTTTGGGACACATGGCTTCACCGGAGTTTGTAATTGCTCAGGTGTGTTTAAATGCCTCCTTAATGCAGGTATAAAAGAGTTCTCAGCACCTAGTCTTTCCTCCAGTCTTTCCATCACCTTTGGAAAATGTTATTGCTGTTTATCAACATAAGGACCAAAGTTGTGCCAATGAAAGTCCAAGAAGCCATTACGAGACTGAGAAACAAGAATGAAACTGTTAGAAACATCAGCCAAACCTTAGGCTTTCCAAAATCAACTGTTTGGAACATCATTGAAAAGAACTAATCGCACAGGGACAGGCAGGCGAAGGAAGACCTCCACAGCTGATGACAGAAGAATTCTCTGTTTAATAAACAAAAATCCCCAAAACATCTGTCCAACAGATTAGAAACACTCTTCAGGAGTCAGTTGTGGATTTGTCAATGACAACTGTCCGCAGAAGACTTCATAAACAGAAATACAGAGGCTACACTGCAGGATGCAAACCACTGGTTAGCCACAAAAAAAGGATGCCAGGTTACAGTTTGCCAAGAAGTACTTAAAAGAGCAACCCAGTTGTGGAAAAAGGGATGAGGATTAACTTATATCAGAGTGATGGCAAGAGCAAAGTATGGAAGATAGAAGCAACTGCCCAAGATCCAAAGCATACCACCTCATCTGTGAAACACAGTGGTGGGGGTGTTATGTCCTGGGCATGTATGGGTGCTGAAGGTACTGGCTCACTTATCTTCATTGATGATACAACTGCTGATGGAAATAGCATAATGAATTCTGAAGTGTATAGACACATCCTATCTGCTCAAGTTCAAACAAATGCTTCAAAACTCATTGGCAGGCGATTCATTCTACAGCAAGACAATGATCCCAAACATATTGCTAAAGCAACAAAGGTGTTTTTGAAAGCTAAAAAATGATAAATTCTTAAGTGGCCAAGTCAATCACCCGATTTGAACCCAATTGAGCATGCCTTTTATATGCTGAAGTGAAAACTGAAGGGGACTAGCCCCCAAAACAAGCATTATCAAAAGATGGCTGCAACACAGGCCTGGCAGAGCATCACCAGAGAAGACACCCAGCAACTGGTGATGTCCATGAATCGCAGAGTCCAAGCAGTCATTGCATGCAAATGAGATGTAACAAAATACTAAACATGACTACTTTCATTTACATGACATTGCTGTGTCCTAAACATTATGGTTCCCTGAAATGGGGGGGGGCTATGTATAAACACTGCTGTAATTTCTACATGGTGGAACCAAAATGTATAAAAATGGCATTTATTAAAATCTGACAATGCGCACTTTAACCTCATGTGATTATTTTTATATTACAAATCTCAAATTGTGAAGTACAGAGGCAAATAAATAAATGATGGATCTTGGTCCCAAAAATAATGAAGGGCACTGTATGTCTTATGGACATAAGCCCTCCTCTCTTCCCCCACCCCAATGCACACACATTTCTCCCAACTTCCCCCACCCCCCAGCCACCTGGCTCCTTTCCCCTCCTCCATAAGCTCATCTCCCATCCCCGAGTCCTCCTTTTCCATTTTATCCCCATCTTTTTCCCTCCCTGTCCCCTTCCACCCATTTCCCTCCCTCACATATTTACATATCGCTACTCTTCGCTCCACAGCTGACACCCTTTTGGCTTATTTTCACCTCCAGCCTTTGTCACTTACTCCGCCCATCTGCCAATCACCCTCCTCAGCTGTCTCCACCTATCACTTATGTTGGAAGGAACTGGAGATGCTGGTTTAAACCAAACATAGACACAAAATGCTGGAGTAACCAGTCTGAAGAAGAATCTCGACCCGAAACATCACCCATTCCTTCTCTCCAGAGATGCTGCCTGTCCCGTTGAGTTACTCCAGTCTATCCACCTATCACTTGCCAGGCTTTGTCCCATCTCCACCTCTCCAGCATCTCCATCAGTCTGAAGAAGGGTCCATACCCAAAATGTCACCCATCCATGTTCTCAAGAGAGGTTATCCAGCATCTGCAGTTGCTTGTGTACATCTCAAGAGATGCTGCTGGATCTGCTGTTGCCCCCCGAATGTTGTGTGTTGCAAGTTTCCAGCGTCTGCAGTTCCGAGTGTCTCCAGCGGTCAGTTTGTGGCTGCATATCTGGAAGTGATTGCAAGGGCTGGGACTATCCGTGCATTGGAGCTCTCTTGTTTTGGGCTGGTGCTAAGTGTGGGATGTGGTTGCATTCAGTGTGGAGAGACACACACACACACACACAGACTGACTGACAGCGGGAGAGAGACGGTGAAAGAAAGACACACGCATTGAGAGAGTAGGAGGGAGACACTTTGTGTGAGAGAGAGAGAGACGGACAGAGACGGACACAGAGGGGAGAGTGAGAGGCAGACGGTGAGAGAAAAAGAGAGAGACAGAGAGAAAAAAGAGAGAAACTGGGAGAGAAAGAGAGACAGAGAGAAAGAGAAACAATTTAGGTTTATTATTATCATGTGCACCGGGATGCAGTGGGAAACTTTTTTATGAGAAAAAGTTTGAGTGAGGGAGAGGGAAAGAATCAAAGGGAGGGGGAAAGTCAGAGGGAGGAGGAATCAGGGAGGAGAGAGACGAGAGAGTGTTGCTGAGGGAACAGAGGGAGAGAGAGGTAAAAGGGGAGGTAGAGTCAGAAGGAGAGTTAGAGAGAGGAAGTGTGGGAGAGGGGGAGAGAGTGTGAGGGGGAGAGAGTGTGTGTGAGTGAGAGTGTGTGTGAGTGAGAGTGAGACAGAGAGTGAGGCAGAGAGTCAGAGACTGTGAGTGGGATTGAGCGAGGGAGGCGAGGAGTGAGTGGGACGAGGGAGGGAGGGGGGACGGGTGTGAGTGGGACGGGGTGAGAGTGAAGGGGCTGAGTGAGGCAGAAGGAGATGGTGTCCATGGTGTCGGCGGTCTGGGCGCTGTGTTGCGGGCTGGTGGCGGCCTGGGGGCATCTGACGCCCTTCGACGAGCTCTACGAGGACGGGGTGAGGGCTTACTATGACAGCGACTGGCCGGCGGTGGTGCGGGCCATGGAGGGGGCGGCGTACAGCTACCGGGAGCGGCGGCGGCTGCAGGTGGGCTGCCGGCTGGCGTGCGCCGCCCGTCACGGCCTGGAGACGGCCGGGCCTCGGGTCGTGGGCGCCGTGCTGCGCCGGGCCCGCTGCATCGAGGTGTGCGGCCAGCGCGGCCTGGGCCCCGCGTCGCTGCACCGGGCCAACCGCGACCTGGAGCTGGAGTTCGAGCGGCGCGGCCCCTACAACTACCTGCAGCTGGCCTACTACAAGGTGAGGGGGGCACCGGGTCAGTGGGCGGAGGGTCACCGGGCGGCAAGACCTCACCTACCTGGGACCGCGATCACCGGGTACCAGGTATCAGGGGAACCGGTTACCGGGGGATGCGGGCGACAGGGTCACTGAGGTACCGATTATCATTGTGATTCCGGGCGTGTAGATCGATGGGCGGGGTGACGGCGGGACTGCCCCGGGAGCGGGGCTCAGGGTCAGTGAGACGGGGTGGCACATGTAGTACCCCATGACCAGAGGGAGGGCAGAGCGCCCCGGGTGGGCGGGTGGGGGGGGGGGTGTTGGGGGGGGGGGGGAGGGTGGTGTTGGGCAAGAGGGGTTGTGTTGCGCTGGAGATGTTGGCAGGCAGGGAGGTGTAGATTTGGCAACAATATTGCTGTTGGAGTCGATGGGTGCAGTGGGTGTCGACCATTTGGCCCATTGAGCCTAGCCCCCTATCTTTGAACGAGCACCCTCCTATGTCCCCCTTTACTTTGTGTAGGAAGGAACTGCAGATGCTGGTTTATACCGAAAATTGAAACAAAATGCTTGAGTAACTCAGTGGACCAGGCAGCATCTCTGGAGAAGGGCCCCGACCCGAAATGATACGTCACCCATTCATTTTCTCCTGATTGAGTTACTCCAGCATTTAGTATTTATCTCCCCTATTGCCTTGCCCTTCCTTCCGGACTTTTATAAGGTTCCCCTTCAGTGCTCGGCCCAGCCCTCTTTGTGAAGGGTCTCCTGAAGCGCTGTCTCTCCAATCTCCGCCGTTCCCTCTGGTGTGATCACCCGGAGTTCATGTTGTACGTCTCTTGGAACAACTTCTCCTTGTTTGTTCCACCACAGGATTGTGAACCTGCTCTCAGTCTCCTACTCCCCTCCCCTGCAACGTAAATAGTCCGAGAATCTACACATGACTGAGACCTTTCATTGCTCACCCATTCTGGCTGCCCTACGAACTCTTGACATCCTTCCTGGTGTGAGACCAGAGCTGACCCTGGAATCTATCCGGGGTTAGCCAGTGTTTGACATGGCAGCTCTCTGTGTTGTTTGTCCCTGATTCCTCTATAAATAGGAGCAGGAAGGTTGGCTTGTCAGCAGCGTTCTCCATTAGTCCGACCTCTTGACCTCGTGCCCTCAGACACTGGGCCCCTCCTCCCGTCCACACGGCTCCGTGTGCGAGTGTGGGAAGCCTCCACTCCACCTCACCCACTCCTCACATTCACCGGCCCGCCGGCCCACCCCTCCCGCGGTGAGTTGCTGACCGCCCTCCCATGTGTTACGGGTGAGGTTGGTGCTTCCTGCAGGCACTGAACCGTCCGTGTCGGTCGCTAAAGTACATCCGCTGGGCTGGCCGCTAACTCCCGGGGGAAACATCGCCATGTATAAATGAGCTGCCGTGTTTAATGCAGACACTATCCCCTAAAACAAACAACTGGCTGTAAACCTTCTCATGCCCGGATAGTAAACGGTGCCTCGTAAATGCAAACTGTGTCTTTAAAGCGCCTTGTATAAAGTCTGAAGAAAGGTCTCGACCCGAAACGTCACCTATTCCTTCGCTCCAGAGATGCTACCTCACCCGCTGAGTTTCTCCAGCATTTTTATCTGCCTTGTATAAAGCGGGTGTTAGCTACCTCGGTAGCATGTGTACCAGCCTGTGTCGCGTCCTGGTGTCCCCTCGTCCCCAGTCCGTGCACCATGGCAACATTGGCTGGCATTTGTGCGATGCGGCGTGTTGTTTAAAGCCCCTGTTACAGGAGCTGTCTCTGATGGAAGCTGTTCCATAGATGAGGCCGTCCCATCAATGCCACAAACAAAGACAGTCAGAAACCTTTCTTCAGGATGGACATTTCAAGTACTAGAGCACATAGCTATTTTTCACCTTTCAGGAGATGTGCAGGGCAAAGTGGTTTACACCAAGGACCGGTGGTGCACGCTGCCGGGGTGGTGGTGGAGGAAGGAAGGTTGGCTTGAACACCGCTCCTAATACAATAGCGGTGTTTAAGAGATGTGGATAGGCACATGGATATGCAGGGAATGGGATCAGTTAGTTTAGGTTGGCATCATGTTGTTAAAGAAGGAACTGCAGATGCTGGAGAATCGAGGGTACACAAAAGGCTGTAGAAACTCAGCGGGTGCAGCAGCATCTAAGGAGCGAAGGAGATAGGCGACGTTTCGGGTCGAGACCCTTCTTCAGACTCAGACCCGAAACGTCGCCTATCTCCTTCGCTCCTTAGATGCTGCTGCACCCGCTGAGTTTCTCCAGCCTTTTGTGTACCCTAGGTTGGCATCATGTTGGTTACAGAAATTATGGGCCGAAGGGCCTGTTCCTGTGCTGTGTTCTATATTCTAATGCACACTGAATATACTCGAGGTCACCTCTATTCGGTGGGGGTGAGTGCGGGACAGGTTGTAAGGTTGTGCCAAAGGTGAGCGAAGCCAAAGTGCTCTAGACTACAGTTCCTACAGTGGACATAATATCTTCAGTTTTAGTAATTTTTGTATTGTCAACTGTACAGATATACAGTGAAAGATAGCCATGCGTGCTATCCGGGCAAATCAAACCACACACGAGTACAATAGTTGTACAACACAATTTCATCTTCTGCAAGAGCACGCAGAGTCGCCACGGTCCGGTGCATCTTGTAACTTCCAAGTTTCTGAAAGGTCCAACTTTGCCCAGGAAGTGCAGGTTTGTAGGTTAATTGGCTTCGGTAAAGTTGGCTTTCCCGCTTACTTATTTCCTCACGTCAAGGCCCGGTGTCCTGGTGGCACTGGATAGATGAAGTAGAGGTCGGGTCCTTCCACTGTCGCTCCGTGCATTTGCCGCAGGCTGTGCTCGCTCACCCGGCTGCTGTAGGGCCTCCCGCGGCCACCTCCTGCTCTACCCCTATGCCGGCCACTGCTCCATGGCCTTGCACCCTTTTCCCGTCTCTGCCTAGCCCTGCCCCCGTCTCTGCCCCTCTTCCCCCATTTCTACCACGACTGCCCACGACATGCTCAAAGTCAGTTATTAGCATTGATTAAGGCGGTGGTCTTACCCGTGAGGACGCGTCGATCAGGGACAACCTGCCCTTGATCTTTGTTCATCCTAAGATCCCGGTGTCCCTGCGTCTCTGCTGAGGTTTAGTTCCCCCGCCGGAGTCTCCACACCCCCTCCCCCGGTCCACCGGCCTTCCCCCACCTCTCGGCGCCCCTCTGCCCCCCCCCCGTCCCTCTGCCCCCCCCCCGTCCCTCTGCCCCCCCCCGTCCGTCTGCCCCCCCCCGTCCGTCTGCCCCCCCCGTCCCTCTGCCCCCCCGTCCCTCTGCCCCCCCGTCCCTCTGCCCCCCCGTCCCTCTGCCCCCCCGTCCCTCTGCCCCCCCCCCGTCCCTCTGCCCCCCCCCCCGTCCCTCTGCCCCCCCCCGTCCCTCTGCCCCCCCCCGTCCCTCTGCCCCCCCCGTCCCTCTGCCCCCCCCCGTCCCTCTGCCCCCCCCCGTCCCTCTGCCCCCCCCCGTCCCTCTGCCCCCCCCGTCCCTCTGCCCCCCCCCCGTCCCTCTGCCCCCCCCCGCGTCCCTCTGCCCCCCCCCCGTCCCTCTGCCCCCCCCCCCGTCCCTCTGCCCCCCCCCGTCCCTCTGCCCCCCCCGTCCCTCTGCCCCCCCGCCCCTCTGCCCCCCCCCGTCCCTCTGCCCCCCCGTCCCTCTGCCCCCCCCGTCCCTCTGCCCCCCCCGTCCCTCTGCCCCCCCCGTCCCTCTGCCCCCCCCGTCCCTCTGCCCCCCCCCCCGTCCCTCTGCCCCCCCCCCGTCCCTCTGCCCCCCCCCCGTCCCTCTGCCCCCCCCCCGTCCCTCTGCCCCCCCCCCGTCCCTCTGCCCCCCCGTCCCTCTGCCCGCCCCGTCCCTCTGCCCCGCCCCGTCCCTCTGCCCCCCCCCCGTCCCTCTGCCCCCCCCCCGTCCCTCTGCCCCCCCCCGTCCCTCTGCCCCCCCCCGTCCCTCTGCCCCCCCCCCCCGTCCCTCTGCCCCCCCGTCCCTCTGCCCCCCCGTCCCTCTGCCCCCCCGTCCCTCTGCCCCCCCCGTCCCTCTGCCCCCCCCGTCCCTCTGCCCCCCCCGTCCCTCTGCCCCCCCCGTCCCTCTGCCCCCCCCCCGTCCCTCTCCCCCCCCGTCCCTCTCCCCCCGTCCCTCTCCCCCCCGTCCCTCTCCCCCCCGTCCCTCTCCCCCCCGTCCCTCTCCCCCCCGTCCCTCTCCCCCCCGTCCCTCTCCCCCCCGTCCCTCTGCCCCCCCCCGTCCCTCTGCCCCCCCCCGTCCCTCTGCCCCCCCCCCGTCCCTCTGCCCCCCCCCCGTCCCTCTGCCCCCCCCGTCCCTCTGCCCCCCCCGTCCCTCTGCCCCCCCGTCCCTCTGCCCCCCCCCCGTCCCTCTCCCCCCCCCCCGTCCCTCTCCCCCCCCCCCGTCCCTCTTCCCCCCCCCCCTCCCGTCCCTCTGCCCCCCCCCTCGGTCCCTCTGCCCCCCCCTCGGTCCATCGCCCCGTTCCCCTTCCGATTACGGATTGCGTTGTGTTTGTGCGGTTGTGAGCAGCTGCACGTACATTTGCAGATGTTGCTCGTCTCCTCTGGCTTCCCCACTTCCCCGCTGAGTGTCCAGCTTTGTAAACTCATTATTCCTCCCGGTGGGATCGGGAGGGAAGTTATGGCTTTTCTCTCTCTCCATTTCTCGTTGCGGGGAACCAACGGTGCCCGTGGGTATGTTTGTCCGTCCTCGCTCCCTGATCCTCACCCACCCGTCTCGGGGCAAGCTGGTAGTCTGGAGTAGTTGCTGCTGTTGTCCAGTCTAGTTTACAGACACGGCGTGGAAACAGGCCCTTCGACCCACCGACTCCGCGCCCACCAACCGTCACACTAGTTCGCACGACCGGCAGGACATTTTACAAATGTACCAAAGCCAATTAACCTGCAAGTCTGGGGGGGACCGGAGCACCCAGAGAAATCCCAGTGAGGTAGCAACTCTACCGCTGCGCCACCGTGCCGCCCCTGTGTTCGGTGTGATCAGATGTCCAGAGGTGTGGACCAGGAAATTATTAAAAATTAAGGGGTGCTTGTGTCCCAAGTATCTGTCCCTCCTGCCCCCTTGTAACCCACCCACACCCTCCCTCATGCCCCTTCTTTCGTGTTCCCGGGGTTCAGCAACGTTAAACGGTGTCTTCCTCTCCACGTATTTGCCGGAGCAGGAGGGACCCAGGGTCGCTGTGGAGGGACCAGTACTCTCCAGGGGTGGCACCAGTGCGACACAAGGAAGGACACAAGGCCGTCCATTCCATCTAGTTTTGAACAGAGTTGTATCTTGGCTGGTTGCCTCCCACCAGAACCATCTGCATTCCTCTAAAATTGTGCAACGCGTTTTGAATTCTGTAATCGATCATCATCCACAACTTGGAGCAAACTATTTGACATTCCACGATCTGGGAAGAGCTGCTTCCAATCCCCATATCTGCTGCTCCCTGTGAGGTCACATCTTCTCTCCCAGCCGTTGCCAAGAAACCGGATTAGAAGTTTTCCTCCCTAGCTTCCGAGTGTAAATCTCTCGGTGGGTAACAGTTGGAAAACAGCTTTCGTGGAAAAACACGCTGGCGTTTTCTGGAAGTTCAGGCCGTCGATTCAGCTCTACTCAGTTTGCCATGGTTACCTCTCTCCCTCTGCATTTCTCATTCGGCTACCCAAGAAAGACGGTTCACTTGTCTTCAGTTCCCTGACTGATCTAAGTGCAGCACAGGAACATGCCCTTTGGCCCACCAATGTCAAGTTTTCCGGACCTGCCTACATGTGGTGCATACCTGTCTATCCATGGTTACTCCTGTCTAATCAAAAGTCTCTTAAATACCACTATTGTATCTGCTTCCACCAGAACCTCCAGCAGTGTGTTCCAGGCACTCACCACCCTCTGTGTACAATACATATAGAGCTCGAACCACAGCCCAGGGCCCTGAGCGCGGCTGGACACATACACGGACACACACACGGACTGGGTCCGGAGCCGCACTCCTCCCTCCCTCCCTCTCTCCCCGCCGCTCCAGACCGGAATATTGCGTTGGGGGAACGAGGCCCAACGGGTCCCTCTTGGGATAGGGAGGGGAGAGGGGTTATGGACAATGTTACCAAAGGCTGGACTCTCGGTCCAATGAGAGATTTGGAACATTGTTGTGAGGAGAGGGGGGGGGGGGGGGGGGAGGGGAGGGGAAAGAGGCGGGGGAAGAAGTGCTGGGGGATGAGGGGAAATGAGCTGCGCCTGCGCAGTTGGGGGGCTATGGGTGAGTGGTGGAATATTGCTTTGGGGGAGCGGGGGCCAACGGGTCCCACTTGGTCTAGTACCCATTAAACCTTACCCCGAAGATAAGCTCACAATGCTAGAGTAACTCAGCGAGGTAGGCAGCATCTCTGGAGAGAAGGAATTGTGATGTTTCGGGTTGCGATTCTTCTTTCAACTTTACTTTACATGAGAGGGGTAAGGTTTAATGGAAATGTCAAATTCGAGAAGGCAGAGAAAGCTATGTTCTCTGGTGTTTGACATTTCCACTCTGGGGAGTAAACTTCTGACTGTCTACCCTAAGTGTGCCTCTCATAATTCTAAATACTTCCACCAGGTTCCTCTCAGCCTCCAATATTATATATGTGTAGAGAAAACAACCCAAGTCTATCCAAACTTTCCTTCTAACTAACGCCCCGTAATCCAGGCAGTATTCTGGTAAACATAGAAACATAGAAATTAGGTGCAGGAGTAGGCCATTCGGCCCTTCGAGCCTGCACCGCCATTCAATATGATCATGGCTGATCATCCAACTCAGTATCCTGTACCTGCTTTCTCTCCATACCCTCTGATCCCCTTAGCCACAAGGGCCACATCTAACTCCCTCTTAAATATAGCCAATGAACTGGCCTCAACTACCCTCTGTGGCAGAGAGTTCCAGAGACCCACCTTCCTCACCCTCTCTGACAGTAACCTTACTGAGAATAGTTTATAAACTACCGCTATACAAAAACTGCCTTCTTACAGTATTTGCTCAATTCTTTGCTGAAAATCCAATATTTGTAAAGGATGAAGCTGTTTGTGTTACATTTCTATAAATATCTTGAGAACATGTTTATAGTACAAGTCCGAGTATTTTGGGGGAGGTTATGAGACTTCAGCTGTCTGCTAACGTGGAGTAATTGCTAGCTCGGTAGTTGTGGCAAACAGCCTTTCCCTGTTGACAGGGACAAGCAAGAGAAGTGGGAGGATGTTGGGCCAAAGGGAGGGAGACGTGGCACATATCAAAGGAACAAAGTGCTGGAATAACCCAGCGAGTCAGGCAGCGTCTGTGGAGGGAATGGATAGACGATGTTTCTGGCCCGGACCCTTCTCCAGTCTGAAACATTGTCTGTTCATGGATCCTGGGTTTACAGGGATGTTGTGGAGTGGGACTGCCTGGATTAGTTTATGTGGAGCCAGTATAACACAGATGGGCCGAATGGCATGCCCCTGGTTTTAACCCGTCTGGATTACTTGCTGATGCTGTTGGCCTGTCTTACCCTTTTCCTGTGATTTGAGATCAAGGTTGTTTGGTTGGTTGTTCCTGACCTTATCCACCTCTCCGGACCCACGCCCGTAGTTTGTGTGCTATCCAGCCAAAGGAAAGACTATACATGAATATGATGAAGCCGTCCACAGTGCACAGATACATTACAAACGGTACAACATTTAGTGCACAGATATAACATTGAAGCCCAATAAAGTCTGATTAAAGATAGTTAAAAGGTCTCCAACGAGACAGATAGGAGGTCAGGACCACTCTCTACCGTTGCATCTAACATGGAAGTATCTAAACATCTAAACTCAGTGTGAAGTTTAACAGTCAAGGTGTTGAGAATGTTGACCCCCCCCCCCCCCCCCCCCATCCCAGGAGCTCTGGCATAGGAGGCAGCTGCTGCCCTTTGATGGCCACCCAGTCCATCGATGACTGACGCCTCTCCTGTGGGGAGCCTGGAACCAGTTAGTCATTCGGGTTTGCACGTCTAATGAGTTAGTTCACCCCTCCCTATCTCCAACAGTGGTACCTTATCCACACATCCTGCCCAAACACTTGCAACGTGTTTCCTACGCCTCACCCAGTCTGAGCAAAACCACGGACTGGCACGGTGTCAGCCACAGAGACAAAACCAGCTTCATCCCACCACGGATCCCTCTCCTCACGGCCTTCCTGTGCTCCTCGCTCCCACCCTCACAGACTCACTACATGTGGGCTCGGGCCGCTTGGCACAGCAAAATAACTGGGCACCTTTCCTTCCCCAACCCATTTTCCACCATCACTATCTATACCTGGGCAGTTCAAGTACTTGTCTCTCCCTCTGCTCTCCCCAGCACTGAGCCCCAGTTAATAGTCAGTCTCCCCGTCACCCCCCCCCCCCCCCAACCTCCCCTTGCCTTATATCCATGTCCTCTAGTTTTACCTACTTCTGTTATGTTTTATATAAATGCAAAGTGAGAGAGGAAGGATTTAATAGGAATCTGAGGGGCATTTTTATTTTTTACACAGCGTAGTGAGTATATGGAATGAGCTGCCAGCGGAAATCATTGAGGCAGGTGCTATTGCAACTAAAATAAAATATGTGGACAGGTACATGGATAGGAAAGGTTTAGAGGGATGTGGGCCAAACACAGGCAGATGGGGCATCTTGGTCGACATGGGCAAGTTGTGCTCCCCGCCCCCGCTTCTGATGCCTCTGTTGGAGGCGGCCAGTGGTGGAGAGCTTCCTGCTGGAGAGACTGGGTCCCACGTGGAACCCCTCTCATGTCCCACGCACGGAGCCCCTCCTGTGTCCCATTGTGTCCCCTCCCATGTCTCGCGTGTCCCCCACACGGAGCCCCTCCCACTCCCCCCCCCCCCCCCCCCCCCAGCCCACGGACACTCGAGTGGCCCCGTGTGGGACTGCTGGCATGGCTGGGAGGGAGATCCCACTGGAGTAAATTCACGAGGGACATACGACAGGGGCATTTAAGATATGTGCAAACTCCACACACAGACACTCCTGCGGTGTGCCCCCCCTCCCCCTCCCCCTCCCCCTCCCGCAGTACCAGTGCAGGGACACAGACATCTGGAGCAGAAGCCCATCTGCCCACAACATTGCTGCTGTGACAGCTCGACTCTGTTACTGAGGGAAGGCCGTTCGGCCCGTCGTCAGTGTTGACTCCCCTCTCCAACCCGACCGTCTCTCCTCTCCTGGACATTTGCCTTGTCTGTCCAGCGCTTGCCCCTTCTGCCCCCGTCGTTTGCCCCCTGAAGGTCTTGCATAAATCCACCCCCGCATCATTACAATAACTCATCTCCAAGTCTTGCTCATAGTAAACAGTTTCTCTCTGTTTATATTAGCAAAACCGCCGTCTCAACATCTTCACTCTACGTCCATTAATCTTCTCAACTTAAATATTAACAATTCCAGCCTCTCCATTGGCCAAAACACTTCATCCCTGACCACAGAGGCGTACGGCACGGAAACAGGCCCTTCGGCCCAACTCATCCATGGCGACCAAGATGCCCCATCTACATCAGTCCCACCTGCCCACACGTGGCCCATATCCCTGTAAAACTTTCCTATCCGTGTACCTGGCCAAATGTTCTATAAACTATATAGTACCTGCCTCAACTACCTCCGCTGGCAGCTAGTTCCATACACCCACTACCCTCTGTATGGAAAAAGTTGCCTCCCAATTTCCTATTAAACTTTTCCCCTCCCACTTCAACCTATGTCCTTTATATCTACGCCTCTCCCAATTTTATATACCTCTATCAGGTCTCCCTCAATGTCCAGAGCTTCAAGAGAAAACAATCCAAGTCTGTCCCACCTCCACTGATGCCCCCTGACGCCGGCAGCGAGCTGTGGGCAAAGATCACAGAGCTCCGCGTTATTCAGGGTGTGATACAGTGTGGAGAGGGTGGCTGGTTGATTCAGGGAATGAGGGGGTTAATGTACAGCGAGGCTCAGCAGATTTGGCCGATCGGGTTTGGAAGTGAGGGGGGGGGGGGGTCAGTGAGAGGTGGGCGGTCTGAAGGAGGGGGCTCGGACGTAACCCCCTCCCCCCCCCTGATGTTAGTGGTGACTCTGCGACCAGGTCAATCCAATCCTAGCGTGAAGGGCAGGTCTGGAGCCGGGGTCTGTGCGGGGTGGGGTTGCTTTACATGATGCTGGGACGGGACAGGACGGACTCTGGGACTGGGGCTAAGAGTGAGGGGTCTGTAGCCGGGGACTGGGGGTGGGCATACTCTGAGACTAGGACTAAGGCGAGGGTTCTGGAGCCGGGGTCTGTGGGGGGTGGGATGCTACCTATGCACGGTGGTGAGACGGGGGGTGCTGACTCTGGGACTGGGCCCGGGCTCCACACTCTGGTATTTCCTGGCCTGGGCCGGCGCCCGGGCTGCTGGCGGCTTCAGCAGCCGAGTGGCCCCGGGAGAGGCGGTGTGGGTTACTCCACTCCCCGGCCCAGTTTGCTCCCCCTCTCCCCGGCCCCAACCCCCCCCCCCCCCCTTCTGATCCCCACACGGCCGGGGCTTCATTGGGCCCCCACCCCCGGCTCACACACAGATACCACCCCCCCCCCCCCTCCTCCTCACCCGGGCGTGCGGCGGGCAGCAGCCGGTGTGTGTGCGCCCCCGCCCCACGCCGGGAACTATCCGCTGAATATCTGCACAGGAATTGTGCGAGGATGAGGAATGCTCCCAGCTTCCGATCCTGGCAGCGGCACCACAGACACACGCTGTTGATGGGGTTAGCAGCTGTGGTGGCTCCAGTGACAGAGAGGGGGAGAGCCAGAAAGAAAGACAGACGGGGCGATACAGATGAATAGAGTCAGGAGGAGAGACGGAGAGAGAGAGACAGAGAGAGAGAGAGAGACAGATAGTAAGAAAGATAGAAACAATGAGATGCACAGAGAGAGACACTCACTCACTCACTTCCACACACATACATTGTTATTGTGCTGGGCGTGCTCCCAACACCACAGGTTGCCCGACTCCAGTTTAACCAGTCAGATCCAATCAAAGTTTCAGAATATGAGGTTCCAGGGAAACGGAGGAGCTTGTATGTACAACTATGAGAGGTACATATAGGAAACACAGTCAGTTATTTATTTTTTCCCACCGTGGACAAATCAAAGACCAGAGGGCACAGCTTTAAGGTGAGAGGGGTAAAGTTTAAAGGAGATGTGCTTGGAACATGATGCCAGGAGTGGCGGTGGAGGCAGATATGCTAGGGGTGCATACGAGGCTTTTGGATAGGCACATGGATATGCAGGGATATGGATTACCTGCAGGCAGAATTATGTTGGTTTGGATATCACCTGGATAGGGTGCCGCTCCAGGAGACTGGAGTTTGAAAATGCACTAAAACCTGTCGATGCTTGTATGTGGTCTCAGTGGACTACTCCCATGCAGTTTGTACTAATTGGGGATTGAACTTGGGTATGGCAATATTTCACTGAACTGTCTGCATTGGAAGAATTTTCACTGTACGTCTGTACAAGTGATAATAAAGAACCATTGGTCTAGGCAACATGTTTGGCATCGACATTGTGGGCCGAAGGGCCTGTTCCTTGTGTTGGATTGTTCTATGTTTTAATCTGTGGCTTTATTCACTGGGCTTTACTGTAAGTGTTATTGATCTGTGTGCCAGCACCAGGCCAGCCCTGCACGTGTAAACCAACGTGTTGTGATTAGGGCCAGGCCAGACCGCTCCCTGACCAGTAACGCGCACACACACACACACACACACACACACACACACACACCCTCCCCACTAGGATTATCAGTAGCTTCCCACTTCCCACTGATCACAAACCCCTCCATGCTGACTAAAATGCCCTATCTAAGCTAATCACATTTGGCCGCAATTAGCCCATATCCCTCAAAACTTTTCATATCCATGTTCCTCTCCAAGCGTCTTAAATGTCGCTATTATACCTGCCTCAACTACCTCCTCTGGCAGCTCGTTCCATATACCCGCCATCCTTTGTATGAAAAAGATGCCCCTCGGGTTCCTATTAAATCTTGTCCCTCTCACCTTCAATGTATGTCCTCTGGTTCTTGGTTCATCTATTCTGGGTAAAAGACTGTACATTTACCCCATCTATCTCATGATTTTATACACCACTATAACATCACCCCTCAGACTCCTGCCCTCCAAGGAATAAAGTCCTCGCCTGTCTAACTTCTCCCAGGCCCTCACATCCTGGCAACATCCTTATAAATCTTCTCTGTACCCTTTCCAGTTTAACAACATCCTCCCTATAGCAGGGTGACCAAGTCTGACCACAACACCCCAGGTGTGGGCTCATCTGCGCTTGCCCTGCAGAGTGTTCTGTGCTGTTCTGAGCTGGCGGAATGTTTCTTATTTGGGTTGAGAGGCACGAAGCTCAATTTAACAAAAAGCCGCCACCGCCCCGCAGTGCGTTGAGACATGTCTGCTGTTTTCAGAATCATGTAGGATTTCTTTCGGAGCGTGAAGGAAAGGGCTCTGCTCGGGTTTGAACCTGCTGACTCGGAGCTGGGATGTGAAGCCCATGCGTGAGGAGACAGCCTTGCCTGGAATGTCGCTGGGCTCTGAAGGAGAGCGGGTCCACCCGTAAATTGGCTCAAGTAATTCAGTGGACAAGACACGTCCTTGACTCGTGTTTGGCCACTCGAGGGTGATGTGTCTCTCAGTGCCCAGCATTTGTGCCTACCTTGTCAGTCTGACCTGAAACGTTGTCCCTCCACTCCCTCCACAGTTGCTGAATTCCTCCAGCACTTTGTGTTTGGCTCAATATGCCAGCATATGCAGTTCCTGCAATCTCCATTTAAGGGGCACTTGGCAAATGGGGCTGGCGTAGATGGGGCATCTATGTAGTCATGGATGAGTTACGCAGATGGGCCTGTGTCGGTACTGTATGGCTCGAGGGGTTACAGTGAGCCCAGTAACACTAGGCAGGAGGAAGTGTTGGTCAGTGTGGTTCCACAGTGGGATTTGCTCGTCTCGGTCAGTTGTGGACACGTTGATGGGGATTGTCCCAAAAACTAGCTCTGACTCTAATGTTGTTCTGGACGCCGGTACCTCTCTCCCCGGCCCTGCCTGGCGCAGCATGTTTCTCGGCGAGATGCCTCGCTCATCAATGTGGCAGCCCCCTTGCGTGTGATGCAGGTGAGTCTGTACAGCTGTGAGCAGCCGCTGTTGGAGCAGTTCCTCCAGCAGATGCTGCCGGTTTGCTCCCGGCCTGTTGTGACAGGGTTTTCCACCCATTGAGCAAACGTACTCGGATTGCTAACTGTGCAGCTTTACAAGAACTTTCTTGCTCCCAGGAAATCACGCCAGTGCACTCATGCCAAGAGTTGTGGAGGGAGAGGGAGAGGGACAGTGAAGTCTGCATGCAACAGGCTCGGCCAGTGAACCACTGGCATTTGTGTCGCGCCTTCAACTACACGGTAACTAATCATTGCGCAGTTGTGCTGTGGTTCACAGTGGTTATTGGGTAAAGGAGGCGATGGCTGGCAGTGGGCAGCGCCCGGGAGCTAGTGTTGGTACGGGAGTGGTTTATTATTGTCACCTTACAGTGAAAAGCTTTTGTTTACAGTCATACCATACTGTACACAAGAGTACAATCAAACCATATATAAGTACAACAGGTAGTGCAAAGAGAAAAATACTAAAGTGCAGAATCTAGTGTCTAGCATTAAAGCATAACAGTTCCAGAGAAAAAATCTCAGGTCTGCAATGAGGTCGGTTGGAAGATCGCCACAGCCTCACAATACCAGAGACCTGAGTTCGATCCTGACCACGGATGCTGTCTGTGTGGAGTTTGCATGTTCTCCCGCATGGGTTTCATCTGGGTGCTCTGGTTTCCTCCCATATCCTAAAGACCTGCAGAACAGTGGGTTAATAGAAAGTTACCCGGGCATGTGATCACACAAAGCGATGGGGAACCGATGGAGATGTGACAATGGATGAGTTTCAGGGGTAGAGAGCGATGCTGCCGCAGGCAGCCAATGTGTTTGCCATTCAGTGCGGCCAATGACCTCACTGTTCAGGGCGTCCAATGGGCTCAAGGTTCAAGGCAGCCAATGGTGGGGTGGTGGTGGTCACGTGCTGAGCCCATACTGTGGGTCACCACCTGAGAAATGGAGGAGTATGGACCAGGCACAGACAGGTAGGACTAGCTTGGTGAGGCAATTTGGGCCGAAGAGCCTGTTTCCATGGTGTATAGGTCAGACTCTAAAAGGGCTCTTTGGCCTAACTTGCCCATGCTGACCAAGTTGTTCATCTAGACACACACACACTCTCTCTCTCTCTCTCTCCCTTTTTTTTCCTCCTGGTACGTGACTGCAATCATCCATGTCACGGCCTGCCTGGTCGCTGCTGAATCAGTAACCAGGTGATGTGGGGCTTGTCTCAACATCGGTCATGTATTGTGAGACAGACCTGCGATCAGTCGGCCCCCGCCCCCCATCCCGCTTCCCCCTGCCCACTATCCTCCTGCCCCTCCACCCTCTGCCCCTCCCAGCCCTGTCACCGCCTTCTCCACCCCCGTCACCGCCCCACAGATTGGCCTGTGTCCGGCGTCCACTGTCGGCACAGAATGGGCAATGGTATCCACTGCTACCCATGGCCACTTGGCTGGAGAGATGTTGGAGTTGATTTATTATTGTCTTGTGTAACGAGATACAGTGAAAAGGCTTGCGTGCTATCCAGTCAAATCGTACTACACATGAGTATAATCAAACCATACAAGTAGAACAGTTAGTGCAAATAGAAAAATACTGCAGAATATAGTGTTACAGTGTTACAGCATTACAATTACAGAGAAAGTGCAGATAAAAAGGTGCAAGGGCTATAATGATGTAGGTTGGAAGATCATAACTATACCCTAGCTTATGGGAGGACTGTTCGGTAATCTGATAACAGCGGGGAAGAAGCAGTTCCTGAATCTGGTGATTCGTGCTTTCAAGCTTTGTATCTTCTGCTTGACAGGAGAGGGGAGAAGAGGGAATGATCCCTGTTGAGAAGAATGGTCCTTGATTATGTTGTAATCTGAGGCATCATCCAGACTTAGACTGCAGTGTGTTTTTGGGTGGCCTGGTTCAAGATTCACACTGCGGCACAGTGGCTTAGCGGTTAGAGATGTTGTATCTCCAAACTATAAAATATACTAAACTAAATCAACCACTCAATAGACAATAGGTGCAGGAGTAGATCATTCGGCCCTTCGAGCCAGCACCGCCATTCAATGTGGTCATGGCTGATCATCCACAATCAGTACCCCGTTCCTGCCTTCTCCCCATATCCCCTGACTCCACTATCTTTAAGAGTCCTATCTAGCTCTCTCTTGAAAGTATCCAGCGAACCGGCCTCCACCGCCCTCTGAGGCAGAGAATTCCGCAGACTCACTACTCTCAGTGTGAAAAAGTGTTTCCTCATCTCCATTTTAAATGGTTTACCACTTATTCTTAAACTGTGGCACCTGGTTCAGGACTCCCCCAACATCGGGAACATGTTTCCTGCTGATCGAGCTCCAGCTGAGAGGACAGCTAGAGCTTCACCATGTTGTGTGTGGTTACATGGATCACGCTGTGGGCAGCCAGGGCAGTGATGCCAGGATGGTTGAGGGAGGGGGAGGAATGGAACTTGCACAAGAGGTTAAGTAATTTATTGTAGTTTAGAGATATAGGGTGGAAACAGGCCCTTCGGCCCAACAAGTCTGCGCTGACTAGTGATCACCCATACACTAGTTCTATCCTACACCCTAGGGACAATTTACAGAAGCCAATTAACCTACAAACCTCGGCGTCTTTATGATTTGGTTGGAAACCGGAGCTCCCAAAGAAAACCCACGCTGTCACGGGGAGAACGTAGAAACTCCGTACAGACACCTGAGCTCTACAGTTCTATCGCTGCTCCACTGTGCCGCCTTGGGGCATGTGGGGGGGGGGGGGGGGGGGGGGGAGGAAGGGGGAGAGTGTACAAAAGGTACAGTGATGTGGTGAAGAGGGAAGGGGGATGGAGCACAGGGTGAAGCGTCAGCATGGGCCCCATAACCAGTTATGACAGTATTGTCTGGAGATCCCTGGTGTCCCGCTGCTCAAGGAGCAGACGGCTTGCTGTCACACACCCTGCTGTTAGCTCCTGCCCTGCTGCACGCCGTTTCCCAGTAAATAAACGGCCAGCTGTTTCTCATTGCCGGCTCCCCTCTCCCTCATTTGGCAGCTACCTCACACGGAGCAGGCAGTGAGAGTTGGGCCTGTGTGCAGAGCCTCCTGACTTCATGGAAACTTACCGAATAGTGAAAGGCCTCAACAGAGTGGATGTGATGAGGATGTTTCCACTAGTGGGAGAATCTAGGACCAACGGCCACAGCCTCAGAACTAAAGGCCGCATCTTTAGAATGGAATAGGGGATAGGGTCTGGAACTTGTGGCTCGGGACAGAGGGGACATGGGGACCCTCGACAGTCGTGTGGGTAGGAGGTGGCGGCTCTCAATCAACAAGAGTACGATCATCGGGAAGTCATGTTGCAAACGTTTGTAAAACTTTATAAAAGTTATAAAACTTTTCAGACACAAGATAACTGTAGATGCTGGAACTTTGAGCAAAACACAAAGTTCTTCTCCTTTTCTCCTTCGCTCCATAGATGCTGCTGCACCCGTTTAGTTTCTCCATCATTTTGTGTAAACCCTCGATTTTCCAGCATTTGCAGTTCCTTCTTTAACACAAAGTTGAACTCAACAGGTCAGGCTTTGCCCAGCCCCTCCTCTCTTCCAGCTTTCCCACCCCTGCTACAATCTGTCTGAAGAAGGGTCCCAACCAGAGACATTTACCTATCCATGTTGTCCAGGGATGCTGCTCGACCAGCTGAGTTACTCCAGCACTTTGTGTCTTCACTAGCTTTTCCGTCTCCTTATTCGTGATCCCCCCCCCCCCCCCCCCATAAGTGGTGTCATCTGCAGATGGATTAGATGGAGTCGGAGCTGAATTTAGCTGCACAGTCCTGAGTGTATAGGGAGTTTAGTGGGGTCAGAGAACATAACCTTGAGGAGCACCGGTGTTGAGAATTATTGTGGAGGGAATAATGTTACTGATTTCATTGTATGTGGTCCAGTTTACATTTTTAGTCTTAGTTTTAGAGATACACAGAGTTTTAGAGAACCCTTCGGCCCACCAAGTCCATGCCGACCAGCGATCACTCCATAGACTAGCACCGTCCTACACACTAAGGACAATTCACAATTTTTCCCAAAGCCAGTTAACCTACATACCTATCCGTATTTGGAATGTGGGAGGTAACCTGAGCCTCCAGAGAAAACCCACGCGGTCACAGGGAGAACGTACAAGATCCGTACAGACAACACCCATAGTCAGGATTGAACCTGTGGGTGTCTGCGCAAAGGCAACAACTGTACCGCTGCGCCACTGTGCCGCCGTGTGGGTGAGGCAGTTGAGGATCCTGTGGCAGATGGGGGGACCTGCCTCCTGGGTGCTGGAGTTTGGAGATGCAAGTCTGGCCCAGCGTTCCACTCGGAGATGCAGGCCCCTAGGGCCTGTCCCCTAGGCCGGACGGCAACAACAGGACCCTTGTGCTGCGGCCTGCAGCAAGCCTGCTGTTCACGGTGAGCCTGGGGAGGCAGCTTCAAAGCAATGTTTCCGTAAAGGAATGATTCCTAATGTGTGTGTGGCAGTGGAAAGTTGGGCTAATTTGCTGCCACACTAGGCTGATTGTTCAGACTGTGTACGGCTGGGTATGCCGGTTCCATAAACCAGCGGCAGTCCCTGCGGGAACCCTGCCCTTTGATCTCTGCTCCGGGAACATTAGCACTGCCTCTTGTTTGACCCCAGCCCACTCACTCATGCATTCCCCTCAGGCCGTCAGATCAGGGGGCTCTGGGAAATTTAACCCTGTACAGGGGCCGTTCGGCCCATTGACTCCATACTGCCCTGTGGTGAGGGGAGAGCGCTCTGTCTCTCCACCCCACACTTTAGAGATACAGCGCAGAAACAGGCCTTTAGCCCAGCAGGTCCACGCCGACCAGCCATCACCCCGTATACAGGCACTATCCTTCACACTAGGGACAATTTACAATTTACAGAAGCCCATTAGCCTACAAACCTGCACGTCTCTAGAATGTGGGAGGAAAGTGGAGCACTTGGAGAAAACCCACACGGTCACAGGGAGAACGAGCAAACTCCGCACATACACCATCCGTAGTGGTAACTCTACCATTGGCCACTGTGCTGTCCCTTTCACAATAAGTGTTGATGTTGGGAGGTGTGTGTTCAGTTTGGTCACCCTGTTGTAGAAGCGATGTGGAGAGGGTGCAGAGGAGGTTTGTCAAAATGCCACCTACATTAGGGGGTATTAGCTGCAGGGAGAGTTTGGGCAAACTTGAACTGTTTCCCCTGGAACACCAGAGGTTGAGAGGCGACCTGGTAGAAGTATATAAAATTGTGAGAGGCATAGACATTGTAGGCTGTCAGAACCTTTTCCAGCAGAGTGGGATGTGTAACACAAGTGGGCATAACTTGAAGGTGAGGGGCAAAGTTTAATGGAGATGTGCGGGGCATGTTTTTTCTTACATTGAGGGTGGTGGTGGAGGCAGATACGATAGTGGTGTTTAAGCTATTAAATGGGCACATGGCCATGCAGGGAATGGAGTGATATGGATCGTGTACAGGCAGAGGAAGGGGATCATTTTCCTGAAGCTCGCATGAAGTGATTCATCAGTTGCAGAGCAATGGCTGACAAGGAGGAGGACAGACATCCAGATGTCGACATCAGCTGTCGCCGTGGTCGGCTGCTATTTATTCACAGCAGTGTGTACTCACACACTGCACCTATCTGCAAGGTATGCCGGCGCGCGTCGGGGTGTGTGTGTCCATGACCACACTGCTGCGTGTGTCTGTGTCCGTGTACACACTGCCGGCTGTGTGTGTGTATCCATGCACACATTGCTGGCGTGTGTCTGTGTATCCGTGTCCACACTGATGGCTTCTCGGTGTCCGTGTCCACACACTGCCTTTGTGTGTCTGTGTCTGTCCTTTCCATGCAGTGATGGAAATGGGGGGGTATTCAGGGGGACGGCGTTCCCCTACTTTTCACTTTCCAGTTTATGTCCAATTTCTGTACTAGAAGGGAGTCAGAGTTGTTAAATACGGCCATGGATAATCGTTACAATGAGTCACACTGCACCGGCCATGAGAAAAACGATTTGTTAACTACCACTGTTAGCACTTGTTAACACCCAGTAGTTAACACGTAGTTATACAATGTGTCATCAATACATCGATCCACATTCCTCAGTAAATGTAATTGTGTTTTGACCAAGTATTAATGACGTCACTGTCATTGAGGGCTCCGGACCGTGAGCACAGGCTTCTTCTGGTGTGCAGGTAAAGTCATACACCCACGTTATTTTATTATTATTTTGTTCTCCCCCTCTCTCCCCTCTCTCCCTCCCTCATTCTCTCTCTCTCCCTCACCGACCAGCTTCCCTTAAATTCCTGTCCAATCAACGAATTGGTCTCCTCCCATCCAATCAGCCGCTGTCTCCAAGGGCATTGGGTCCAATTACATAATGCGCTGGTCACTCGGCAGCCAATCAAACACAGTCTCTGAGGAGCATTGTGACCAATCACCGACCAGCTTCCCTCACCGGAGCAGATGATGGCTGCAGGCAACACACAGAGAGAGGGAGAGAGATGCAAGAAAACAGTTATGACATAACACACAATAAACTGTATTACAAATACACAATAAACAAGTTATGCATTATTGTACTCTTACATGGGTATGACGCACATTAAAAAAATCTCTCCCCCCCCCCCCCACTTCCTTCCCAACCTCAGCCTCACGGACCTTAGCGTGCCCCTAATTCCTAAAACCCATTTCCATCACTGGTTCCACACACGCTGGCATATGTCTGCATGTCTGTGTTCGTATTCATACCCGAAACGTCGCCTATCTCCTTTGCTCCTTAGATGCTGCTGCACCCGCTGAGTTTCTCCAGCTTTTTGTGTAACCCTCGATTCTCCAGCATCTGCAGTTCCTTCTTTAACAATTTGTCTACACTGCGATATCTCCTCAAGGTATGCCTACTTTGAAGAAGTTCTCCTCCTCCCTACGAAGACAGTTTCACAACCTCCTCTCTAACTGCTCCCCCTCTGTGATACCCCCTTCCCTCCAACTCTACGACCACATCCTCACCCAGACTCGATACCACAGCCACATCTGCTTCCTCGGGGCCTGCCTGCGCCTCCACCTCATACCTCGTGGATTCCAGCTCCAATTCCCTGCCTCCCAGTTCGGACCCCAGCCAGACTATCGGTACCGACTGGCCATCCGCCGCCACACTGTGCAATTCTCCAACCGGGCATTAAGATCCACCCTGGTTGCAATGCGCCGGCACCAGCAGGACCTCGCATTGGCTCTCCCGAATCTTCAGGCCTCACTCACCCAGACCTGCAACGGACCCCAACTACACTACATCCTCCGGAAGATCCACCGCTTCAATCAGCAATTCCTGTCCCATCTTACCTCCACCAAGGACCTTAAATTAGCCCGCCTCCAGGCCGTTCCAGCTAACGACAATCCCCGACTCGACCGCCCGCAGGCCCCGGGCCCCAACTCTGGCCCGAGCCTCCGGCCTGAGTCCCCCGACGCCATCTTGGCCACCAGGAGCACCTCCAGGACTCACCAGGACACCGCCTTCACCGACCTCCACGCCGATGCTGCCGCCGACCTCCACCTGCCTACCGGTGATGCCCAGCCCCGCTGCCTGCCCGGTAACTCTGTTTATCTCACCCTCCCCGATTCCACCGCCCATCACCAGCACAACGCGACCGCCGAACCTCGCCGTCCGCCGGGACCACCTACCCTCATCGCCGCACCGGGCCCATCCAGCATCGCCGTTGTACTGGGCCCGCCGAAGACCCAAGCCGCACCCGCCTCACCTTGCATCGCCGCCGGACCGGGGCCCCCCGAACATGGCTGCCGCACCGCACCCCACTCTTCTCGCCGCCTCACCGGGCGGGCTGAACCTTGCCGCCGCCCCACCGACCACTCGCCCACCGGGACCACCCACGCATCGCCCGCCGACACCGACTCCACTGCCCGCGGACTCCTACCTTCGGGCCCACCGACCCACGACATTCCACCGCTCTCCAGCAGCCCGCAGCCGTCGCCTCACCTACAGACTGGACTGTGCAGCGGGCCTGAAGCCTCCACGTTGCTCACTCCTCCCACCACTCTGTTGTTAACGGAACTGGGTCCTAGTGCCCTTCTCCCCAGCCCCGGTGACCTCAGTGGCTATTCCACTGGGTCTTCCCCATCCCCCTCCTACCATGTAACCCCCGCTCTTTCCCACCCACACCACAGCCCCCATACCCCCCCACCCCCTGACCACCCTCCACCCCCCCACCACACAACGCTCCGTCCTCAGTCCACTCACCTGCCTTCCTCCAGCCACAACCCCCATCCCTGCCGCGTGTTCACCATCCCCCCGGACCTCCCCCTCTCCGACACCGAAAGGTCGGTCCTCAGCAGAGGTCTTACCTTTGTCCCCCTCCGTCCCCACCTCAATGAGTTTCGCGCCCACCACGACTTGGAGCTCTTCTACCGTCGCCTCCGCCTCACAGCGTTCTTCCACGGGAACAAGTCCTCGCCCCCCACTGATGATCCCTTTTCCTGTCTCCCACGTACCCCCTCCTCGTGGACCCCCCCTCGTGGCCCTCCAGCTTTAGAACTCTTTATTCAGAACTGCCAACGGGACATCAACCGCCTCGACTTCTCCACTCCCCTGTCTCACTCCAATCTCTCCCCCTCCGAACGTATTGCCATCGACTCACTCCGCAACAACCCAGACTGGGTTATCAAACCCGCCGACAAGGGAGGTGCTGTGGTAGTCTGGCGCGTCGATCTCTACAAAGCAGAGGCCACGCGCCAACTCTCGGACACCTCCTCCTACTTACCCCTGGACCATGACCCCACTGACGAGCACCAGGCCACCATCTCGAGCACCATAACCGGCTTCATCAACTCCGGCTCCCTACCCCCCCGAGCCTCCAACCTCATCATTCCCCAGCCCCGCACAGCCCGATTTTACCTTCTCCCCAAAATCCACAAACCCGACTGCCCCGGCAGACCCATTGTCTCTGCCTGTTCGTGCCCCACCGAACACATTTCCACATACCTTGACTCCATCCTATCCCCCTTTGTTAAATCCCTCCCCACCTATGTTCAAGACACCTCAGACACTCTCCGTCGGCTCCGCACATTCCGTTGTCCAGGCCCCCATCCTCTCATCTTCACCATGGACGTCCAGTCACTATACACCTGCATCCCCCACCAGGATGGTCTCAAAGCCCTCCGGTACTTCCTCGACCAGAGGAGCAACCCATACCCATCCACTGACACCCTCCTCCGCCTAGCAGAGTTGGTCCTTACCCTCAACAACTTTTCTTTTGACTCCTCCCATTTCCTCCAAACACAAGGCGTAGCTATGGGCACACGCATGGGCCCTAGCTACGCCTGCCTCTTTGTCGGGCACGTCGAACAATCTTTGTTCTCGGCGTACCAGGGCCCCACCCCCGACCTTTACCTCCGTTACATTGACGACTGCTTTGGTGTCACCTCCTGCACCCACGCAGAACTGACTGACTTCATCCATTTCACCACCAACTTCCATCCGGCACTCAAATATACTTGGACCATTTCCGACATTTCCCTACCATTCCTTGACCTCACCATCTCTATTGCAGGTGATACACTCCTGACTGACATCCACTACAAACCAACTGACTCCCACAGCTACCTGGACTACTCTTCCTCCCACCCTGCTTCCTGTAAGGACTCCATCCCCTATTCCCAATTCCTCCGTCTACGCCGCATCTGCTCCCAGGATGACGTGTTCCACACCAGGTCATCGCAAATGTCCTCGTTCTTCAGAGAACGGGGTTTCCCCTCCCCCACTATAGATGAGGCTCGCACCAGGGTCTCCTCCATACCCCGCAACACTGCCCTCTCTCCCCATTCCCCCACTCACAACAAGGGCCGAGTCCCCCTGGTCCTCACCTTTCACCCCACCAGCCAGCGCATACAACAGATAGTCCTCCGCCAGTTTCGTCACCTCCAACGTGACCCTTCCACTCGCCACATCTTCCCATCTCCCCCCCTGTCTGCCTTCCGCAAAGACCGCTCCCTCCGCAACTCCCTCGTCAATTCTTCCCTTCCCTCCCGCTCCACTCCTTCCCCGGGCACTTTCCCTTGCAACCGCAAGAGATGCTACACTTGTCCCTTCACCTCCCCCATCCACTCCTTTCAGGGACCCAAGCAGTCATTCCAAGTCCGACAGAGGTTCACCTGCACCTCCTCCAACCTCATCTACTGCATCCGTTGCTCCAGATGCCAGCTGATCTACATCGGTGAGACCAAGCGGAGGCTGGGCGATCGTTTCGCCGAACACCTCCGCTCGGTCCGCAATAACCAACCCGACCTCCCGGTGGCTCAGCACTTCAACTCCCCCTCCCACTCCGTATCCGACCTCTCGGTCCTGGGCCTCCTCCACGGCCAGAGTGATCAACACCGCAAGTTGGAGGAACAGCACCTCATATTCCGCTTGGGGAGTCTGCATCCTCTGGGCTTAAACATTGAATTTTCTCAATTCTGTTAACCCAGACTGCCTCCCCCCCACCTCTCCCTCAGCCCTCTGGCCCTGACATTCCCTCTCCATCTCCCCCCCCCCCCCCTCCCCAGTCGCACTAGCTTCTCATTTTCACACCACAAACAGCTTACAATGGCCTGCTTCCTTTGTCACCAATACTTTTTTGCATATCTTTCACTCATTGTTCCTTATCTCTCCACATCACTGTTTATATCTCTCGTTTCCCTGATCCCTGACCAGTCTGAAGAAGGGTCTCGACCCGAAACGTCGCCTATCTCCTTCGCTCCTTAGATGCTGCTGCACCCGCTGAGTTTCTCCAGCTTTTTGTGTAACCTTCGTATTCATACATTCCACTGTGAATCGCCAGCACCTCCCCTTCCCCCTGCGACCCGGCTCTTCACTGTCAGGCGGTCGGGAACATCCTGTGGCAAAACCCCAGCCAGAGACTGCTCTGGGCCAGTGGTCACTGTCGGTAACTCCCTATAACCCCGTCCCCAGCACTTGCATCGAGGACTGTACGTTGGCCAGTGCAGCCCATCCCTGCACAGTGCTTCCCAGTGCTGCCCATCCCTGCTCAGTGCTGCCCAGTACTGCCTTGCATCATGGCATCCGCACGGTCTCACTAATTTGAACTTCCCAAACAAACCTTCAGACTTGCACGGTATAAGAAAGAACTGCAGGTGCTGGAAAAATCGAAGGTAGACAATAATGCTGGATAAATGCTGGCTGGAAAATGCCTCACCCGCTGAGTTTCTGCAGCATTTTTATCTACCTTCAGACTTGCACTGGCGGCTTTGGGCTCAGATTTATTTTGCAATATTTAGGTTTTTATTTATTTCTGTTTATTATGTTATTTATTGAGTACTGTGTTTACAGACCTGTTATGCTGAGCAAGTGAGAATTTAATTGTTCCGATTTGGTACATATGAGAAGGAATGGGTTATGTTTCGGGTCGAGACCCTTCTTCAGACTGAGAGTTAGGGGACTGGGAAACTAGAGATATGGAAAGGTAAAGTGTGAAAACGACATATCAAAGCAGATGATAATCAGGAAATGTAGAATGGTTCAATGTTGACTGAGGGGAAGGTGACAATGAGGCATACAAAGTTTATATGGGGTTACACAAAAAGCTGGAGAAACTCGGCGGGTGCAGCAGCATCTAAGGAGCGAAGGAGATAGGCGACGTTTCGGGTCGAGACCCTTCTTCAGACATGCCTCGTTGTCTGCTTTGATCTGTCATTTTCACACCTTACATTCTCTGTGCACCCTTCCATGCCTCTAGTTTCACTCACCCCTGACTCTCACTGAAGAAGGTCTTGACCCGAAACGTCACCCATTCCTTCTCTCCAGAGATGCTGCCTGTCCCGCTGAGTTACTCCAGCATTGTGTGTTAATTTTCGGTGTAAACCAGCATGTGCAGTTCCTTCCCACACACTTCTCCGTCTGAAGGTGGCCCGGTGAAAACTGAACTCCCAGTCAATAGTCAGTTTCAAGTATCACCAGATCTTGCAGGAAAACATGCAGAGGGAGTTGTGAAAGGACTCTGACTGCCGTGTCCCTGTGATGTGGGCAGAGCTGGCCGGAGATCACACCCAGTGCCTGCAGCCCGGAGTTAGTGCCGTCCACCGCAGCCGCAGCCTGGCACTGCCCCTGCGTTCCGATCTCTTTCATTCAACAAGGAGCTAGAGCCCACACTCAGTGTGGCTCTGTGCAGTGAAAGGAGCGAGTGAGACAGCGTTAGCAGCTTCCTGAGCTCATGGAGAGTGGCAGCAGGATGTGATGGGTCTCCCTGCCTCTCCCGTCAAAGCCCTCATTCATCGGGCAGTCAGCATGCCAGCCCTCGCTCTATCCCCCACAGGCTGCTCCCTTGTAGAGGCGAGCGCGGCTGCCTGTTTTGATGTGAACTTGTACAGGAAGGTGTTTCACAAGTGGCATGGTTTCTGAGAAGCTGCATGTCAGGAATGTGAAGTATGTGTTGGAACGGCAGCGGCTAAAGGTCCCACACAACTCTCTTTCACGGGCCGAGCTGTGCTGGAAGCATTCCCTGCCTGCAGCCTCACTCCTCTCAGTCTCTGCCAGTGGACCAGGAGCTGCAGAGAGCGGGAGCAAGAGCAGGTCAGCGAAAGTGGGTGACAGGTTCACCAAGGCCTGGCACACAGAGGCGGCTACACGGGGGAGTGGACGGAGTGTTACCGCCATGGGGCAGGGAACTGGACACAGAGCACGGAGTCACACAGCATGGAAACAGGCCCTTCGGCCCCAAACGTCCGTGCCGACCAAGGTGTCCCATTTAAGCTAGTTCCATTTACGCACAGTTGACCCATAACCCCCCAAACCTCTCATATCCATGTACCTGTCCAGATGTACTATTACAACGTTTAAGAAACATTTAGACAGGTACATGGATAGGACAGGTTTAGAGGGATATGGGCGAAATGCAGGCAGGTGGGACGAGTGTAGATGGGACCTGTTGGCCAGTGTGGGCAAGTTGAGCTGAAGGGTTAGTTTACACGCTGTATGACTATGTCTTTTATAGTACCTGCGTCAACTATTTCCTGTGGCAGTTCGTTCAATATACCCACTGCGAAAAGTTGCCCCTCTGGTTCATATTAAAGCTTTCCCCTCTCGCCTTAAACCCATGTCCTCTGGTTCTTGATTCTCCTACTCTGGCTAAAAGACTATGTGCATTCACCCTATCAATTTCCCCCATTATTATACACACCTCGATAAGATCACCCCTCAGCCACCTGCGCTCCAAGGAATAAAGCCCTAACGTGACCAACTCTTCCTATAGCTCAGGCCCTCGAGTCCTGACAACATCCTCGTGAATCTTCCCTGCACTCGCTCCAGTTTAGTGGCATCCGTCCAACAGCAGGGTGGCCAGGACCGAACAAGTACCCTTGCAGTGCCGTGCCCACGATAGATTTTCAGGGCGTGATCGGCAGTGGGTATGGACTGTGCCCGCACTGTGCACATTCCAGTTTCTCATCCAACCCACCGTCCGTACACAACTCGGGTAAACTTCCGGTCCAGAAGGAGGGCTCTTCGCCACTGGCCCGCCAGGGACACAGAGAGCCCTGGGTTGTAGCAACCCGGAGACACTGCGGTCCCTCAACCGCCAGAAAAAACCCCATGTGGTCACAGGGAAAATGTACAAACTCAGGGTCGAACCCGGGTCTCTGGCGCAGTGAGGCAGCAGCTCCACCCGCTGCGCCACTGAGTGACTCTGTGGTTGATATTCACAATGTCCAGATGTGGACAAACCTCTACAGAAGTTTCACCATCTCCATCAACCCCCCCCCCCCCCCGGCACCGACCCCATCGTAGGGTCTCCCCTCCCTCACCATCTCCTCCCGCCGCAGGCCAACACTCATCAGCCCCTCTCTCCACTCAGTCCATCGACCCATATAACATGGAAGCAGGCCCTTCAGCCCATCAGGAATGTGCTACCCGTCTACACCAATCCTACACTCTCATCATCTCGCCCCAGGTTCCACCACTCTCCTCTATACACCAGGGGCAATTCACAGAGGCCCATTAACCCACTCACCCGGCACATGTTGGGATGTGGGAGGAAACCGGAGCACCCGGTTTGTGCACCTGACTGGGTAACACAACCGCAGTTCTGAAGCACTTCGGAGATGCTGCCTGACCCGCTGTCACTCCAGCGCTCCGTTGCTCCAGATTCCCGTATCGCCGGTGTGCGTGGGACAGGGGGGTTCAGGGAACCATTGGGGGGGGGGGGTCTTGTCCCCACTGAGCGTGAGTGGGAGGGTGTCTGTCAGTGCCGGAGTGGGAGGGGGAGAGGGGCACGGTGGGGGCATTGAACTGTGCCTGGCCTGGAACAGGCAGGGGTGGGAAAGGGTTAATCCCAGCCCCACCGCTCGGGAATGTCGGCTGTGGAAACTTTTCCAGGCCAGTTCCTTCTTTAGGAATTACCTAATGATCTCCTGTTGCCGTGGAAACCCCACGCCGAGCCAAGGCATTGCTGCAGTCGACCGGAACGGGGAGGGGGTGGGGATAAGGGGTGAGGGGTGGGAATGAAGGGGCAGGTGAGCGGGTGGGGATCAGGGTGAGCAGTGGGATGAGGTGGGGATGAGGAGTGGGGATAAAGGGGTGCAATGGGTGAGTCAGTGGGGACCAGGGTGAGAGGTGGGGAGGGGATGAGGGGGATGGGGACCAGGGTGAGGGGGAGGGGTGGGGGTGAGAAGGTGGGGATGTGAACCTCTGGGTTCACTCTGACAGTCTCTGGGTTAAACTTTGGATAATTTGGGATAGTTTTGGATAATGTCAAACGCAGGCAGGTGGGACTAGTGAAGATGGGCATGTTGGTCGGCATAGGCAAGTTGGGCCGAAGGGTCTGACTCCATGCTGTATGATTCTATCCATGCGTCTAAAAGCCTCTTAAACACCACTACCATATCTGCTTCCACCACCATCCATGACAGCATGTTCTAGGTCCCCACACCCTCTGTGTACCCCCCCCCCCCCCCCCCCCCCCCAGGGTGTGAATCCCTGTCTGAGTAGCTGGGCCCACAAGTGTTGCGGTCTCCAGGGGTTTGCTGGTATTTCTCTCGTTCTTGTGGTGTGTGTGTGAAGGACCTGTGTGAGATGGGTTGCAGGAATTGTTTATCTCTGTAAACCCTTCCCAGCCAAGAATAACTTGCTACTGCAAACAGGAGAAGTAGGTTGATCCTCAGGTTAAAGCTTGCATGTGGTTTGAACCTTGAGTCAGTGCTGGCGTTGGCACTGAGGGAATGCCAGCCAGTTGCTGCTCTGGCCTGTGATAGCCTGCCACAGTCGTCATGTTAAACTCAAACTCCCTCGTCCAAAGGCAGCTCCTCTCCCCTCTCTGTTGCAGTTTCCCAGTGAGCAGCTTGCATCTCCATTGGCTCGCGTTGACCTTCGGCCCTATCTTTGACCCTCCAGGCAGTGATGGTCACCATGAAGACCGTAAACCCTGGTCCTCTGACCAGCTGTCACAGCTGCTCTGGCAGGTCAGCTTGGTGCAAGCACAGAGCCATCGCTGATCTCCCAACCTTGGGGGCTCTTGGTGGGGCAGTTACTGCATCAGTGATTTGTAAACTTGGGCTCGCCATCCAGAGATCCGAGTTCCAATCTCACAATTCTGTTAAAGCTTCAGAATTTGGAACAATAAAATATGATCTGTGGGAAGAACATTACTGGACTTGCGTCGTGGTTGATTTGAGAGAGTCAGGGGATGTTGTGTCTCACAACCCTGATAGAGGTTTTTGAAGAAGTATCGAAAAAGTTGATGAGGTCAAGTCCACAGACGTTGTCTATATGGGCTTCCGCAAGCTCTGATGTTCAACGTGCTATGCTGTTCTGGAAGGGACTTGGATGAGAATGGTACATGGCAAGATTAGTACGTTTTCAAATAATATTAGTTATTTTATTTTATTGTTATGTGTACCGAGGTACAATGAAAAGCTTTTGTTCCGTGCTAACCAATCAGTGGAAAGGCAATATATGAGTACAATTGAGCCATCCGCAGAATACAGATACATGATGAAGGGAATAATGTGAATAGCGTTTAGTCCAATATAAACCCAGTAAAGTCCGACCAAAGATAGTCCGAGGGTCTCCAATGAGTTATAGTAGCTCTCTAGTTGTTGGTAGGATGATCAGTTGCCTGATAACAGCTGGGAAGAAACTGTCACTGAATCTGGAGTTGGGTGGTACTGTAGACGGTGAAGATGTTTATCAACAATTACAGTGGGATCTTGATGGGCTGGGGAATGGTTCATGGAGTTTTTATGCAGGTAAGTGTAGCATTTTTGCATCAAACCTGGGCAGGACCTTCACAGTGAATGGCAGAACCCTGGAGAGTGTTGTCGAGCAGAGGGATCTTGGAGTGCAGGTACATGTTTTCACTGTAGCTGTACCTCACCATCCTGGTATGGATGATGACAGAATCGCCCTGCTGGTGGACAGGCCGGTGGGAGCAACTGGGAGGGAGGGGGCGTACCAAGAGCAAAGAGGGACCCGGCAGGGCGGGGTGGCGCCAAGAACGATGAGGGATCTGGCGTGGCGGGGGGGGTGGCCCCTGTGACCAGGTGTGGGGGACCCGGCGGTGGCCAGGTGCGACCTGGTTTGCTGTTGTGGTTGAACCAAGAGCTTTTGTAACTTTGGCTGCACCAAAAACGTGGCGACTCTTTGTGTACTGCCCAGGTGAGGTCTGCTGTATGATTTACCGGATTGTCTGCAAAAACAAAGTATTTCACTGTACCTAGGTACATGTGAATAAAGTATCATTGAATCACTGAACTGAGGCAACACTAGTCGACAGCCTGCCTATGACTAATGCTCCTGTACCCTTGACCTCTTCCAGCTGAACGAGCCGGCCAAGGCTGCAGCAGCCGCCCACACATTCTTCCTGGCAAATCCTGAGCACATGGAGATGAGGCAGAGCCTGGAACGTTACAAGCAGATGGAGGGCGTCGGGGAGTCTCACTTCATCGACCTGGAAGCACGGCCCTACATGGTAAGAGAGTTCGGGACCTAAGGGGTGGGACGTGCTGGTGGGCTGGGGCAGATGCTGGGCTCTCCTGTCTCTTGGGTGCATTTGGGGAATGTTGACATGTGGCAGTGGTGGTCTGTATTCATGGTGCAATACCTGGGGACTGGGCACCCACTGCAGGGGCATGGACATGTTCTGGGAGATCCATGTGGCAGGGATGGGCCATCTCCAGATGGGTAGGGATGGACATGATCTTCGCATGGTCAGAGTTGGCCACCATCTCAATATGGCCAGGGTCAGGCAGTACAGACCGGCCCAGATCAGAGGGCTGCTACATACTGTTGCCAATGTGTGAGTTGTAACGTTAGCCGGTCTGTTGCCAGGAGGCCTTCGACAAGGGGCTGAAGCACTATGACGAGGAGCAGTATTCGCTGGCCATCAGTGCGTTCGAGGAGGCCATGCGACAGTTCTGGGAGGCGGAGAAAGAGTGCCGTGCCTTGTGCCAGGGGCCGCAGGAGATTGAAGACATTGCGCAGCATAGAGGGCTGCACTTATACGAAATCATCGCAGGTAGGACCGGTGTTTGCACACGTGGAAACCCTTCTCCAGCCGTGAACTCCCTCATGGGGGCAGTCAGAGTGTACAGGGACGATCCAGCACGGAAACAGGCCCTTCAGCCCAACATGTCCATGCTGACCAAGATGTCTGCACAGACACACTAGACACTGCAGATGCTGGAATCCTAAGCAAAACAGCAAAGGGGAATGGGCAGGCGACGGTTTGGGTCGGACCCTTCTCCAAGTCCAGGCCCCATCCTGTCTCCCCTATAACTCAAGCCCTCCAGTCTCAGTTACATCTTTGAGAATTTTCTTTCATCTAACTAGATTAATGCCATCCTTCCTGTAGCTGGGTGAACAGAACATATCCAAGTGTGGTCTCACCATCTACTTGCACAGCTGGAACATGACATCCCAACTCCTGTACTCAGTGCATCGTTAATGAAGCCAAAAATAAACCTTCATCATCCTGTCCACCTGTGTTGATATTTTCAGGGGATGATGTGCTTCTACCCGTAGTTACTCTGTTCTACCACACACCCCAGACTGCAGAACAAAAGAACTGCAGATGCTGATTTATTCCAGAGATAGACACAAAGTGCAGAGTAACTCAGTGGGTCAGGCAGCATCTCTGGAGAAAAACGATAGGTGATATTTCGGGTAGGATCCTTTTCCGTCTTAAAATAGGGGGTGGGGAGGTGAAGGGTTGGAGGTGAGAAAAGACCAGGACCAATCAGGGGCAGCCACAAATGACCTCATTGTGCCATTGTTGGCTTGGGAAGGTGGTTTGTGTCACTGTGTGTGTCCTGCCTTGTCTTCACTTCCCATAACTCCCCTACTTCTCACATTGTATTAAACCCCATCTGCCACTCCCTTGCCCACCTTCCCAGTTAACCTGAGGAAAACATTCTTCATTGCCCAGCCCCCCACCTGTTTTGGTGTCAACTGCACACTTACTCATCATGCCACCTATGGTCTCATACAAGTCTTTGTTTTAAATACAGACCGCTAAAGGACCCAGCACTGATCCCTGCAGCACACCACTGGTCTTGGGTCATGCACATCATATACCTGCATTGCCATCTTCAAATATCTATGGATGTACTCCAAGGCCCCTCTGTTCTTCATTACTCCCATGCTTTGCGGTGGACACATCTTCAGAATGACCATTGCTGGACATTGTGCCACAGCGGGAGGATCTTTTATATGTGCTGCTCATTGGTGTGTCAGATCAGGGCAAGACCTACACTGTAAGTTCAAGATTCAAGAGAGTTTATTGTCATGTGTCCCAGATAGGACAATGAAATTCTTGCTTTGCTTCAGCACAACAGAATATAGTAGGCATCAATAAATACAGAACAGAACTGATCAGTGTGACCAGATACCAATGAATATATATATATAGACAATAGACAATAGGTGCAGGAGCAGGCCATTCAGTCCTTCGAGCCAGCACTGCCTTCAATGTGATCATGGCTGATCATCCCCAATCAGTACCCCGTCTCTGCCTTCTCCCCATATCTCCTGACTCCGCTATCTTTAAGAGCCCTATCTAGCTCTCTCTTGAAAGCATCCAGAGAACCGGCCTCCACCGCCCTCTGAGGCAGAGAATTCCACAGATTTATAACTCTCTGTGAGAAAAAGTGTTTCCTCGTCTCCGTTCTAAATGGCTTACACCTTATTCTTAAACTGTGGCCCCTGGTTCTGGACTCCCCAAACATCGGGAACATGTTTCCTGCCTCTAGCCTGTCCAAACCCTTAACAATCTTATATGTTTCAATGAAATCCCCTCTCATTCTTCTAAACTCCAGAGTGTACAAGCCCAGCTGCTCCATTCTCTCAGCATATAACAGTTCCGCCATCCCGGGAATTAACCTTGTAAACCTACGGTGAACTCCCTCAATAGCAAGAATGTCCTTCCTCAAATTAGGGGACTAAAAGTGCACACAATACTCCAGGTGTGGTCTCACTAGGGCTCTGTACAACTGCAGAAGGACCTCTTTGCTCCTATATTCTATTCCTCTTGTTATAAAGGCCAACATGCCATTCACTTTCTTTACTGCCTGCTGTACCTGCATGCTTACTTTCATAGACTGATGTACAAGGACCCCAGATTCCATTGTACTTCCCCTTTTCCCAACTTGATGCCATTTAGATAGTAATCTGCCTTCCTGTTCTTGCTACCAAAGTGGATAACCTCACATTTATCTACATTAAACTTCATCTGCCATGCATCTGCCCACTCCCCCAACCTGTCCGTCACCTTGCATTCTCAACATATACACACATAAATAAACAGATAAAGTGCAATGGGCTGTGAATGATCAGAGTTTTGTTTTAGTTGAGTTTAATAGCCTGATGGCTATGGGGAAGAAGCTATTCCTGAATCTGGATGTTGCAGATTTCAGGCTCCTGTACCTTCTACCTGCAGGCAGCGGGGAGATGAGTGAGTGGCCAGGATGGTGTGGGTCCTTGATGATGCTGCCAGCCTTTTTGAGACTGCGATAATCCCCTCGATGGTAGGGACGTCGGAGCCGATGATGGACTAGGCAGTGCTTACAACTTTTTGCAGTCTTTTCCACTCCTGGGCGCTCAAGTTGCCGAACCAAGCCACGATGCAACCGGTCAGCATGCTCTCTACTGTGCACCTGTAGAAGTTCGAGAGTGTCCTTGACATACCGACCCTCCAAAATCTTCCCAGGAAGTAGAGGCGCTGATGTGCTTTCTTTATAATTGCATCCATGTTCTCGGACCAGGAGAGATCTTCAGAGATGTGCACACCCAGGAATTTGAAGTTCTTGACCCTCTCCACCATCGACCCGTTGATATAAACGGGACTATGGGTCCTCATCCTACCCCTTCCAAAGTCCACAATCAGTTCCTTGGTTTTGCTGGCGTTGAGGGCCAGGTTATTGTGCTGGCACCATATGGACAATCACTCGATCTCTCTTCTATACTCTGACTCATCTCCATCAGTGATACGTCCCACAACAGTGGTATCATCAGTGAACTTGATGATGGAGTTCGCACTATGACTGGCTACACAGTCATGAGTATAGAGTGAGTACAGCAGGGGGCTGAGCACGCAGCCTTGAGGTGATCTTGTGCTGATTGTTATCGAGGCTGACACATTTCCACCAATACAGAAAGACTGTGGTCTGTGGATGAGGAAGTCGAGGATCCAATTGCAGAGGGATGCACAGAGACCCAATTCTGAGAGTTTGGTAACCAGCTTGGAGGGGATGATTGTGTTAAATGCCGAGCTATAGTCAATGAATAACAGCCTGACATATGAGTTTTTGTTGTCCAAGTGGTCCAGAGCGGAGTGGAGAGCCAGCGAGATCGCATCCACCGTTGATCTGTTGTGACGGTAAGCGAACTGCTGTGCATCCAGGTTTTTGTCGAGGTAGGAGTTGATTTGCGCCATGATCAACCTCTCAAAGCACTTCATCACCACCGACGTTAGTGCCACTGGTCGATAGTCATTGAGGCACGTCACCTTACTCTTCTTGGGCACCGGTATAATTGATGCCCTTTTAAAGCAGGTGGGAATCACAGACCTCAGAAGTGAGAGGTTGAAAATGTCCGTAAAAACTCCAGCCAGTTGGTCCGCACAGGTTTTTAAGAACACGACCGGGTGTGCCTTCTGGTCCAGGCGCTTTCCGAGGGTTCACCGCCCTGAAGGATTTCTTGACGTCGACGTCAGTGACCGTGACCGAAATACGATCACAGCGAATGGGGGCTCGAGAAGGCACATCAGTGTTCTCCCTATCAAAGCGTGCATAAAACGTATTGAGCTCGTCAGGGAGTGAAGTTTCACTGAAATTTGTGCTGCTTATTGAAGTATACAGTATCATGAGGGGCATGGACATCGTGAACGCTCACAGTCTTTTTCTCCCAGGGTAGAGGATTCTAAAACTAGAGGACACAGGCTTAAGATGAGAGGGGAGAGATTTATAAGAGACGTCAGGGCCAATTCTTTCGCTCAGAGGGTGGTCTATATTTGGAATGAGCTGCTAGAGAAAGCTGTAGAAATGGATGCAAGCACAACTTTTAAAAGACATTTGGACAGGCGTATTCACAGGAAATGTTTAGGGGAATGTGGGCCAAATGCACGCAAATTGGACCAATATGTCAACTTGGTCGGCACCGACAAGGTTGGCTAAAGGTCCTGTTTCCAGATGTATAGCTCTGTCCCATAAAGCTGACCAATGCCGGATTGTGCTGAGGATGTGAGAGGGTGAATGGGGGGGTTGGGGGGGGGGGGGGGAGAGGGGGGGTAAGGGAGGTGTGAGGTGGGCGCAAGTTTATAGATGGTGATGGATGGGGGGCATTGGGTGCAGGTTTGGATGGAGGAGTGAGAAGAGGGGTGGGGGTGTTTGGGAGGGGGTTGTTGGTGGTGCAGTAGTATGGTTAGTATGGATGGGAGCTGGAAGGTCTGTGTGTGAGTGTGTGTGCGTGTGTGCCCTGCCCACTATGTCCAGGTGCTGCTGTGTGAAGACTGTGTGTGGGAGAGTGAGGGTAGGGTTGGTGGGCCTGTATATTAGGGTCTGTGACGGGACTGTGTGTGATGATGTCTGCCCACAGGCCACTACCTGCAGGTGCTGCTGTGTCAACACGACTGTGTGCGGCAGCTGGCGACCCGCGCTGGCCGCCTCTCGCCCATCCACAACTACCTCCCCCTGCACCATGACTTCCTGCAGTACTCCTACTACAGGGGTGAGTGCCCCCGGGGGGGATGGAGGGGAGGGGAGGGGAGCGAGGGTGGGAGAGGAGGGGAGCGCGGGTGGGTGGAACGGGAAAGGAATGAGGGTAGGAAGGAGGGAAGAGGAGCAAGGGTGGGTGAGTGGGAAGGAGGGGAGGGGATGGTGGCGATGCGGGGAGGGAGAGAGGGGAGGGAAGGGGAAGGGTGATGGGAGTGGGCTGGAGGCTGGTGGGGTAGTTCAGGACCACAAATCGATGCCCCTCCACCTGAATGGGGCAACTATGCACGGTCCCTGGAGGTGTGGGGGGGGGGGGGGGGGTGGGTTTGTGAGAGCAGGGGGCCAGGGGAGGGAATAGGGGGGCAGGGCCACACACTGACCCTTCTCTCTCTCCCCCCCCCTTGGATGACTACAATAGGGGCTCTGGGTGGGTGAGGGAGTGGTGTAAGGAAGGGGGAGACTGGGGTTTGGTCCCAGGGCCACACACTGACCCCCTCTCTCTCCCTCTACACAGTGGGTGACTATGGAGGGGCTCTGGCTGCCAGCACGGCCTACCTGCTGCTGCGGCCTGCAGACCCCGACATGCTGGACAACACCGTGTATTACCAGCTGGAGCTGAGGGCCAGAGGCGAGCCCAACCCAGGGCCGCGGCAGGTCAGTCGCATCCCCATCCCCCACGCAAACCCTTCCACACCGCCCCGCTCCGCCCCCTGGTGGTGACGGGGCACTTCCCCCACCTCAACCCCACCAGGCCAGTCCCCATCACCCCCACCTCAACCCCCACCTCACCCCCAGGACCCCAGCAGGTCAGCACATTCCCAAATGCCAATTTTAATTGAAGCCAATTTACCTACAAACCTGTACGTCTTTGGAGGGAGGGAAGGAAACCAGGGCACCCGGGGGAAACCCACACCATCACACGATGAACGTCCAAACTCCATACAACAGTGTTAAAGAAGGAACTGCAGATGCTGGAGAATCGAGGGTGCAGCAGCATCTAAGGAGTGAAGGAGATAGGCGACGTTTCGGGTCGAGACCCTTCTTCAGGGATCAGGGCAACGAGAGATATTGACAGCGATGTGGAGAGATAAATAACAATGAATGAAAGATATGCAAAAAAGTATCAATGATAAAGGAAACAGGCCATTGTAAGCTGTTTGTAGTGTGAAAATGAGAAGCTAGTGCGACTTGGTACCCGTAGTCAGGACCAAACCTAGGTCTCTCGCACTGTAAGGCAGCAACTGTACTGCCTCTCTGCGCAGCCCCTCTGCAGGGCACGTACTGACCCAGAAATAGTTGCCTGCTCCCAGTGACCCTGTCCCACCTCTCTCCCCGGCTCCGGGTCCCCAATGCTTCCCGCTCGCCCCCCTCTCAATCTCACCCCCATCCCTCCCCTCAAGCTTCAGTCCACTCCCCATCTGCCTGTGGGGGGCAGCTGCCCAGATGTGGCCCACAGCTGGTTGATGACAGATGTGGCACACAACTGTATTGGACCAGCTGTCCAGATGTGGCCCACAGCTGTGTGGTCCAGCTGTGTCCCGAGTGACGGTGCGTTCTTTCTCCAGGATGTGCTGGACTACATGGAGAGGTACCGGCTGGAGAAGGAGGTACTCCAGGCAGCCTGCGCGGAACACGGCTTCACCTACATCGACCCGGTAGGTGGGCGCCCCTCCGGGGGTGGGGGGTGGCAGCAGAGGAGGGAGGGTGGGTGTTTGGGGGAGGGAGAGGCAGCGATGGGGTGGACGGCCGGTGGGGGGGAGGGCGGTGGGTGGGATGATAGTGGAGGACTTAGTGGTGGGATGGGGGATTAGTGGTGGATGGGGGGGGGGGGTCATGGAGCCGTCAATGGGAACCTCTCCCTGGGTCTCTGTCCACAGTCTGGTGTCACACGGCACAACACCGGGCAGGTCGGGCAGCCTCCGTGGGACAGGGTACAGACGGGGGACGCTGATCCCAATCGCCGACCCATCTCCGCACAGAAGCTGCCCGACCCGACGGCTCTTCCCGCAGCCTCGAGTTGTGTTCGGGGGTACACAAGAGGCTGGAGAAACTCAGCGGGTGCAGCAGCATCTAAGGAGCGAAGGAGATGGGCAACATTTCGGGCTAAAACCCTTCTTCAGACTGCGGGCCTCCGCTGCCACCCTGTGGCCGTCCCCAGGACTGCAGGGGGGGGGGCACCGCTGCCACCCTGTGGTCGTGCCCGGGACTACAAGGAGGGGGGCACCGCTGCCATCCTGTGGTCGTGCCCGGGACTGCGGGGCGGGGACCGCCCAGTCTGTGGTGTGTGCAAAATCTCTGAAGAGAAGTAAGATCATGTGATAGGAGCAGAATTAGGCCATCCGGCCCATCGTCTACCCCGCTGATCCATCTCTCCCTCCTAACCCCATTCACTTGCCTTCTCCCTCCATTCTATCTGCCTTAAGAATATCCACTGAGTGTCGATCTGTGGCTGCTGTCTGCTTACAATGTTGTGATGTGTTTGAGTGGTGGAAGTGTGAGGACCGTCCCTGGTGAACAGGTCTGAACAGAGGTTGTTTGTCTGCAGATTAGCTGGACCGTGTCCGGGGAGCTGGAAGAGGAGCAGGAGATTTCCGGCAGGTGGGAGAGAAAGCTGCCACCGCCCCCAGTATTGATTCAGCCCGCGCCGCACCGACCGAGGCTGGGGCTCCGTGTCATTCGCTCCCAGATCTGGGGGGTGAGGGGGGTGACAGTGGTGGGGGGGGGAGACAGAGGGTTTGAGATGTGGGGTGAGGGGTCCGGGTGGGGGTTGAGGGGTCAGTGGGGTGAGGGGTCAGTGGGGTGAGGGGTCAGACTGGGATGAGGGGTCAGGGTGGGTTGAGGGATCAGGGTGGGTTGAGGGATCAGGGTGAAGGGTCAGAGTGGGGTGAGGGCTCAGACTGGGATGAGGGGTCAGACTAGGGTGTGAGGGGTCCGGGTGAAGTGTCAGAGTGGGGGTGAGGGGTCAGGGTGGGGTGAGCGGTCAGAGTGGGGTGAGGGGTTAGACTGGGGTGAAGATTCGGGGTGGGTGAGGGGTCAGGGTGGGGGGTCAGAGTGGGGTGAGGGGTCAGATGGGTGAGGGGTCGTGGGGGTGAAGGGTCGTGGGGGTGAAGGATTGAGGTCATTGGGGATGAGGGTTCAGGGTGGGGTGAGGGATCAGGGTGAATAGTCAGAGTGTGGGGTGGGGGGTGATGCTGTGTGGGGAGGGGGTTTCAGTCACTGATCCCTGCCCTCTGACCCAGGCGGACGACGGGGGCGGAGACCCTGAGAGCCCCAGTGATGCCGGTGATGCAGCGGAAACGGGCGGAGAGAGCGAGCGAGCCCGAGCAGCGGGAAGGTGGGGCAGTGACGGCTGGCGGGGGATCCGGTGACAACTGGGTATGGGGAGGGGGGGGGGGGGAGAGTCTGTGTTTTCTCTGGCCCCCTTGGGGGTGGTCTGATGTCCACTCCGGGGGGCAGTGTCCACTCTGGCCGGGCGATGGTTGGGTCTGATCCGGTCTGCGGGTGGGGGTGGTGCGTGTGGGGCGGGAGGTCCCAGGGTCTGCTGAACGTCTCTCCCCACGGCTGGGGGTCCGGGTGTGGAGAGTAAGGGCTGGCGGGTGGTCCCCCATCCCCACAGATACGCTCCGCCGAAACCTCACAGGGTGCCCAGTGGAGAGGGGAGTTTGGGGCCATAGGGGTGGAACGTAAGAGCTGGGGGGGGGGGGGGTTCCCATACCCACTGACAGTCTCTTCCCCCCCCGCACACAGGGGGCGCGGTGCCCTACAGTGGGGCGATGGTGGTGAGCGACTCGCGGCAGCTGAACGGCAGCCAGAGGGTGTTATTGGACCACGTCATCACCCCCCTGGAGTGTCAGCAGCTCTTCCTCATGGCCAACGTGAGTCTCCCCCCCCCTCACCTCACCCCTAACCCCCTCAAGACCCCCCCCCCAAACTCTTCATCCCGCACCCCCCTCCTCCTCTCCAACCTCCCGCTCCCCTTCCCTACCTCCCTCAACCCCCTCCCCCCAACCTCACCACCCCATGCGGAGTCCACTATATTCTCTGGTTCCCGATTCCCCTACGATTTGTATACACCTTTATAAGATATCCCCTCATCCTCCTGTGCTCCAAGGAATAAAATCCCAGCCTGCCCATCCACTCCCTATAGCTCAGGCCCTCGAGTCCTGGCAACATCCTCATAAATCTTCTCTGCACCCTTTCCAGCTTAACGGCATCCTTCCTGTAGCATGGTGGCCAAAACCGAGCACAATATTCCAAATGTGGCATCACTGATGTCTTATATAACTGTGAACATAACGTTCCAACTTCTATGTTCAATACCCTGACTGATGAAGTATGACAATGTGCCAAAAGCCTTCTTGTTTTTAGTTCAGGTCAGTTTATAGTCATGTGTACCGAGCTACAGTGAAAAGCTTTTTTGTTGCGAGCTATCCAATCAGCAAAAAGACTACACATGATTACAATCAAGCTGTCCGCAGTGTACAGATACAGGATAAAGGGAATAACGTACTTTTTCCACCTTATCTGCCCGTGACGCCACTGTCAGGAAACTATGTGCCTGCACTCCTGGATCCCTCTGTTCTTGTGAATGTTCCAAATGCCACACCTTGCCCGTACCTGTATTAAATTGCTTTTATAATTCCACGGCCCACTTGCCCTGCGGTTGGGGGTCCCGCTGTGATCGCTGACACCCCCCTCACTGTCTCTGCCTCCATAGAGCATCACCACAGCGGGCGATGGGTATCGGGGCAAGATGTCGCCTCACACCCCCAACGAGCTCTTCGAGGGAGCTACCGTTTACAGAGCCCTGACGGTGAGTCGTGTGGGAGGGGGGGGGGGAAGGGTTAGACCCACCGCTGGGGAGAAGGGGGAGAGAGGGCAGGTCACACACTACCGTTTGCAGAGCGTTGATGGTGAGCTGTGTGGGGGGGTTGGGGAGAACGAGGGGGAATGGGACAAAGGGAAGGCGAGGGGGGCAGCTCTCACACCACCGTTTACAGAGCAATCATGGGGGGATGGGGAGGAAGTGGGCAGATGGAAAGGGGGCATGGAGGGGGGCAGTTTACCCCACATTCCTCATTAATGCCCCCGTCTCTCTCCAGTACGGGGTTGAGGGGCGTATCTCGCTGCAGGGGGCGACGCTGTTCTATGAGGCGAGCGAGAGGGCTCGGGCCATCATCCAGGCCTACTTCATGCTCAACTCCACCCTCTACTTCTCTTACACACACCTGGTGTGTCGCACCGCCATCGAAGGTGAGCCGCAGGGGGGAGCGAGGGGTGCTGTGGTGGGGAGGGGGTTGTGGGGGGATTGCTGTGGGGGAGGGGGCTGTGTGAAGGGGGTCACAGCCGGTGCCGTTACTCCCCGCCCTCACAGCCCCTTCCCTGTGACTAGCAGGTCAGCAGGATAACCGCAATGACCTGAGCCACCCGATCCATGCGGACAACTGCCTACTGGACCCTGATGCCCAGGTGTGCTGGAAGGAGCCGCCTGCTTACACCCACCGTGACTACAGGTACCACAGCACAGGCCATTCAGCCCATTGCATCTACCCTATCTTCAATCATGCCCGATCTATCGTTCCCTCTCAAACCCATTCTCCTGCCTTCTCCCCATAACCCCTGACACCCATACTAATCAAGAATCTGTCAATCTCTGCCTTAAAAATACCCAATGACAACCTCCACAGCCGTCTGTGGCAATTAATTCCACAGATTCACCAGCCTCTGGATAAGTCCTGCTCATCTTTCTGAAGATATGTTCTTTTATTCTGAGGCTATGCCCTCCTTTCCTAGACTCTCCCACAAGTGGAAACATCCTCTCCATATCTACTCTATCTGATAAGTTTCAATGAGGGGTCCCCTCATCCTTCTAAACTCCAGCGAGTACAGGCCCAGTGCCATCAAACATTCATCACATAACCCATTCATTCCTGGGATTATTCTCATAAAGCTCCTCTGGAACCTCTCCAACGCCAGCACATCAGCTCCTCAGATATGGGGCCCAGAACTGCTCACAATACTCTAAATGCGGTCTGACCAGTGCCTTATAAAGCCTCAGCATTACACCTCTACTTTTTTATTCCAGCTCTCTCGAAATAAATGCCATCTCGTGGGCATTTTACAAATTCTCTCTCTTGGGACCCAGTACCAACCTGATTTACCCAGTCTACCTGCATATTGAAATCCAACATGAACACTGTAACATTGCCTTTCTTACATGCCGATTGTATCTCCTGATGTAATTTGTACCCTATATCCTGGCTACTGTCTATAAATAACTCCCATCAGGGTATGTTTACCCTTGCAGTTTCTTAGCTCTAACAACAAGGATTCAACATCTTCTGATCCTGTCACCTCTTGCAAACGGCTGAATTTTATTCCTTAACAGCAGAGCTACCCCACCCCCTCGGCCCACTTGTCCGTCTTTTCGATCATGCGTGTAACCTTGGGTATTCAACTCCCAGCTCTGATCCTCCTTCAGCCACGTCTCCCGATGCCCGCAACATCCTACCTACTGATTTCTAACCTCACTCTAAGCTCGTCTACCTTTGTATCCTATACTGAGTGCATTCAAATATAACACCTTTCATTCAGTATTCACCACCCCTCTTCTCATATTGCTCCTCATTTTGTCTGACGTTAGACTCATCCCTTTCTAAACTTTCACCCCCATTTCTTATTTTGGAAACTTTGGTAACCTCTCGTCCACTCTCTTTCCCTTTAACCTCAGACATACATTTCCAATTTGATGACCCCACTCCCCCACTATTTAGTTTAAAGCCCCATCTATGGCACTGGTTATATGGTTTGTCAGGACACTGCTCGCAGTCAGATTCGTGGAGTCCGTGCCATCAGAACATATCCCTCCTTCACCAATACTGGTGCCAATGTGCAGGAAATTCAAATCCACTTTTCCCACACCAATCTTTGAGCCACACATTCAACTCTTAACACGTTAACCTTCTTGACCCTCTGCCAACTCACACGAGGCTCAGGTAGCAATCCGGAGATCATTACCTTTTTGGTTCTGCTTTTTAATTTAGTCCCGAGCCGCTCAGGTTTCCTCAGCAGAACCATTTTCCTTGTTCTACCTATGCCATTTGTACCCACACAGACCACAATGGCAGGATATTTCCCCTCCCACTCTAAATTCTTCTGCAGGTTAGTTGAGATGTCCCGAACCTGGGCACCAGGCAGGCAACACAGCCTTTGGGACACAATACTGCTCACTGATCCCTCCCCACCCACCCTCACTGACCCCCACCACCCCCTCACTAACCCCCCCTCACTAACCCCCCATCACTAACTGTGTTCTCCCGCAGCGCCATTCTCTACCTGAACGGTGATTTTGACGGCGGAGAGTTTATTTTCACGGAGCCAGACGCCAAGACTGTCACAGTGAGTTGTGAGACCCCCCACCCACCGATCCAAGCCAATGCTCTGATCTGAATCTCCACCGGATAAAAACCATCCCCTCCCCCCACCGACCTGACCCACCCACATCCCATCATTTCAACACGAACCCCATCCCTCAATCCGACCCACCGCTTACAATTCCCCCCTAAACACCTCGGCCCCTCCAATCCTCCCCCCCCCCTGATCCGACTCCCCCGGACTATCTGCTGCACTCCCTCTCCCCCAGTCTAACTCTAACCCCAATCCGTCGGGACTAACTCTTCCCCCAGGCGGCGGTGAAGCCTCGCTGCGGCCGGATGGTGGGCTTCTCGTCGGGAGGGGAGAACCCCCACGGGGTGATGGCCGTGACCCGCGGGCAGCGCTGCGCCGTCGCACTGTGGTTCACCCTCGACCCACACTTCCGAGAGCAGGTGAGGCCCACATGGAGGGAGGGAGGGAGGGAGGAGGAAGGGATGGGAGGAGTGGGGGGGGGGGGGGGGGGAGAGGAGGGGGTTGGGGGAGGATGGAAGGGAGAGAAGGGGTGAGGGGGAGGAGGGTCATAGTGATACAACATTTAAAATACTTTTCAACAGGTACATGGGTAGGACAGGTCTAGAGGGATATGGGCCAAATGCGGGTATGTGGGACTCGTGTAGATGGGGCACCTTGGTCAGTGTGAAGGGGTTGGGCGTTAATGGCCTGTGGGGTCGGTGCTGTGTGACTCTGTGGCTCCGTTTTGCTGCAGGAACGGATCAAGGCGGACGAGGCGATGGAGCTGATTTCACTTCAGCAGCAGCTGGATGGCAGCGTTGAAGTAAACTCACGGGACGAACTGTGAATCTCCGGTCTATAATGTATTTATTTAAATCTCCCGGCAACCCTGTAGAATGTTCTAATGTGCTCTATAAATGCTAATTTAATTTGTTCACAGATTTTTACTAACAGTTATTGTCTTCCAGTTGAACCGCACCGGCTGATAATTGTCTCCCACTGGAGGTTGGGCCTTGTATAGGCCTGGTCCCCGGGAAGGCCTGGGCCTGTGGAAGGGGGTGTCCCCGGATAGGGCCTGGTTCACGGGTATGCTTGGGTCTGTGGTCGGCCAGGTCCTTGTGGATCTGGGCCTAGTCTAGGGTCGGTCCTTAGGTGGGCATGCAGCCTGCTGAGCCTGGTTGAAGGATCCCCTTCCATTGCCCCACCAACGGTAGATGGCAGCATCTTACCCACTCCAGCAGCTCCAGAGAGCCGTCCCCACTGGTCACACACAGCTGCCTAGAGCTACTCTCCGTCACTAACCAAACTGTGCCAGGAGTGTGTGATGGGTCTGTGCGGAGGGAGTTTCACTATGTGTCTGACCCTTGGAATGCGTGATGGAACGGTGGAGGGAGCTTCGCTCTGTGTCTGACCCCGAGAGTATGATAGGACGGTACGGAGGGAGCTTCACTTGGGGGCAGTGGGTTTATCAGCCCTCATGTGGTGGTGCCCACCTGTGTGAAGTGAACTGTACAGCTGAACTTTCTGTTTCTGCACTGATGTCCTGGACAGAGGCTTCACTGTTCAAATATCGGGTGTATAATTTCGGTGTGTTCAAAACTTGTGGTTTGATTTACTGCGGGTGCTTTGTGTTTACATGCTGCACAGGAAACTATAATATTGTGGTTAAAAATCGTTATTTATAAAATGATTATTTTATAGATACTATTAAAGTTTATTATCTTTGTGAAACATGTTTAGTCCATGGATTGTTCTATTTTTTTTCTATTTGACAATGCAATTTTTTTAAATGAAAGGTGAGACACTTGATTTTGTCAATGAGAGTTCAGCTGCCTGTGAAGACCTCAGTTGTGCAATAAACAGCTTATGACATTCTCGTTTCCACGGCGCTGACAAGGAGATGGATCCCGGACCGCTGGTATGGGTTCCAAACGCTGAGAGCGTAACCAGGCAAGGAGTCCTCATGGCTGAGAGCCTGCCTCGCTGTTTAATTCAATCATGGCTGATCTATGCTGGCCTCAACTCCACCCCTGCACCTTTTCTCGCACAACGCAATGGTTCCTCGATGAATTCAATATTTATTCACCCCTATTTTAACTACTAATGATCCAGCTTCACCCCTGCCCTGGCTTCGACAGGTCTCAGGTCTGCTGCATCACCATCCCTGCCTCAGCTTCACTCTGTGTGGGGGCAGGATGCACTGCATGGTTGTACGGGTGGAGTGGGGGTTAGAGACAGTTGGGGATGGGGGTGGTTTACCCCTTTGTGTTTTGGGAGTGCCGTGTGTGAAATTTGCAGTAGTGGTCCTTATGGATGGATGGTTCAGTTCACCTCCACACCGCGACGCTGTGTACAGCTGCAACATAAAGGCAGCATTCAGCAGTGAGGGAGCACGATTACAGCATCTGGTCACGAATGGAGGTTTTGCTGTGAACTATTCTGTCTTCTGGACATAAAAACTGAAATGACACAGTCACCAGTATCTTGAGAAATCTTTAATTGAATGCTTAATACTGCAAAAGAAAAATAAGAGTTGCGGTGGAACTTTATACAAGAAGCGCTCTAAAGTGCATCAAATCCAACACACGGCGACAAAGTTACACAGGTTGAAATACAAATACCATTTTCAAACACTACTCTCAACCTGCTACCATCCTGCCCTTTCCCCTCTCCTGTCCTGGGTTGCTGTAATTAGTTAAACACTCAGCCCCATGGAAACATCGCTGCAAGCGGACTCAGCTGCCGCTGCTTGCGACAATGGATAGAGTACCCGCAATCACCAGGAACAGTAGCCGAGACTGAGTTTCCAGCCTGCCAATGTTGGTGCACACACTGTTGACCATCTTTACAATTATGGTTGGACCACCGCAAACATATATATTTATTTTTTCAAAAAAGCCTGTCAAAATGCTCCAGAGATATTTACAACGTGAAATGAAGACTGACCAGATAGTTTAATATTCTGAAATACACTGCAGAAAACCCCATTTAAATTTCAGCAGATCTCATTTCATTGTCTGCCACTCTGTCAGAGTCTGTCACAGCCACACTCACTCTCCAGAACCCATGCTCTCTGTTCGCTCTCTCCCTGGCACAGAATGAATTTCACTGTTCACTGCCTCAGCTGCAAGTGGCTCTGGTGCCCCAGAGGATGGCACCAGCGCTCGGCACCTGAGGGAATTACTGAGCCTAGTGGCTGGCTCTGTGTGAAAGGCTAATACTGCCTCCCTCCCGCCCCCAAATGTAAAGTCACACAGCCCATGGCAGGCAGGCAGTGCTACCGGATTGTGCACATTAATCATTTACTGAGGATTGCCAGAGGAATGTGCTGTAGAATTGGCCAAAATTTGCCAGAGATTGTTTTCGAGTTACTGGATATTAAACAGAAACTGTCTACAAGGATTATCTTTCCATTCTACATCTACAGGTTTGGAACAATTGTGAATTGGTGTAAAAGAGTGCTCTCTGCATGACAGAGTGTGGCTGATGCAGACGTCACCCCACTTCAGAGTTAGAGGAATTCCCACAAGATGACCCCTACTCCCGCCAATAGCACCAAGCTGCTCACAGTTCACCAACAGGACAGTCTGCAGCAAAACATCCAGATGAATACAAAATTAACATTGAAATCTAGGACTCTCAGATGAAACGGATGCAACACTCAGATCACCCAGCACCAGTTCAAGTAGGAGAACACAACACACAGTATGTAAACAGTCACGATACACATAGTGACTTCAGTCAAAACTTTAACAAGCCTCATGATCAGCGTCCCACCCACACCAGGCCGTGCTAGTCACCGTCTCACTCATGCTAGGTCAGGCTGGGCCAGGCCAGTCACCGTCTACCCAGTGACAGCGTGTCAAAGAGTTGGCTAATTTAGTTCAGGCTGTCAGCGACAAGTGGGGCAACCTCCATTTCCTTGCCTCTTCACAGCTCCTGTCAGCACAGCCTGGGACCTGCAGATATCCAGCAGTGATGCGTTCCCACACCAGAGGGCCAGCTTTAACCAAATCACCAGGACCAGCTCGCTCACCGACAGCGAGCGAGCAATCGGCCAGGAGGACCTTTGGAAGCCAGGCAGTGTTGAGCTGCCATTGACTAGCAACAAGCCAGTGGCAGGTTTAAATAGTAAACGGGTGGGCTGGTTACCACTGCAGGGCTGGGACTAAACTAACCAGAGATCCTGCACCGTTCACAGGCATTGAAAAGGTCATGGCCTGATGTACTGAGACAGTCATTGCCATCAATAGCAACAGGTAGAGGCTGTAACACCCTCCTTCACCATTACAGTGGCAAGTTACAGTACCCAATCTGAACCCTGGTGTGAAGTACCCTGGGGTCAGTTACCAAGTGCAAGTAAGGATCAGTGCAGTGAGGAAGGGAGGAGGGTCCTTTGCCCAGCCTGTCCACACTCCCTCTGCCCCTTAAGCACTCCCTCTGCCCCCTCACAGTGCAGGCACACTCAGCTGAGGAGGGTGATCCGTTCTAAACAGGAAGAGATGCATAAGAACAGCTGTTATAAATCCCACATAGCCCCTTGAGCACCCTATAAGCTTTGATACAGCTACCGAAAATGGGCAGTTTGGGCTGAAGACAAAAAATGTAAAATAAAGATATAAAACAAAACTAGGTTAAGTGCAACCGATACGAATAGAGTGAGAATACTCAGAGTATAGACATCGTGCTCCAACAGCGTGGTCAGTGAATGGTTAGGAAGATTGTCTCTTGGGCCGGGAAGTGAAATTCCCATCACTCTCCCTCTTCCTTGATACGCTGTTTACTGCGGCGTCCGTCCACATCAAACCCAAAGTCATTCCAGTCGTCGCGGGGAGGGAAAGAGATGGTCTGGCGCAGGGTGAAGCGGACGGCATCGATGACTCGCTCGCCGCGCGTCTCGTTCTGGGAGCCCAGGCTGGCGGTAGAAGCACTGCTGCTGTTTCTCAGGAGTTGGGGGGCGTTGGTGAAGTCCAGAGACTGTCTGTGGTCAAGTATTCCTTTCCAGATGGCGTGGCGGTACTGCTCCGGGATCTTGAGGCTGATCAGATCCTGAACCGGGGTGGAGGAAAGGACAGCATTGGTTATTGACAGGCAGCAACTTGAACAGAGAGAGGGTCTGACGTGGAATGTTGCTCATGCCGCATTCAGACTGCTAACTTGGACAGGCCGAGCTAGAGACTTTGTCAGCATTGGCAAACTCTGTCCAAACCGCACCAAATTCAAACACAAGATCTCTACTCCAACGCCTTAAACGATGAATGAAGCCCAGACACTGGGCCCGGCAGGGACTGCACAGTTCACTGAACTAATTGCATTTAATGATAATCCAACATTTCCCTTTAAATATACCTTTCCCATTTACACAGAGTCTTGCCTTATCCTTCACCACGGCTCGAGGTGACTCAAGTGACAAGGATACACCTCCTTGCATGGACTAACTCTTGGACTGTGCACCAAAACCCTCCATGTCTCAGCATTGGCAAGGGAAGGGATATCACCCCAGGGGGCCACATGAGTGGCAAGGGTGCCGGGTAAAATTATGACTTTTGGGAACACTACCAAATATAATGCTAATGAATTATGTTTAGTCGTGGAGAATGGTGGAGGAATTTTGCACAGTTCTTGTTCTGTAGATATTTTTTATTGTGAATAAAATTTATTTTTAATTTGTTTTAAATGTCTCAGCATCGTGTCCATTTCATGTTCATGTTATACGGTAGGAGCATAATTAGGCCATTCGAGTCTACTCCACCATTCAATCACAGGTGATCTATCCTTCTCTCTCAACCCCATTCTTTGCCTTCTCCCCATAAGCCCTGACACCCTTACTAATCTTGAATCTGTCAATCTCTGCCTTAAAAATACCCATGACTTCAGCCGTCTATGGCAATGAATTGCACAGATTCAAGATTCCATCATCTGACTAAATTCTCCATTCTAAAGGTACATCACTTTATTCTGAGGCTGTGGCCTCTGGTCCTAGACTCTCCCAGTAGTGGAAACTTCCTCTCCACATCCACTCTATCCAGGCCTATCACTATTTGCCGATGTTTCAATGAGGTCCATCCTCATCCTTTCAAACTCCAGTTAGTTTCCCCAATCATACACAGACTTCACACTGAGCTTTAGCTGGTCCCTGGTGGAGCCGGCAGTGGGAGTATTAGATCGCCTGTAACGCTGGCGTCTGAGAGCAGGACCCTGCAGGAGAGCCGGAGCCTGCTCCCTCGTCAAACGGAGTAAAGATGGGGAGGACTCTCCCATCGGCATGGGGGACTTCCTGCACGCACCTTGTCCAAGATCCAAGACCCACAGGGGCTCCCAAATGACAGTAAACAATTACATTGCTTTCCTAGCCACAGTCAAGATACTGAGGCGCTTGATCTGACCCACACTCGCATCACCTTTTATTTGCTCCCAAGGTTATAAAGGCAGCAGCTTGATGAAACCCAGAGAGAGGCAAGTCAGATACTCACATCCATGGTAAAATGCTCGATCTGGTAAATATTCATCAGCCCCTGGGTGGTGAAATACTCCAAACATGATGCACATCCGGCTCTGGCCAGGAAACTATCGACAGAGAGGATAAGAATGATTAGCACTGTGTGCTCTCAGGTTCCTTCACAACTCACCAAACCGTCCCCGAGCCAGGCACCAACGAGCAGGCAGCAAGCCAGACAGACAGACAGAAACACAAAGCAGAGGTGCGTCTGCAGTGCGTGAGCTTAGAGCCACGGGGAGGGGTGGCTTCTCGTCCAAAGAGCCAGCACTGTAGGAAACACTGGAACAATGTCACCCCCAGGGAACAGTGCGGGCACCTCTGGTGATGGGGTGAACCCAGGGGGATGGGCAGACAGAGCTCCTGTTACACTGCAGTGCTCTCTCAGTATCGCACGGGGCGGTGAGTGAACGTGGGGAGCTTGGGCAGATACGTGAACAAGCAATCCTAAGAGATTCTATAAGTGCAGTAAGGCTTAAAGAGTAAATATGAAGAGAATGGGGTCCCTTAAAGATCGATCTTTGCTCTGAGCCACAGGATATGGGTGCTTATGTGCTGTACCACTCTGAATTAATTACAGACACCCGCATTGGGGAATTACGTCTCAATGTCCAAATTTGACTCCAACCCTAGACTTGTGATTCACAGGGCAAGGGCATCAGGCTGGAGACTACGGATACCACAGGCAATGGTGTTGCTGCAGCCCCTCCCACAGCCAGGAGTTGGCCAGCTCTCCTCCACTGGTCAGTCTACAGTGTCCCAGCGTTACAGCAGTCCCCCTGCAACCAAGGGCTCTGGCAGCCTCTCACTCTGCACAGAGCTTACCTCCACCCTCGCTCACCTTGGGCAGCAAGCTGTGAGCAGCACCCACAGCTGGAGGATCAACAAAGCCGAGTTTGAAGTGGGCAGGGTTATGGCGGCAGAGGCTGGTGGGGAGAGGTGGGGGAGGGTGGAGGTGGCATCAATGGATCACACTCACAGAGCGCTGGGATGGGAAGAGGCTTCACACAATCTAAATGCTGGCTCCGGGTCTCAGTGCAACAACTTCAACAGATCACAGGGTTCTCCATATCCACACTGTGAGCCGCAGAACTACCAACTTCAGGTTGAGTTGACCCTTAAGATTCCAGCTGCTCCATCCAGGATGGTGAGGAGTGCGGGCGAAGGAAGACCTGAGAGGGCTATGGCTGCAGTGTGGGTATGGTGGGACCTTGGGAACAGGCTGCAGTCAAGACCAGGAGAAGCAGAGAGAGCTCTTTTCGTTGCTTGTAATGCAGGAGAGTTACTCCGATGCGGTTTAGCTGGAAAGAGTGCCGAGAAGATTCACAAGGATGTTGCCAAGATTAGAGGCTCGAGCTAGATGCTAGGGCTTTATTCCTTTCAGCGCAGGAGGCTGCAGGGTGATCGTATAGAGGTGTATAAGATCACGAGGAGAATAGATAGGGTGGAGGAGAGCTGGCACAGTCTTTTGCCCCGAGTAGGGGAATTGAGAACAAGGACAGAGACTTAAGGTGATAGAGGAAAGGATTTAATAGGAACCCAAGAGGCAGCTTTTTCCACACAAAAGTTGGTGGCTGTATGGAACGAGCGGCCAGAGGAGGTAGTTGAGGCAGATATTATCATGACATTTAAAAATCATTTGGACATGGATAGGATAGGCCTAGAAGGATATGGGCCAAATGCAGGTAGGTGGACTCGGTGTAGATGAGGCACGTTGGTCAGCATGGGCAAGTTGGTCCGAACAGCCTGTTTCCGGGCTAAAGGCAAGGTGAGGCAACTGGGAGCTGGCGTGGGGTTTTGTGAAGCAGTTTGCAGGGACAGTACACACAGAGCGAGAGGCACCCCACCACCAACGCAGCATAAAGAGGAAGTCATGAATCGAGTCACCACCTCTGACCTGGAGATGCTGTTGTCCGATGGGTATGGCGGGGGGGGCGTGCAGTGGGATGTGGAGGCCATCGGCGAGGTCAGGCCTTGCGTGGGACTCAGGCCGTTCATCTCTCCGTTCATCTGCATTGGGATGCTCATCATCTGAGGCACTGAGGACACACAACATCTGGTCAGAACGCATGCACAGCCATACACGTAGACACACACCCACACGCAGACATACACACACACACTCCCCCAACCGCTGCACTGGCTCACCCCGCCAGCATCCACCTTACAAAGTGAGTGTGAATGAGGGAACAAACACCAGTTGGCAGGGCAGCAACATAGCGGGGAGTGGTGGAGAGGGAGTGAGGGAAGGAAGGAGGAGGAGGAGGGGTACACAAGGATGGACACTGGGATGGATGTAAGCTGATGCCATAGGAGCAGAAGTAGGCCATTTGGCCCATCAAGTCTACTCTGCCATTCAATCACGGCTGATCTATCATCCCCACTCAACCCCATTCTCCTGCCTTCTCCCCGAACCCCTGACACCTTTACCAATCAAGTATCTGCCTTAAAAATACCCAATGACTTGGCCTCCACAGCCATCTGTGGCAATGAATTCCACAGATACACCACCCTGGCTAATGAAATTCCTCCTCATCCCCTTCCTAAAGATTCATCCTTTTATTCTGAGACTATGGCTTCTAGTCCTAGACTCCTCCCTGTAGGAAGGGAACAAGGTAGAGGGAGGAGAGACGGAAGGTGAAAGGGGAGGGATGAAGGGAGGAGACGGATCCTTTACTGCCCCTCTCCTCTCCTGCCTAACACGCCAGGTGCCAGAGCCTGTGGCGTGGCTCCAGAGGACAGACCTGGCTTCCTTGAGCTCTTCCACTGCCCACCATGCCGGGAGTACTGGGTTGAGCTATCACGACCACAAGAGACATTCCCACAAAGACCCACCTCATTCCTCGTCCCACCCCATTCTCGGCCGCTTTGCTGGAGATGAGTTCTGGTCGAGGTGTAGCCCTGATCAGCAGCCATCACTGTGCCAGAGTCGGAGGGAAAGTGTCAACGCCTATTCAGCCACTCAAGGCATCACCTTCAACTGTCCCAACGTGACTCAATATCTGAAGCTGGAACCTTCGCTTAAGGCCCTGAACACTGGCTCACTGACTAATTGCAAATACTAGGCTGTTCAACGCTTGGCCTGGTAAAAGAGCGACACCTGTCTGCCCTACCACTGGAGGCACTGTTGAGCAGTGCAAGGCCCCCTATCCTTTGTTTAGTTTACAGATACAACACGGAAACAGGCCCTTCAACCCATCGAGTCCGCACTGACCAGTGATCACAATTGTTTATCCTACATACTAGTGATATACAGAAGTCAATTAACCTAAAACCTGCACTTCTTTGGACTGTGCGAGGAAATCCGAGCACCCGGAGCAAACCCATGAGGTCACAGGGAGAATGGATAAACTTCATACAGACAGCACCCAGAGTCAGGATCGAACAGAGGTCGTCGATGCTGTGAGGCAGAAGTGCTACTGCTGCGCCATTGTGCCTCCCACAGTGGAGGGAGAAGGAAAGCACAGAGTGAAAATTGGATGGAGCTGACACCAGTATACACCCATTAACAATGTGAATATGTTCTGGCGCAGAGGGGAACCAATTGGAAACAGTTCCTAGCCAGGCCAACAACAAAGTTGGCAATTCAGAAATGGGCAGACGAGCTAGAGGGCAGTGTGGTCCTGAGAGATTAGGGTGGAGAGGGGAGGAGATGGAGAAGAGGGATGCCCTTTGGCCAGGGAGGGTGAGGCAGGTGAGCACTGGAGGGATTGTGAAGATGGCACTTACCCATGTTGCCCGGCATGGCGGCCTGTGCGAGTGTGTTGCGTTGGGGGCTGATGAGCTGGCTGACCGAAGGCAGCTTGTTCCCCATGCTGTGCATCTTGTTCATCGGTGGGGGCGAAGGCCCGAAGGATTGCTGTGACTGCATCGATGGCCTGAAGGTGAAGAGGGGAATAATAAATCACTGCAACACAATCCCCACTTCAACATCTCTTTCCCTAGAGGACAAAGGAACATGTTCACTCACATCACTGAACCCAGGGCCAGCATGAGGCACCATCTGCCCCACCAATATTTCTTCCCAACTCTCCACAGAGTACATCAAGGTGCACCCTGCATCCACATACACGGGTCCTCCCAAAGATCATGCAACGTTGGTGCAGGGTCCAAACCCAAAATGTCAACCATCCCACGCGGCCTTACAGATGCCGCCTGCCCTCCGAGTTCCTCTAGCTGTTTGTGTTAATGCTTCTTATTTCAGCGTCTGCAATCTCTGGTGTCTCAAACATCTAATTGACCAGTGTGTTGTTAACAATCTGGCAAGCAAGATTTCTATTGCACCTGTACCTCACCGTACTTGCGCATACAATAACCTCCACTTGAACTAGACTTTTTATTCATGTCCCCTTGGTCATCCTGGACACCAGCTGTGTGCCTCTGGGAATGACAAGGTTCCAGGCGACGAAACAGAGGGAAGTTGGAATGTACCTCCTACACTAATTACTTCAATGGTTCAGCTCACATTTAAAGAAACACTTGCAATGCATACTGTACCTCAGAAATATTTATATACACCTCCGCTGCCAGTGCGGCACTAGTTTGTAAATTCAAGCTGCAGGAGGGATGGCCCATCGCCTGTTTCTGGGGTTGACCCAGGATGAGTAGCAGACCACGTCACTGGGAGAATGCCCCTGTTCTTCAATAACATGTTTAACCTCTGCCTGCCGAGATAACTTGGCTCGTCGTCACATTTGGAAGGATTCGCTTCTGACATTGCCGACACATGCACACGCCGTCATCCGCGATGATTTGGGAAGGTGGAATACTTTGCACTCCCTGGGGATAGTCAGAGGTTCTCAGAGATGGGTCAAAAGTAGGCAAGAGGAGAGCGTTGTTGGAATTCCTTCCAATTTAACCAAGGCATGCAATACATTCAATTAACCACACAGGGGCGTAGTGTGAGGGCATAGTGTGTGTGCACAGTGCACGGAGGGTAATAGGAATCAGACAGTAGTTTCTAGATTTAAGGAGAAAAACCCAGAAGAGAAGGATGCCAGATATGACGTGGGCCTCAGCTATAGGGAGAGGTAAGGCAGGTTAGGACTTTATTTCTTAGCGTGCAGGAGGCCATATAAAATAATGAGGGTGATAGATAAGGTGAATGCACAGAGTCTTTTATCCAGGGTAGTGGAATCAAAAACCAGAGGGCATAAGTTTAAGGTGAGAAAGGAAAGATTTAATACAAAATTGAGAAACACCTTTTCACTCAAAGGGCGGTGGATAAAAAGGATGTGCTGCCAATAGGGGGTAGGTTGAGATAGATACTATAACAACATTTGAAAGACATTTGGAGGGATATGGGCCAAACACGAGCAGGTGTGACTAGATTAGAAGGTGCATCTTGGTCGGCATGGACGAGAGGGGCTGAAGGTCTGATTCCATGCTGTTTCTCTCAATGCAATGATAATCTTCCTCCATTTTATGTTTTAGTAAACTTAACAAGAAGGAACCTTGCTGGTTTACCCCACGAGGATTGCAGCCACATCCCCCACAAGGCTCCTGGCTCCACGGTATGGACCTGCTCTCTGCCTCTCCAGCAATGCCAGATGCTTCCTCACAACAGGACCAAGAAACACTCCACACAGAGCCTCATTACCCCATTTATTTAAAGTATCTAGCACAGGTTTCAGCATCATTCTAGTAACACACAAGGGTGCCAACAATCAAACTGCAAACACTCCTTCACTCAGGAACATATTTGGCCGACATTATAGTTCCACACTTGGGCCAGCCAGCTGAAGGAAAATGATTGGTTAAACAGTCTCTGGTGGTGAAAGGATTTCTACAATAAAACATAGAACACTACAACCAGCAGCTCGGGGACAATCTGGACAGAGAGGGTTATTGTTTCAGCTTGATGACTTATCAGAACTGAATCATTCATCTTATTTTTCCTCTTTCCACAGATGCTGCCTGACCTGCTGAGTGTTTCCAGCATTCTCAATTTTTATTTCCGATTTCCAGCATCTGCAGTATTTTACTCCTACACACCAAATACTAACAGCACCTCTTGTGTGACAAAATATTTTATTAAATAAGAAAATGACACGTGGCTGCAAGGTATGCTTTGTTTTTGCTCATTTACTTTACAGGTGAACTCTGTTTTATTCCACTGGTTCAGGCATCCACAGGTTGCGGATAAGTGTTCTAGCCCAGGACAAGGACACAAGTTGCTGTTTGTCTGTGCCCCACAAGAGGGAGCCCTGGGCACAGGCAGCAGATATTCATGGGCCATTTCTCAAAAGGGACACATTTTCATCCAACGGGCTCTGGATTTGGGTTAAAACAAGTCAGCACTGTGTAACCTGGGCTGGTCACACCACACGGAGTGAGGGACCACCTAGTATCACATTGAATAATGTCCAAGGACTAACTTCAGAAAAATACATTAGCTATCCAAGGAACAAAAGTAACTGGAAACAAAATATACAACAGTATAAACTTAAAAATAAATTAACACAGAGAAGTCAATGCCAAGAACATGGATTTGCAGGAACCAGTTTGCTGGAGTCACCACTACAATCTTTGCTGCAGTTTTATGTGCAGCCAGTTCAAGAATGAAGGCAGCCAACATCATGCCCAGACCACCTAATTTATATTTACAACAGGCACATTTACACTTTGATGTGGATGGACAGAATACGATTAAGGCTGAATGACGTTAAGTGAGCAGCCAAGTGCTTGATCTCATTGCTGGATATTAGGCATGAACTGAAACACTGTCAAAAGCAAAATATCACAAAAAGAATGTGCAATAAAATCATAAAAGATCTCCAATAAAACTGGAATTTATGCCGTAAGGCTAGCTCTTGCCATTTGGGCCAAAACATGATGAAGAGAAGGTAACTGGTCCATCCTAACAACAGGGTGCGGCAGCTAGAATCAGAAATGGAGCAGGGAAACAGGCCCTTCACTTAACGTTCTGCTGCAATTCACAATTTGCTCAATGATCTCAACGACTGAAGTTCTGACCAAGTTATTCATTACATTGAAATAGCAACACAAAGCGCAGCAATGCATCCAAATTGCTTTCATGACCAATTTGAAGATAAAATACAATCAGCACAAAGGATTTAAAAAGTTTGTACATCTGAACCAAATTGGGCAGTTCACATATTTGTTACATAAGAGACATCAGGGATATTGTTAAAATTCCAGAGGCAGTCACAGACAGTCACAGTAGAATGGCCAAAGATCCAGGTGAAGATGTTTACCAACCTGCAACAAATATTAAAGCACTGGTTCACATTTTGCTGTTTGCTGACTCCATTCCCTGAGATGTTTTCTCCAGCTTGTTATCAGCAACATTGCAAGGAAAAGGAAAGATTCCTGGAGAACTCTGAGGCATAATTTTATTGGGGATTATTGGGTGATCTTTGTCTTGTGTCGCTCTCGTGTAATGTGGCCTTTATTCTGGAACAAATCATGTGGTAAACTGGATAAACGATTCCTTTGCAGATCTTGCTGAGAGAGGCTAATTAATTCTGAAGCCAAAGGGAGAAGCCTGGCACCGCCTGGGTGGCTCTGCAGAGAAGGCAGTTTCAGGGATGTCCGATGAAGGAGGCAACGATTTTGATCTAGCTCATTTACAACTGAGTGCCAATGTACGAGTATGTGTGAAAGGTTACGGTACTCCACTAGTGAGGCTGAGAGCCAGAGTTCAAACACATAGTGGGAAATATAGTCACTGCGAAAGGAGGGCTAAATACAACCCGAGGGATAATCTGTCTTTTACTCTAAGAGTGGTTGATACCTGCAATGTGCTGCCAGAGGAAATAGTCAGGCACTTAAGGTGAGGTGAAGAAGGATATGATCTTAATGTGGGTACATGAGATTAGTGTAGATGACCAGATGGTCAGCACAGAGATGGTGGACCAAAGGAGCCATTTGTGAACTGTGTGATTCAAAGATTTTATAAACACAGCATGTAGCAACTCCACTACTTCACTAATGTTGTCATAATTGTACATGTCTCTCGAACATTGCTGAAAATTACACTAAGCAGGTGTTCCCTCTCCAACCCACCTCAACTGAAACACGTGAGCAAAGTCACCAAGTTGGGATGATACATTTCAGGTAGCTTCAGAAGTTACAGCCAGAGATATTTTCACACGACTCGCCCAATTCCTTAACCTTACAAACAGTACACACCTTTTAGTTAAAAGTACTGGCTTTCTTTAGTGTGTGAACAAAACTGGCAAGATAACATTTGCTGCCCAATGCCCAGGTTTATGCTGAAGACTTTAAGAGAGTTGGGTGGCAGGTGGCCTTTGCTGTGGCCTTTGGGAGTTTGCTACAGAACACTGCTTCCCTGACCAGTGAGGAAAGCCAGGCTGTGACGTATCCAACTTGTAGTGTTTAACTGCACGGATATGAACTTATGGCCTCTGCCCTGCTAATCCAGAACCATAACCACCTGGCATTTTGTTACAGAAGCAATCACTAAGTGGCGCGCACTCACTGGACCGGAAGTCAATTCCACACCAGTTGAGGGGGCTACAGAAATAGCCGCAGATGTTGAACATTGAAACTGGTAACAAGCGCTGATGGATGGACAGCAGCAACTGGGTAGAAACTGGGAGGGCAGACATATCACCCATCAGTGAAGCTGAGCTGGGTTACTCGCTGTGGAATGTCTCTCTTCCAAACACTCCAGCTCAGTTCTCCGACAATGGTCTTTCTACAAGTATTGGAATGTTTGAGCTAGGGCTGCTTCGTTCCACCCCCCTTTGTCGAAGTTGTGTAAGCTGTTCTCTGTCTGTATGCAAGCGGGCGTGTTCTCCATCAGCAACAGCCTTTTGCCAGTGTTTGGCTCCATGTGTTCATTTTGAAAGCAGGCCTTGAACAGACTGGAGAGAGGGAACCGGAGAGAGAAAGAGAGAGACAAAAGAAAACATAGATAAGGATCGACAGAGTGGACCTCCGAGCCCTAGACCTGCCCACCTCCATGACCATGACCATATCTTTGGGAATAGGGTATCAGTTCCAGCTGATTTACTTGCACAGTTTTGAATGAGGGATTCAAGTCTCAAGCAACTCCGAGTGCTGTGACACTGCCAGATAACAGCACAGGACAGCAAGAAGTTAGGGGTTTAAGTTGTAGAATCCTCACTTCATCCACTGATACCACTCTCTGCAAACTCCCTGGGTTCACCTGTCAATCAGGAGTGACGGGGTGATCACATTGCTTGGCCCCGAGAGGAGTCTAGGATTGGATGATGTTAGCCGCATGTTGGATCATCGTGTATGCCTGGACCTGCAAATGTCACATGTAGATGAGGAAAGGAAATACAATGAGTCCAGTGTCTGAGCCCTTCAGAACAAACCAGGGCAGTGAACTGTCTTGGCCTTTGCTGAAGAATCTGGCTTATGATGCACTATCAATTGATATTAGTCAAACAAGTAACAGGATAGATACAGGCCCTTTGGACCAATTAATCTTTGCTAACTAAGAACTAATAGAAACCGGAGGGGCAAGCTTTTCACTCAGAGGGCAGTGGGTATATGAAACGAACTGCCAAAGGAGGTAGTTGAGACAGGTACTTTAATAGCATTTAAGACACATTGAGCAGGTACATGGATAGGAAAGGTGGGCCAAATGCAGGCAAATGGGACTAGCTTAGATGGGGCATCTTGTTTTTGACATGGACGAATTGGGACGAAAGACCTGTCTGAGCACCTCATAATTATATATCCTTCACTAAATCACACTGTCCCTTTGCTCCAAGGAAACCATTGCTCACCCAGACATTCCCTCTTCTCACTGCAATTTCCCAGCCCTGCCAACAGCCTTGTAAATCTTTGCCCCTTCCATTTGATTGATAGAGAATTGTCATCCCCCCCCCCCCCCAGGACAGTGCAGTCTGTAACTAGAGGGTTTAAAGAGAGAGGGGCAACATTCCCATACAGAGGGTTGTGGTATTTAAAAGACATGGACAGGTACATGGATAAGAAAGTTTAGGGGGCTAGGGCCAAGGCACAGGCAAATGCGACTAGCTCAGTTAGGCAATTTCTTTGGCATGGTTGAGACATAGAACATGGTAACAGGCTCTTCAGTCCTATGTGTCCCTCTGACCAGGTTTTATAACAGAGCTTGTCACATTTACCTGCATTTGGTCCATATCCTTCTAATAATTTCCTAACCATGCATTGTTCAACTGTCCATTATACGTCACTATTGTGCCCACATCTACAGCATCCTCTGGTAGCTTGTTCCATATATATGAAGAAATAGCTTTCCCCTGCGCTGGGTTGGGCCTTTTTCGGTTCTGTGTAGTTCTGTGACTCCAGGTATGGCTGAGCCCCACTTACTGAACTTAGAGGAGCGTGTGATGGAGGCTGGCACAACATGGCCAGGATTCAGCATGGATCAATTGCCGGGCCTCAGCAGTAGCTGTTGGTTCGACTAACACTGCCACGCAAAAGAGATCAACTGAAATTCCACCAAACAACTCAGTGAAGTCGCTTCCTCCCCTCAGGCACCTTGTGGTGAAAGACACGGCTTTCATCAAGTACACCGGCAGCACTGTATTCAATGTCCGTTCCCTCCATGCACATCTCTCCTGTAGGCATAGGGGCCATGTTGTTCAGCAGAAAGAAACCAGCAGCATAATTAACCGTGGAGATTGGTGAGAGGGACAAGATGAAGTTGGGGTGTGGCAGTTGACTGATCTTGATCTGCTGCACTTGCACACTGCCTTGCACACTGTACTGTGCACTGCCTTGCACAATTTTTCTGAACCTGTGGTCTGATTGCGTACTTGTGGCTGACTAGCCTCTCTAGACCCCAGCAAACCAACCCTAGAAAACAGTGTGACAGCGTTTCAACGGGAGCAGACAACAGTCTCTCACACACAGCAACTCGTCATGATCATGGAGGAGAGATCAAAGAAAAAGTGACAATACAGAAGAAACAGCCTGAGCAGCAACCAGCAACTAAAACCAGTAAACAAAAGGAAATTAGACACTTGACGGTGGAGATAAGGCACTCACGGCAGCACACTGCAGCATTTTGTCATCTTACAAGTGAAGATTTGACAGACACAATTGTATGATTCTAAAGATAAATCTCATCCATTTCAATTGCCTCCTTTAACCACAGGAACGCCAACTGCTCAAAAGCTCGAGTGAATGCGGTTGTACTTGCATTGCAGGAGCCATTAGGGAAAAGGCAATGAGAGGAGGGGAATCTTTGATGACCACGCACGAAGGACAAGGCTACTACACACCCCCTAACCAACCCACATCCCACAAGATTTTGTTGTATGAAGATTAGATTGAATTCTGCTTGATGAAGGGCAGCTTCTTGATAAAGTTACAGTTCCACTTTTACAGCTGCCTGACCTGCTGAGTTCTTCTAACATGTTGTTTCGCCTCCACAGAAAAGCAGCCAGTAGCATCAGAGACCCACACCACCCAGGTCTCATTTCACTCCTGCCATCCGGAAGAACGTACAGGAGCCTGAAAACTGTAACATCCAGGTTCAGGAACAACTTTTTCCCTACAACCAATAGACTAGTAAACACTACAAATAAGTTCTGAACTACATAGACTTGGGGAGCATTGAATTTCATTATTCTGTCTGGAACATATGACAATAAAACACTCTTGACTTGAATATTCTGCCTCTCAGTTCTTCTGGTCTTGCCTCTCGCCATTGCCTAGTCTTTGAGTGCTCGCCGCTTGTTACTCCCCATTTTACGTGGGGCCTATTGCACGCTGCAGGTCCCCGATCCCCACAGTGAATGTAGGAAATGGATTGCCTCAGTGAATTTGCCTCAGCAAGAAACTCTCAGATGTTTTAAGGCACTAACTGAGTTATGAGCCAACGATGGATATACCCATGCCTGCTATGATGACCAGCAGCAGCCCTGCTGTCAGCTGTTATTCTCTATAAAGCTTTGAGGTTGTGATGTTCTAATAACTTACTGTTTCTGCAGCAAAAGTTGCTGCTGCTGCCGGTAGCTCTCGATGGTGTGCTGTGGCAACTGCTGCATCAGTTCCAGCGATTCCTTAATTTTCAGCAACATTTCATAAGTGTCCCGTCCTTTTATCTGTAAATCAAAAAATATGCAGCAATCAGCTCCGACAACAAGTTCACCGGCAGTCACACAGGCCTCATCATCCAAAACGCATCAAAGGGTTTGGTTTCAGGGATGGTGTTGGAGGAGAGGGGCAGCAATAGCACAGAGAGGTGCAGCCACAGCAGAGCAGCGGGTTCAGGGCAGCAACAAACGTGACCGGCAGTAACAAAACCCAGCGGGTTCAGGGCAAAGACCAGACGGTAGACTAGTAGAGCTGTGTAGAGAACATAGGCTGGAAAAGTGCTGGAGCACCATGCTGAGTGATTGCAACAACTGTCATGGGGCAGGGAGTATATAGACTCTAGAGAACATATATAGGAGATTTTGTGCAACACAATTGGAACTGGAGAATTCTGGAAAAAAAAAATGGATATAAAAAGGGTATAAATAAAACAGTCCGCACAGACATGGTGGGCTGAAGGGCCTGATTCTGGGCTGCATGACTGTGGACTTTCTCACCACCCATTTGACGTTTACTAATAACACACACCTTGGTGCTTGATTCAACTGAGGTAAAACATCTCAAGACAAATACGATGATAAAATGGAAGCACCCCAAAGGTTGTTGGGGATATCCCAGGAGAAAACTGATATTTTTCATTTTCAAAAGTGAACCAGCACACATTCTTCGGAAAGCGTTTGGCATGTCCGATTGGATTAAGGTGAATGGATCACACACAGATCAGAATGACGTCAAAGAACTGGAACCTACTGGTAAATAGAAGAGCTCCTCTTCTCCTGGCCGCCGTTTCTTACTGATGGAGGCCACCTGGATGCCCTGGTTCACATGACGGACTGCAAGAGAGATTACAAGGAGCTTCACTAAGTGCTCCCATCAGCACACATACACACATCAGTATCACCTGTCTGCAGCTCCTGAGGAAGTTGAATTGGTCATATCAAGCCCCCAGCTGTTATGGCATGGTCCCTGCCCCAATTGCCACCTTCTCAGCAGCAAAGTTGGGCAGCTCAATGTGGAAATGTGCAACCTTAGGATAAATGTGACAGCTTGACCCCTTGTGCTCACAACAGGTAGAGTTGTATGTAGCAGTAAGCCATGGTTTTCAGAAGGTTTTGACCATAGGGAACCATCCCAAGGAGTGGGGGCGAGTAGAATATTCTGTACTAGCCTCCTCTGAACAACAGGTTAGAGAATCCCGGTCCTGTCCACACGATGGTCTGTGCCTGAAGCAGACTCTAGTGGACAGAGAGAGAGGCCAATGCTCCACAATCCAATTTTACTTACGCCGCTTGGAGCTGTCAACGCCCTTTACTCCTTCGGTCACTTGCTGCTTGCGGATGCTGTCCTCATCTGCCTTACGGTCACGGCCAGGGCAAGCACAGATACGGGCTTCAAAGCAGCGGCGTCCCAGCACCTGGCCACTGGATACAGGAGAACGAGACGTGAACGTTACAACAAGGCTCTCCAAGCAAATACAATTCAACGGCTGTACAGAGGAGACAAGACACTGGCAAGACCTCTGGTTACAGATGCCTGGAGTATCTGATGTTGCTCACATCCAGCACCAGGGATATTTTACTGAGCTAGAGGGACAACATGAATGTACAATGCTGCTGTTTATAGAAGCAGAGGACAAGCCATGCACACAGCCAGAAGAAGCACCTTCAATGCTTTGTTCATTGAGTAGGGAACTCCCTGGGGAGCTCGCCTTGTGCCTGGTGTGCTTGCCAGGACAGGCCAACCCTCCCCCTCCTCCCCCCCCGCGCCTGTGGTCAGCAGGTAGCTCACTATTACACCTCTGCAGTGTTACTGAGAACGTGACAGGTAGCAATAAAACCCAGGACAGTGCTATCAGTCCCCCTCTTGCTTACCTGCCCTTTCCAGTCTTGCACTCTCACAACGACTGGGAAGCACGAAGCTGAGGTTCGAAGGTGGAGGTGAGATCAGCAACCGGGGGCTCGCAGGTGAGAGTTGGAAAAGCCAACTCTTATGGCGTGTTTTTACAAGCCAAGGGAGGAGGAGTGGATATACTTACTCCCTGTTCTCCAGGGTGACGATGATGAGGATGGGCCGGCGATTCATTCCCCCCACACAGCTGCTGTTACACATGAAGTTGTACAGAATGGTGGTGAACTCTGTGCCGACCTGGAGGAAGAGGAAAACAGAGAGGTGTGAGTCTAACGCTCCAGCAACACGATGGTGAAGCTTGGTCACACTGAACTCCGTCTAACACAGAAGCTGCTTCAATCTGTTAACAGCTTTCCCGCTCACACCACATAGTTGGGGCCATTGACATGGCTACTTGTTTAATGCATTTCTAAACTTTACCAGCAAGGTAAAAACTGACTGTAGCAGATTAATTGTCTGACGTACTCTGGCAATTTTTCTTGGAACCAAATTCAAATTGGTGCTAAAGGTTAATAATCACCGATACTATGTACAGTTTAGTCCGGGTGCCAGCGTACAAGCAGTGGGGTTGCTTCACCACTGCAGCGATGGCCCAGGCTGGGATGGAGGGTACCTCACCTGTGGAGGCTCATAGGGCACCATGACGCTCTGCCGCCCCGTGATGGGATCCTCCACGTACTGAGCATGGCTGCTCCCCTCCACTCGGATCAGGTGGCTGGGTGGGGCTACTTGACCTGCAAGAACAACACTCCAGTTGAAAGGGAACAAAGGGAAATAATTCAGTCATTTAAAACACCCCTATACCCTTTCACTCTGCCATACATACATGCACCTGGTTAACATCATGTACATCATTCAGCAGTCTATAGCCCTCCATTAGCTCTTATGTGGCTCCTCCTTAATATTTTCCCCTCAATAAACAGTGCTTGTGAAAATTAAATCTACAACTGCCCTGATATAATGAGAGCCTAAATTGAGAGGCAGAACAGCCTTAGGAGTGGCTCCAATGCATGCAACCAGCATGCTCCGTGCATTCAACTGATCAGAAGGCTGCTCCTCATCATATAGGTATGTTGCAAAACTTACCTTTAGCGGCGCTGCAGTTCTGCCGCTCCCCGTGTGCGCGACTTTGGCGCCTTTCAGAGGGGGGCGGGCTTAAAGTGCCGTTTTTCGACAGACTGGGATAATCGATGAATGTCGGGCGATTTCGTTGCGGAAGAAAAATCGCTCCGACATTTCATCAATGAAGGTATTTTTAAATTATTCTAAATTATTTATTAACTAGGGTAATTTAAAAATCACCTTCAAAAGCAGTGAGCGCCGACAACCGGAAGGATTTTCCGTAGGGGAGAAAAAAAGGTAAATAGTTTATTATTATATTAAAAGTTGGTTTTTCGGGAGGGTTTAATAATATTTTTACGTTGCGAAATGGGGTCCAAACAAATGTATGAACAAACAGTATTTTTCCTCCCGACTTCACCGCTAACCACAACGTTCCAATCCACCGCATTCTATTAAAACCCACTCGCTAGTTGATTTAAATGGCCATTAATTTACAGGAATCAAACACTAAATTCCTTCCATTTGGCCCAGAAATTCATGAAAATGAGATTTAAAAATTATGTTATATTGTGGATTATTGTGTGAATGTTATTTGGACACTTAGGCAATTTGAAAAAAGTTTATCTTTTCTTAAGAAATGGATAGATGTTTAGATCTACTCATTGAATTTTGTAATTATCTACAATTAGATAACTAACTAATTATATGCTTTAATTTCAGGTAATCCAAGTAAGATTGTTTAATATTTGTTTCAGAATGCTTCAATCTATAATAACTGAAAATTTCATTGAGTTCTCTTAATTTTTAAGAAAGTTATGGGCTTTTAACTTTTCCAGATCACAGCTTTTGAGTTAAGTCAATTGAAAGGCAATGGGGAGCAAGATGCTAATTTCCGAGTATGAAAATAGCCATAACTTTCTTAATACTGAAGATATGAAAGTAAATTAGGTGTCAAATTAAACTTCTTTTTATGCTTTATCTAATGGGATAAATTGCAGACTTGATTTTTTAAATCTCAAAATTTTGTAACATTGCTACATCATAGTTGTACAAACTGGTTAAACGCTGGCTGCAGTTACAGTCAAGCCTGATTTGCTATTGGAAACTCTTCGTAAGCACTTGAGTTAGTCTGGACATAATGTCAAAGCGTCAACTACTTTCTGCTCAGTTTCCAATGATTACACCCAGCAATACTGTGGGCGCGTACGTGCAGCCTGTAATGTCACAATCTCAATGTCCCCAAAATGAATTGTGTGACTCCATGTGGAGAGCAGACCTGATAGTAAGGAGTCAATGGCATCCAATTTTATCATGAATTGGAAACCTTTCACTATTATCTGCCCCACCTCAAGTTCTGAAGCAGCAGTCACTCTATGACCCATTTGCTTAGGTGCAACTGAACCTATTGAGAAGGGAACTTACTGGATGAACAGCGGTCCCTATGTTAGTATTGCCATTCGTTTGGCCTATGAGGTGGTGTGTTTTGGCAGTAGCACTCCATCGTCTGGTCTCCACATGACGTGCAAGTAAAGGATGTGATTGGAAGTTCCAGACATTCTAGTGTGTGTCATTCTGAATGACCTAACATTCCCAAACACCTTTCAGAAGCTGATTTAAAGAATCGGTCAGGGCATTACCATCATTGAACTCCCTGCTGAGCTCATGGTTCGGGCAACGTTTCACCACCTCCGTGACATGTTCCGCCTTCTTGTACACTGGCATGGCTCGGATCACAGCTCCTTGTGGTGGCTGCGTCATCACTTTGATCTGGATGGGGCAAGTCTTGGCAATCTGACAGTACAGCTTCTTCAGCTCTGGAGAATACTGCAGGAAAGGAGAACGACAGGGATGTGTCATTGAGAAGCACCGACAGCAGCTCATTCGCCGAATCTCCAACGTTGTTGCTGAATGAGCACAAACGATAATCACACCAGCTTGCATTAGTACACAATATTTCAAAAAGTACAAGAGTTTATAAATTCCATTGCACTGTTCAATGTTCTTAAAGGCACGGACATTGTGGGCCGAAGCGTCTGTTTCTATGTTTACTGTTCTATATTCTTCGTTGTATTTGAGCTGAAACGTAACAAGCACATACAGTGTCAATAATCAATTTCACCAGGAGCTCAGATAACTGTATCAATGTGTTTAGGTTCCACACACTGCTAGCTGCGGATGAGCTTGGCTGGAAACTTGTGTACAGAAGCAGAGAGTCTGTAGGAGTAAAGGATTGGTGTAAAGACACAGGATGAAGTGGAGTAACAACTTCCTTCATGTGAAGTAGTACTGTTCCATTACGAGTGGCAGAAGCTCCCGGCGAGCTGCGCGTGGCGGCAGAAGCTTGGGGAGGGGAGAGGTTGCCTGTCAGTGAGGCTGCATCCTAGTCACTGGTATACCCACTGTATATGGTGTATTGCGTGGTTGACCTGCCCCGTCTCCTGTACATGCAATCAATGCTTCACCTCTCAATTGCAGAAAACCTAAATCCATCACAGCAGCAGGTGTATTCTCAGGGTTCTCTGCCTGTGAGTGCGAGGGGGTAGAGGTGTAGAGTGTTTCAGTCATGGTCCTGAACCAGGGGCCACAGTTTAAGAATAAGGGGTAAGCCATTTAGAACTGAGACGAGATAACACTTTTTCACAGAGAGAGTTGTGAGTCTGTGGAATTTTCTGCCTCGGAGGGCGTGGAGGTCGGTTCTCTCGATAGAGAGAGAGAGCTAGATAGGGCTCTTAAAAATAGCGGAGTCAGGGGATATGGGGAGATGGCAGGAACGCGGTACTGATTGGGGTTGATCAGCCATGATAACATTGAATGGCAGTGCTGGCTCAAAGGGCCGAATGGCCTACTGCTGCAGCTATTGTCTATTCTCTATTGCAACTGTGGTTTCTCTACCCTGGCTTGGAATGATCCAGGGAGTGTGAATATGGCAAAACAACATATTCAGGCCCTAAAGATAGATGCAAAGTGCTGGAGTAACTCAGCATAGGTCAGGCAGCATCTCTGGAGATCATTGGACGTCTATCTTTGGTATTAAGTAGCATTTGCAGCCCCTTTTTATTACATTTAGGATCTAGTGTGGTTCATAAATGAAAGGCTGGCAGGAGGTGTGAAAATACTAAGAAAACTGTTTGGCAATCACCTTAACTACATCGTGTATTTGAGCTCAAACCTTGAATTAATTCTGATGTAGGGTTCTGACCCGAAATGTTTTGCCTCCATAGATACTGGAACCAGTGGAGTTCCTCCAATGGTTTGTTTTTTGCTCTGGATTATAGCATTCACACAAAAGGGTGGTGGGTATATGGAATGTGCTGCTGGACGAGGTAGTTGAGGCACGTACTAACATAATACTTAAGAGAAATTTGGACAGTTATATGGATAGGATAGGCTTAGAGGGATATGGGCAGGTGGGACTAGTGTAGATGGGGCAATTTTGGTTGGCGTAGGCACGTTGGGCTGAAGGACTTGATTCCACACTGTATGACTCTAATTGCGGCCTGATGTGTGTTGATTTAATCATGTAGCTGGTTTGTATTAACATACCAACTCATTCAGAGATCTGGAGAGTGTAAACCTTCACAGCCAATTCTATGGCCACATGGGTACCACATGTTTGACACTGTTGGCAATGCCAACTTGTAACTGAGCTACACAGGTATAGGTCAGATGTGTTGGCAACAATAGTATTCTAATTGGTCGGACTGCCGTTGAGTAAACATGCAGAATGTTGGGTGGTGTTTCTGTTTTGAGCTGTTCAGTGAAGAGGTCCTAAATGGAATCTCTGGCCAAGGCTAACCAGTTTTAAAAGCACAACTTCACAGGGCATAGACAATGAGAACAAGGTCAGCCCTGAGGGAGGTAAATCTATCACAGTAATCAAGACCCATAATATAGTTAACTTCTAAATTCAGGAGCAATGAGAGATAGACAGTAAATCTGGCATTAACTGCATGGTCCACATCGTGAATTAGTAAGTAAAAACATGAATTTCAATTTTGCCCTCAGCCTCTTCCAGACACAAACTCTGCTGCGGGATCACAAAACATTGGCTGGAACTGGTCACAAAGTTATGGCTTCCGGCCTGGGTCCAACAGCTGACCACTTTCCAGTTCTGCAGAGCGGTGACACGCTGGTCAAGTGCACAAGTTACCCAAGCTACCTGTGCATGTTGTGGACAACTAGTTTACATCAGTTTTGTCCAATGACACACACAGGCAAGAAGTAGTGCTTCAATTGTAACACCACAGCACCCTGCATTTTTGCATTTATTGTGTTGACTCAATAACATTCACCAATAAATGCATGGCCACACTTGGGTCTGTCGGCAAAGATGAGATTAGTTGTTGTGCCGATTAAAGTTTCTTGCCGTACTGGCTGTGCCTGTAATTCTATACCTCAGTTTGACCTCATTATGGTTTGCTTGTTCCATAATCTTTTACTAAACAAGGGTCTAACTGCTCTCTGAGCGGTGTCACTTGTTTACTTGTGCAGATGTACTTCAGACAGATTTTCATTCAACGCTGAGGAATCCAGTCACCGGCTCGTGACTGAGTGAAAGGCTGTCAAAGGACGGGTACATAAATGATTTAAAGTCACCAAATTTAACATTACATAATTCAAATTAAATTAATTTCACAGAATGAGATTTGTTTAAAATTGAGCTGAATGTTTTGCTTTTTAATTCATGTTTGGTAAAATCAGTTAAATTTCTTTGCTGAAAGCCTTCAGTCCAGAGATGCAACAAATTGCAGTGACTGGAAGGATAGCGGGTTAAATCCGTTGAGAACTTTTCTAAACAATGCCGATGCAAAAAGAAAACTTTATATTTGCAGACTCTCCATGTTGACCGTTTATAGTATTTGTCCCACTCATGGTATTAGCTAAACGAGCAGTAACATTGCTCAGGGCATTAATTGAGGGAAGTGGCTATATTCTCAAATTACTAATGTGTCACAGGTCACTCTCAAACACGGGATTTTCTCCTGTTGGATATCATTATTGTCTGGCACGTGAATTGTCTGTGCATGGGTGCTCTGTAATCTGACGATGACCACAGACAGGACAAGTCTGCAGGATCTATGGACTGTTTCCGGTTTTCCCGTAATTGTATCTTCCACCATCTTCAATTTCTTACACTCAGTCATGCAGTTCATAAGTTTTCCATCCCATTTCCTCCCGTGTTTTTACCCTTCTGGCTTGCTCTCAGGCCACTGCCCCAGATAAATGGAACTGGTCAGTTGCTAATTTCACATAAATCCCTTCTTACTCTTTTAAACGCTAGTAGATACATGCCTCCAGTGTCCAACCTTTCCTCATCAGCCAACCTGCCCATTCCAGGTTTCAGAATTACCACCAACATTAATATTTTTCCTCAGTAACTCGACTGATATGTAGGTCTCCCAGTGCCCCAGGTAACTGTAGTGTCACCACAATATTTTGTGTACAATTCCCCAGCGATAAATGAAAACCTATCCTTATTATTTTCTGCACCTGTGCACCAGCCATTTGAATGTCATGGACAAGAGCGCCCAGATCTGTCCACCTCAGATCTCTGCAATCTTCATCACATTTCCAGATAATCATAGAACAAAGACAATAGCCTTGTTGTATCATAGAATCTCACCAACTCCCAGAAAATCCTATTCCCGGACTGAGTTTCTATGGCTATCTCCCTCCATTGCCTACCACTCCATGTATGCACCAGGCCCTTGTGGGGCAGTAGCACTACTTGTCCCTTGTTAGTCCCATTATCAAGATTCAAACCGCAGTACTTTGTTTTTTTTCTGTTTATTTACTGCACCTCTGTGTAATTCAGTTTCCAAACCCCTGCTCATTCATTTGTCCCCTCAGTTTCTGACCCCCTGCTTGCCTCAGACCCTGGTCACAAGCACCTCATGCCCTTTGACACTGGGTTATAGAAAATGCTTTTGTCTGCAAGTTCTGCCTGTGCGCATGTGTGTGTGTGCCAACTCCTGTCAGCTAACACCTGCCTTCTTGCGCAATGCGCCGCCAGTCAAGGTGTGCTGCTCCCAAAAAATGCTGAACAATTGTGCTGATGTTGGATCAGATGCCCTCAGAGCATTTAGCTCTTTTCTACTGAGCTCACAGCTGCTGCCAGCTGTCAGTCTCTCGATAAATTACTTCAAAGCTGCAGCGTTCTTGATACTCCCAGGTGCTGACATCAGACAGGTGGGTCTTGGACACGGCTAACTTGTCAGTATCCACGCGACAGGATATGTCCATTAAACCAACCACAAAAGAATTAATGCACATGCCAAACCCTCAGGGCAAGAATTGCTAAACACTGGTAATACTGCACTCCCAAACAGCTGCACACAGCAAACACTCCCATTTACATAGTCTCCAACAAGGAAAAGTTAGTGAGACTGCTAATCAGATTAGAAAGTCGTACTTTAAACTAATTTAGTGACTGTGAGTGTCTGCATGTGTTCTGAAGGACAATTTGACCCTAGATTCAAATGCCTGAAACATTTCTAAGGTTAAAACAAAAATCCCCTTTAACTAAAGCCATACTTCACTCACAAACATACATCACTGACAACCTTTTTGATCAAATATGAATTACCCACTCATTCGCAAGTCCTTGAGGAAGGTAATATTGGGTTAAGCAACAGAAAAGGCCAACCTTGTTTTGCCACTCAGAATCAGATGGGGAAAAAACAACTATGGAATAAGGAAATGGCAGAGAAATTAAACAAACACTTCGCCTGTCATAACAGAGCTGGCACAGAAATATTCCTGGAAATACTGAAGTATAACAGGTCTGGAATGAATGAGTTCAAAGACATTTGCATTGCTTAAAAAATATGATGGAGGAGAAACTAATGAGCCTGAACGCTGACTGATCTCCAGGACCAAATGACCTGCATCTGTGGGGTCTGAAGGCAATCATGAAAACAGTGGAGGCATGGTTGCCACCCGTCAGACTGTCACAGATCCTAGAATGGCTCCCACCGACTGGAAGGTAGCAGGTGATGTTCAAAAATAGAGAAAAACAGCAGTAAGCGCAACATCAGTAATAAGGAAAATGGCAAAATCTTGACAAGAAAATAATAAACAAGATTGGATTTATGAAAGTGAAATATGCTGATATCTTGGAGGTGAAAGTCGATAAAAGCAACGGTGTTGGGTGGTGTATTTGAACTTTCCAAAAGCGACTGGGGCTGCTGAAGGGGTTGATGCTGAGGGCACCAGCTATTCACAATCATATCATCAAGTGCAAGGTTTCCACATCCACTTGTGATGCAAAACTGTTTGCGAGAAGACTGCAGAGAAGCTTCAGAGGATGTAGAAAGGCCATGTAGTGAGCAAGTTCAGGGCAAGACAGAGTGAGAACTATTTGGATAATATAGGAATCAAGAAACATGAATTAAAGTAGGAAGTAGAAACAAGAACTGCAGATGCTGGTATACAAAGGAGGACACAGAGTGCTTCTTTGGGCAGCACCTCTGGAGAACATGGATAGGTGATGTTTCGGGTCGGCAATCTTCTTCAGTCCGAAGAAGGATCCCGACCCGAAACATCACCTACCCATGTTCTCCGGAGATACTGCCTGACCCGCTGAGTTACTCCAGCATTTTATGTCCTTCCAGTTAACACAGGAAGGTGGTGCTGAGACAAAAGACCATCCACCGTCACAGTGAATGGCAGAGCTGGCACAATGGAGTACTCCTGCTTCCATTCCTGCTGTCCTTACGTTCTCTGGTAAAAGTGGGCTACAGGGTTCACGATGGGATCCCTTCCAAGTTATGGCAGGACATCTGCACCAAAACACAGACCAGAAAGAGTCTATTTGTTGAGACTTTGTCTTCTTCGTAGACCCCGTTAAGAAAACAAACAAACAACACAGGTACATTCCATTGACTGCTTTCAGCAGAGCAGAACAGCAGGGGCTTTCAGCCAGTGCGTAACACAAGTTCACACCCACAGGTGTGTGACTTGTTTGCAGAGTATTGAAGGGGGGAGCTGTTATGAAATCTATCTCTGGAAAGCAAGAGGAATGTTGTGAAGAGAGAGGAAAGGGAACTAAGACGCGTAAGGGGATTAAGGTTTGTGCATTTCACTAAGTCCCTCAAACAATGTTTGGTTTTGTAATTCAGGCTGTATCCTGATAGTGTTTTATTCATTGTACTGATAATGGGGACAGTATCAGCAACTCGGTAAATCTGTGGAAAAGATTGAGAGCACACATAGTGCCATGCCAGGCAGCCGGGGAGTGCCGCGAGCTGTGAGATCCCCCCATGCCCTGGTGTGCTGGTCTTGGCCATCTCACTACTGGGCTGTCCACTAACTGTTCATTGCAAGTGGCTCAGCAGAGAAACCAGCTCTAGCATATCAGCAGCTGGGGAGAAGTAACAGAAGTCAGGGAAGTGGCTGAAAGAAGCCATGGTCTTGCGTAGAGATAAACTTGCCAGGTCTTGTTTATTTCAATATTTTTCAGGATTTGAGCATTGTTGGCATGGTGGCCAACGTTTATTGTCCTCAGGAAGGAGGCTTTGAGCCAATTTGCAACCCGCTGCAGTCCTTCTGGCAAAGGTTCTCCACAGGTTCTGCTGGCAAAACAAGTGCCAGGATTTAGACCCAGAGTCGATGAAAAAACAGCCATCTATTTCCAGTGCGGTACACACAGGGTTAACAGTTGGCTGCTGAGTACACACCCCCCTGCTTCAGGCAAAGCCTCACCCTGAGGTCTGGCCACGTTCCAGCCACGCTCCCAAACTAATGAGGAATGCAGAAGCCACCCAAACTTCAACTGCAGCCAAATACAGCCGTTTACTCACAGTGAGATAGTCACAGACAAGAGAGTGGGGAGGTAGGGAGAAGGTATGTGGAGTAAATGGGGCAGAATGGTAGAGGTCTGGGTTGAGGACGTTGGGGCACAGAACAGGGTTGGCACGAGGGGTGGGCTGGAGGGCGGAGGTGGGCTCTAGGATAGGTTATAGATGTATGCTGGAGCGGATGGTGGAGAGACAGAGGAAGTGGAGGGTAGGGGGGAGGGAGAGAAAAGCTAGAGGAATATTTACATAAGCCTCCACGGAGGTTTCTATTATTTCTCAACTTCCTACATTTCTCAACTGCCTTTTCACATCATTTAAACAGTTTAATGCAGAGTCTGGCAAAACTGGCCTTTATTGCCCCTCCCTGGGTGTCGAGGGAAGGATAAACCCTGGGGTAACCGAGGGATGTTTAAGAGGGGAGCTGTCACACTATGTTCGGTGTGGAATCAGTTGCACATGGTCCTGATCTGCAAAGTTACTTGGATTATTTCCCTTGTGGCCATCAGTGAACCCAATGGACTATTACTAAAGTTCAATTATGGCCATTAGTCACAGAATCACAGAACATTAACATTTCAGAAGACCATTCAGCCCACAGTACCCGAGCACCACGAGTCAATTGCTGAGTCACATCCTCCAGCACTTGGTCTGCAGGACGTGGTCCTTTAACCACACTTCCAAGTAGTCTTTACTGAGATGTTTAAACAAGTTCAAATTCTTGAAGTTAAATTATGGGATCTTAGTCTCCCATTCCCAGGGAAGACAATCCAGCCCCAAACTTCACCCCTTCTGCTGGAAATTCAGACTTTTCATGATAAAATTTACTTTTCATTCTTTGATGTTAAAACTCTGGAGACTCCCATGGCAGATAATGCTCATTGCTTAAACTTGTGAGTACACTCATGTTTCTGGGAAGCTCCCCAGCATCCCTTCAAATAAACACAATTCCAGTCCCGGAAGGACATAAACGGGAGGGCTGGAATGTTGAGGACAAGTAGCACTGATACCAGGTTGAAGTGTTGGATCTAACCAAGGCAAACAAAAGAATGAAACACAGATGAAACACACATTGCACACTCATGAACACAGCTTATACACAACACCAAGGCTGTGACATATCCTAAAGAATCTAAAGTTTGCCTTTGCCATGGCCCATGGCTAGAACATAGAACAGTACAGCACATAAACAGGTCCTTCAGCCCTTGATATCTACACTGTTCATTTAACTGCACACCTGTCTACACATTGTCTATTTCCCTCCATTTCTATCTGTTCATGTATCTGTCTAATGCCTCTTAATCCTTCCTATAGTATCTGCTCCACCACTTCCTCTGGCAGCGTGTTCCAGGCACCTATCACTGCCTCATAAATCTATTTTAAACATTCCCATTCTCACCTTAAATCCATGTGCTTTAATATTTAATATTTCCACCTTGGGGGAAAAAGACTGACTATCTACCCACCTGTACCTCTCATAATTCTATATACTTTGTGGAAGGTTTGTGAGAAGGTGTTTCAACTTACATCAAAAATAAATCTGGAGAGAGATACAACATACTTGTTGGGTTCTCCAGTTATTTCAGAAATAAGCTGATATTAGTTGAAACTGGAAGTTTACAATACATTTTATTCCATAAATAAACACTAAGCAAGTTTTTTAATAGAGTATAACATCAAAAAAATGTTTTTTCTTTAATCTGCTCCACACTGTTAGCAATAGTTGGTGTGCAAACATATTCTGCAATATAAAAGCTTTGTACAGGCTTGATATGACCACTCTTGTCACTGAATGGGTCTCAAAGTTTGCACACAAAGGATCAGTGAGCTAACAACTCTTCACTTGAATGTCTTAAAGTGCTGGTTTCAAGTTAATCTCTGATTAAATGCTCTTTGTGAAGCCTGCCAACGCTATTCTTTGCATGCAAGAGCAGACACAAGTTAGCCTGGTAGCTGAGCACATAATAACATTTATTGGTAAGGTGAACGTTAATGACCAACTTTTGAAAATTTGGAATCAATAACAGTGAAGCTATAAGTGAGTTCGGTATTCCGACTGCGCATACCCAAGTGAAAAACACTCTCGGCAGCCGTGCCACGGCATGGACACAGACCTGCGCCTGATCCGTAGCCAGGATCAATCCTGGGTCTCTAGCGCCGCAATTTCTGCCGCACCACCACTGGACCATCCCCATCCCCTCCCAAGTGCCCCCCGTCCGGGGGCAACCAGAGACGTCTGGAGTCAGACGGGAGCGGCGCCCCGAGGCCCACAGCCAGCGTGGAGAAGCAGCGTTAAGTCCAGCTCAACTCTGCCTGTCTCGCCGGGTTAACATACAGCTGTTCCTGGACTTACGGAAATGACGGCCCAGGCTTACAGCCAGCGTGGAGAAGCAGCGCTAACTGCACAGCTCCGGGCTGGTGTCCCGTCAGTCCAGGCAGGGCTGGTAGGTTAACCCGGCGAGACAGGCAGAGTTGAGCTGGATTTAGCGCTGCTTCTCCGCGCTGGCCGTGAGCTCTGATCCCGTGCTCTGGGGGCACTCGAGGGGGACGGGGATGGTCCAGTGGCGGTTTGGCAGCAATTGCGGCGCCAGAGACCCGGATGAGGCCCAGGTCTGTGTTCATACCGTGGCACAGCTGACGAGAGTTTTTATCGCTTGCGGCCTTGACAAATCCCATGATTCCTTGCGTTTTTAAGAAAAACGAACTCACTTATTTAGTTCCCGAAAGCAGAGCTTCGTTATCGTGGAAAGCTTTTCAAAAAGGTACTTTTTGAAGGTTTTCAAAAGTAAACAGAATAAAGTGTGACTATGGATGGGGCAGAATACAAATGTTGTGGTAGATATCTGGAGCAGCATAACTGCAACAGAGCAGAGCATAACAGTCAGCTGGACAAGCCTTTCGTCCCTCACTCCTTCTGTTCCAGTCAGTAACATCATGGCGATCTCTCACCTGGTTGCCACATTTCTGCACCAACACGTGCTCAAATCTCCTCATATACAAAGATGAATTGGTCTTTGACTTGTTCATGAGGTGTTTATGCCGTCCCAGATAGCAATCCCATTCATAGAAACATAGAAAATAGGTGCAGGAGGAGGCCATTCGGCCCTTCGAGCCAGCATTGCCATTCATTGCGATCATGGCTGATCGTCCCCAATCAATAACCCGTGCCTGCCTTCTCCCCATATCGCTTGATTCCACTAGGCCCATGAGCTCTATCTAACTCTCTCTTAAATCCATCCAGTGATTTGGCCTCCACTGCCCTCTGTGGCAGGGAGTTTCACAAATTCACAACTCCCTGGGTGCAAAATAGCCTCACCTTTATTCTAAGACTGTGGCCCCTGGTTCTAGACTCGCCCAACATTGGGAAAATTTTTGCTGCATCTAGCTTGTCCAGTCCTTGTTCCCAGTATATGTTCCCTGTAATCTATTCTCCCTACATTCCCGTCAATTACCTCCAGATTCTTCCACTTCCACACTGGAGCAATTTGCAGCTGCCAATTAAGCTACTAACCCGCAGGTCTTTGGGATATGGGAGAAATTGGAAAACCCTGGGAAAATCAACATGGTCACTGGGAGAACGTGCAAACTCCACACAGATGGTAGTGGAGGTCAGGATCGAAACCGGCTCGTCTGTACTGTGAATCAGCAGCTCTCCTAACACTCGGCAGTCACTGCACCCAACTACTGAAAGTTTCATAATCTCATCAACCAATGCTTGAAACCATTTTCCTCATCTCTACCCCAAATGGTTAGTCCCTTATTCTGAAACCATAACCCTGTTCTAATCATATCAGCCAAGGGAAACATCATCTCCCTGGACCAAATCCCCACCCCAAGCTCACTGCTCCCCAGAACGGGACCCCGAATGCCGCTGGGTGCCACAGCTCTCCCCCTGCCTCTGACCATGCCATGTCACACCACCTCATCTCCAACCAACTCACACACCGCCACTGAACTCATCTTCTCATATCAAGACTCTATTTTGTCTCCGAACTTGTCCAGTCCCTTCATACCAGCATCTAGAGCATCTCGCATGTTCGCCACCATTTCAACAACTTCCAATTGCTTGGCCCCCTCCACTCATCTTCTCCATAGATGCCCAGTCCCAATGCACTTCCATTCCCCATCAGAAAGACCTTGGGGCTCGTTTTGTTTCTTTCTAGATCATGGATCATTGTATTTGTTTGAGATGAGTCTTCCACTCCAGGACCTTGGAACTGTCCTCCTCCTTCAGGAAATGGGCTTCCCCCCACACTGGGACCGGTGGTCCAGCTTCCCACAACTCAATTTCCGGCACATCTGTTCTCAACCTGCCTCCCCGCAAACAGAACAGGGATAGAGTGCCCCAGGTCCTCAGCTTTCAACCCACCAGCCTCTGCATCCAGCATATTATTCTTCAACATTTACGCCAGCTACAACACAATCCCACTGCCAGTCACATCTTGCCATCCCCAAGTCTTTCTGCTTTCCGCAGGAGCCACTCCCTCCACGATTCCCTACTTCGCTCATCCCCACCTTTCTTATTTGTTTCACCGCCCTATCTCATTGGTATGCATCATCTGGTTACTTCTATGAATCACGTCACATCTTCTGTTGTTAGTTCCACTCCTCTTTGCCCAACTGACTACCAGCACGTGCCTTTATTTATACCATTAAACCCCTCTTATATATTTCAATAAGATCACCCTTCATTCTTCTAAAAACAGCTAATGGGCCAGCCTGCTTCATCTTTGCTCAGAAGAGCAAACCCGCCATCCCAAGAAGTGATCTGGTATAGCTTCACTGTACTCACCCCATTGTTGATATACCCTACAATAGGTAGTGAGAGAGACCTACACAATATTGCAGTTGCAATTTCACTAAGGTTACATTTAATTAAAACAAGACTTCCTCATTCCTGTCCACAAATCCTCTTACACTATACGGCAATGTACTGTTTTCCTAACTGGAAACATGAACTCCATCACTTTATGTCTTTTTCTTAAAAACTAGTATCTGCAGTTCCTTGTTTATCTTATTAATTTTTAATGTTTTGTGTGCAAAGATGCCTGGTTCCCTCTGAACACCGACACCGCTCAAATCTCTCCATGCTTATAACATACTTCACCTTGTTAGTTTTACTACTCATGGATTGATAGCAATGGAAAGACAAAAATTATATTTAATTTCTCCAATGTCTTTTGTTAGCTTGGACCCATTAACAGCAACTAATAAATAAAGATAGCCAATTAACACCCACATTACGGAGGTTTTGCATTGCTAGAAATGTGCCTGTATCCCGTTTCAATAAGGTGAACCCTTTTTCCTAATTGAATCATATTATAACTAACGAGGTGCTTGTATGGGAAGTTATACACTCTCTCAACAGTAATGTCCCCATGGGTGTGCAATCTAAATGCAAGACATTCCAATTGCCTTGTAGGCTGAAGAGAAAGTGAATGTTTAAATGCTGTGTAATTAACTAGAAATGAATGCTAAGTTATTTGGTAAGGTATTGTTGTACGATTATCTATGAAAACGATAGCTTTGTCTGTTTCCAAAGCTATTCTAAGCGGCCTGCTGCGAACCATAATCTTTGCTGCAAACCTGCACCCTGAGATCGTTGTTTTTGATAAACTAGCTCGGTTCTCCGTAAACATTTAGAGATTATTAATTTTTCACACAAATCCTGAAAATCGTTTTTAATTCTCAAATTTTTGTTGGCTATTTGTGAATGCTAGAAGGGTGAATTTCTGCGACATGAACTGCCATAATGTGAGAGTACACTGCGCTTTTGTAAACCACCATCTACAGCTCCCTGTGTCTGCTCTTTCAGTGATGCCGTTTTATGGAATATCACTGGCTAAGGGCAAGCATGACTCTTCACTTCTTTCCGATGGTGGCCTCGGAACTGAATGGGTAAACACCAACTCGCAGCTTATCTATGGCAAGTGGCAAGTAACATTTGAACCACAGAAAAATACCAGCTCACTTAATAGAAAATCTAAACACCTACTCTAACACCTACACATGCTAATCTAAACTACTTGGCTATTAAGACATTACCATCACTGATTCTCCCATCACAATACCCTCGGGATCACCAATGACCAGGCACTCAACTGGACCTTCAAAAGCAATTCAGATGCTAGATTGTCTGCAGCAAGCACTGGAATATATTGCACTGGCCTGGCTGAGTATAGTTCCAGCGACACCAGAAATTTGACACTATCCAAGACCACGTAGAACAACAGTACAGCACAGGAACTGGCCTCTGGTCCACAGTGCCTGTGCTGAACATGTTACAACCAACTCTTATCTCATAAAGCAACTGAGTTTAAATAAATATTGAGTCAACCTAAATATTAATTTCCTCCACCACCACCATACACTAGCTGTGTTCTGTGCGATTTATACAATTCATTTGGTAGACACAAAAAACTGGAGTAAATCTGCGAAACAGGCAGCATCTCCAGAGAGACGTTTTGGGCCGAGAACTTTCTTCGGGCTGATGTCAGGGGAATGGGCGGTACAGAGATAAACTGTAGTCGCAGACAGTAAGACTGGTAGGTGAACTGGGAAGGGGAAGGGGATTGAGAGAATGGGAAAGCAAGGGCTACTTCAAGTTAGAGAAGTCAATGTTCATACCGCTGGGGTGTAAGCTAACCAAGCAAAATATGATGCGCTGTTGCTCCAATTTGCGCTCGGTCTCGCTCTGACAATGGAAGAGGCCCAGGACAGAAATGGCAGATTGGAAATGGGAGGGGGAGTTAAAGTGCTGAGCAACCGGGAGATCAGGTAGGTTTAGGTGGACTGAGCGGAGGTGTTCAGCGAAATGATTGCCGAGACTGGTCTAGCCGATATACAGGAGTTGACACCTGGAACAGTGGATATAGTAGATGAGGTTGGAGGAGGTGCAAATGAACGTCTGCCTCACCTGAAAAGACTGTTGGGGTCCTTGCACGGAGTCGAGCTAAAGGGACAGGTGTTGCATCTCCTGTGGTTGCAGGGGAACGTACCTGGGGATGGGGTGGTTTGGGTGGGGAGGGCCGAGTTGACCAGGGAGTTGCGGAGGGAACGGTCTCTGCAGAAAGCTGAAAGGGGTGGAGATGGGAAGATGTGGCCAGTAGTGGGATCCCGTTGGAGGTGGCAAAAGTGTCAGATGATTATTTGCTGTATGCGACGGTTGATGGGGTGGAAGGTGAGGACAAGGGGGACTCTCTCCTTGTTATGAAAGGGGGGGAGGGGGAGCAATATTGATTGTATTCCTGTACAATTCATTTGTTTGTTTCTTATCTAGACTTATTTATATCTTATCTATAACAGGCCTCAAACCTCCAACCATAGGAAGACATAGACAGAATGCCCATGAATTGGAAAACTAACATAATCCTAGTCACCGGGGAACTCCCTCACCCATCAGTCCTGGGGTGTAGCTTCATTAGAAGAACTGAAATGGTTCTAATAAGCAATTTATACAATGTTGGCCGGGAATGGCCATGAAATGAATGAAAAGAATGGCCATTAAATGCTGACTTTGCTGGCAAATTATAAAAACTGAATACAATAAAGGCCCTTGACATTATAAATTCTCTCTGATCAAAACCTTATGGATCCACATATCATTAAAAATATGGCATTAGTCATAATCATACAGCATGGAAACTGGCCCCTCAGCCCAACCTTCCATACCACATCTACATTCGGCCCATTTGTCTGTGTTTGAGCCGTATCCCTCTAAACATCCCTATCGATGTACCTGTCCAAATGTATTTTAAATGTTGTTATTACTCTGCTTTTAATGCTATTATTTTGGCTACATTAAAAAATAACTAACATTGCTTAGAAATGACCACAAAAATTCCTTTATGTCTGTAGGGAAATAGCCGTGTGAAACTGTTGCAATGCAAACTCAATCCAGGAGGTGGTGTTATGGAGAGAGCTTCTGAATTCACCCAACTCCAACTTGCTCAGTTCCCTGTGGCTACAGACCGGTTTACCAGTTGCAAGTGCTGAGAAAGTGGGCGACTCAGCAACAACCCTGATTGCAGTCTCCTACTCAATGGCAGGAGCTACAAAGTAGTAGCAGCACATCAGACAGTTGCTGCTACTTTCATTCTCTGAAGAGCTTGCCCAGAGTTAGCTTTCCTAAGTGCCTGGAACTGCCTTATTAGTGGTCAGGACATGCTTGTGGGTCTTGACTGAGAGAGCTAATATGGGATTAGTTTGGTACAAGTTCGCGTTAAGCATACTCCGTTTCTCATTCAATTTCCACGTCCCAAGGGTCCTTACCCGAAACATCATCTGTCCATTAGGCTGGTTCTCTGGATGCTTTCAAGAGAGAGTTAGATAGAGCTCTTAGGGATAGCGAAGTTAAGGGATATGGAGAGAAGGCAGGAACGGAGTACTAATTGTGGATGATCAGCCATGATCACATTGAATGACGGTGCTGGCTCAAAGGGCCGAATGGCCTACTCCTTTGTCAATTGTCATTGTCATTCCTTCCACAGATGCTGCCTGACACGCTGGGTTCCTCCAGCACTTTGTGTTTACTGTGCAGCAGGCTTCACCTGCAATCAAATCCAAATTAGAGGAATGAGAGGAAATCTCATCAGAAGACACAACATTGTGACACGATTCTTCCCCAGGCTGGGAGGAATGAAGAGCCAGGCATCGCGGTCTCTGAATGTGGAGAAGAACATTTAGCACTGACGAGGAGAAATTATTCAGATGGTGGCGAATTTGTGGAATTCTCTGTCACACAAGGTTAATTAGCCATATTGCCTCACAGAAAAGGTTGAAGTTAACGTTGATTTGTTGTTTATGGTTAATAGACCCACTCAAAAAGCAACATTGATGTCCGTGGTATTAAACAATCAGCGGTTCCACTGAGAAGAAACTGGCTCTAAGACCAAAAGCAGAGTCGTTGCAAACAATTTTTAGACTGGCAGTGTTTACTAGTATTCCTGAGGGATCAATGCCAGGACCACTGCTTTCATTGCTCTATATCGGTAAGTTAAATAAAGCCGTGCAGGATACAACTCCCACATTAGTGGACAGAACAAAGCAGGACAGTGATACTGGTAGAATGGGCAGCAGATGAGGTGTTTGAAAGGGTGTGTCTATACTCAAGGACCATGTGTACAGAAATCCTAGAATGAGCAAGAAATGCAGAAAGACCCATTTGTAAACTATTTGAAATCCTGGGAGTCATACTTTCCTTGAACTCAAAACCTATCTGTTCTTCAACCCTCAGTACTACCCCTCCCACAGTGCCGCGTTCCCTCACTGCCCCTCCCAGCGTGGCACCCCTTCAGTATTGTCCCTCCTGCGGTGCAGCGCTCCCACAGTACTGCCCTTCTCACACTGCGGCACTCCCTCAGTACTGCCCTTAGCATAGTGCGATGCTCACCCCTGAACTGCCACGGTTGGGGGGGCTGTCAACAGCTCCCGGCAGAGCTTGACCGACTGAGTCTCCAAACACCTTCAACCCGCACATCAGTAAACCTTTAAATTCAGATGTATTGATCCACAGATGCTCCTAGGGAGGCTGCACGATTGAGAGTATGAAGGGGAGGAGAGTGATCTCAGATTATAATAATTCTCTGCTTCATGTTAACATGCCTGTTTGTTGTGTAATCAGCACTGCCGTAAACTTGGGAAAGAACGATTTATGTTGCTGAGGGAAATAAATGTCATATTTATACTGGGAGAAAAAAAGTGCAATGCTCCCTCAGTCCCTACCATCCCTCAGTCCCAGGTAGCCACAATGACGGCATGGTGACAACTTATTCTGGGTATGTTTTGGTCAAATGCTTGGAGATGAAGAGGAATTATAGAACTGAAGGCTGTGAACTGGGCAATTAGTACGTGAAGGACAAAGAGTTAGGTTCATGTGTCCAGTCAGTTAGGAAAACATGACATGAGAACATAGCCTGTTAAAATATTAAATAATCCCTAAAGTGTAGGAAAGTAAGCACAGTCACATCTGATCCAATGGCAATACTTGTATTTCTGGTTCCTTGCTTATTTTGAATATTAGTGATTAGACTTAAACCATCCACAGTCAAGCAAGTCATACAACAGACATCTGGATTTAAAAGGCAAAGGTGAGACTTTTATTCTTCAGAACTTCTAAGCTTGGGAGTGTTTTCTAAAGTTTACAAGGCCAAGGTTGAAATGACAGCTGGAAACAAGGCAGGAACATCCAGTCCTGCAGCACACCCTGCAGCTGAAAATGATTTTGTGAGGGTGCTGGGAGGGAGTGCAGTTGCCAAGGCAGCATCAAAAAAATGGGTGCAGCTCAAAGCCAACAAAGCAGAAAATGAGAATGTGGGAATGATGATCTGCTCCCTCTCGATGGTGGGGAAGAAACTGGTTGTCAGAGGCCAGATGCTGTTGCTGTACAGTACTGGTGCAACTCATTCCCCACTTCTCTGTTGAAGCAGTCACACACTTGGCTTGCAGATCCAAAATGAATCTCATCTGCAGAGATGCTCTGTACAAACCTCCTGAGAAGGGGTGAGAAAAATGTAGCCAGCATGGCCCCTACCCTTCTCCTTCGCTCCTTAGATGCTGCTGCACCCGCTGAGTTTCTCCAGCTTTTTGTGTGGCCCCTACCCTAATGACCCAGGAGTTCTCTGGAGGCCTACAGGAAAAGGAGAATGTGGATCTCGAGTCAGACATTCAAACATTAGGGGCACCACAGCTGCACAGCGGTAGAGTTGCTGATTTACAGCTCTGGGTTCGAAACAGACTACGGGTGCTGCGTGTACGGAGTTTGTACGTTCTCCCTGTGACCGCATGGGTTTTCTCTGTTGCTTCAATTTCCTCCCACGTGCGGGTTGTAGGTTAATTGGCTTCTGTTAAATTGTCCCTCGTGTGTAGGATAGAACTAGTGTACGGGTGATCGCTGGTCGGCGTGGACTCGGTGGGCTGAAGAGTCTGTTTCTATGCTGTATCTCTAAACTAAACATTCCATGAGCACTCTGTGATCTCATGCAATGCCTTGTCACCAGAAGTTTCAAACAAGCACCAGGACCTAAGTTGGCTGATGGTGAAAAAGGCTCCTCTTGTAAGGCCCTTCATACGCAGCGTCATCACACACACTGTCCTCGAGACGGTTGTGCAGGGGATGAGACCATTATACATCTCCTTTGGGATTGTTCTTTTGTCTAGAGAGTCTGGAAAGGGTAGCGGTGGTGTTTATGGAACTCTGTCCTGAGCAGGACTCTGCCCCATGATACGTCATAGGGTTGCATCCCGAGACAAACAATGACTGCTGCTAGACGATCAGCAAGGCGATTGAGTTGCTTCTGGTTTCTCTGAAACATGTTATCTTCTGATGCCAGGAGCTGACCGCAACCAAATGTGGCAGACTGGCACATTTATGCGCTCTGCTCAGGAATGCTCTGAAGCAGGGTACAGGCCAGTTAGGGCTTCATAGAGAGTGGCCACAGGGAGAGGACCTTCCACCTTTATACAATGAGCATTTGGAACCGTGTAAAACCCTCTTGGACTTGTTGGTCATGGAATGTTTGTGAAGAAAAAGTTGATGTGTTGCTGATATGAACAAATAGAAAAAGATGTCTTACACTTAAAACAGTGACCTGGACACACCATAAATACTTGCAATTTTTTTTAAAATAAAGAATATTTTCCAAAAAGAAACCTGTGGACACAGTTTTAAACCTATGTTTCGGTAGGAAAGACCCCAGAATGTTTGCAAAGATCAGTATCACACAGAAACGTCATTGGTGGCAATGATGGGTTTTCTTTGGAACATTTACTGGATTATCAATGATCCAATCTTCCAGTAAGCCACATGACTATGGTGAGTAATTTTTCCTGTTTACTTCAAAGTTTCTCAGCCAGGGCAGGACAGGTTTGATCAGGTAGGTTTTTGGAATGGAGGTGGCTTCCCTCGCCCAGACTCACGCTGTGGGCGATAGACACAGGCAAGTTACAACACAAACGGACGCGTTGGTAGGCTCTCCGGCGCCTCTGGTCTTGCCTCTCTTGCATAGCTTGCAAGTAGTGTCATGTCCTGCAAAGTCTGAAATCTGTTTCATGTGTCAGGCAGATAGAGCCTTTCTTTCAAACTATAAAAAACACACGCACCTGCCTGGTGTCTGGAAAAAAACAAGACTGGCTCACAGAGGTAAGGGGAAAGGGCAAAAATGATCACTTTGACTGAAGCAGTACTTAAATATAGCTGAGAATCAGCAACCAAAGGGAAAGAGTTTTGAATAAATAATGCCATTATTTATTCAAAACTCTTGCCCTTCGGTTACGGTTTTTCAGCTATATTTAACATTTAAGTGCCGCTTCAGTCAAAGTGATCATTTTTGCTTCAGGTAAAACAAGGGATATTAAATTGGGTGCAAGATACGTTTTCCACATAATTTAGGGCACAGTGAAGCCAAGGCCACACAGTACCCGGTACCTATCTCATGTCCATGGTGTTATAGTGTGGTTTCTGAAATTAGGACCCTGCACTGAATGTGTGAGCTGACAAACTGATGTGGGGAGTCAGGGGTCTTGACCCGGAACAATGTATGCCCATTTCCCTCCATAGATGCTGCCTGACCCGGTGAGCTCCTCCAGCAGTTTTTTTTTTTTGCTCAAGATTCCAGCATTCGTAGTCTCTTGTTTCTCCATTTCAGTGTAACCTCATAGGGTTTAAAGTACAATTGGAGGGAGAGCTCACAATCTGGAAAGAATGGTGGTGAGCGATACCCAAATAACATCCCTGGGCATTGTTGCTGATGCCTAAAAGTTGGAAGCCTCAGCCTGGAGGGACAAAAGGAAAATATTACAGGGGTGAAGGATCAGCAGGAAAATGGGATGTGAATAGGTAGTTCCTGCTTGCATGACAAACAAAGATTCTATCTGTTAATTACATTTCTCGAAGCAAGTAGTCCTGTCTTTTAATGGGAGCGCCAGGTTTCAGAAGATTTACGGGACACAATCCAATGGAGTGTTTCTCTGCTCGGGTACAGCCCCCTCTTCCATCTCAAGCATCTACATGAAGCGCTGCCTCAAGAAGGCAGCATTTATCATCAAGGATCCTCACTGTCTGGGTCATGCTCTCTTTTCGCTGCTACCATCAGGTGCAGAAGTCCGAAGTCCCACACCACCAGGTTCAGGAACAGCTACTTTCCGACAACCATCAGGTTCTTGAACCCAGCCTGCACAGCCCTAACCCAAGGGAACACTACAGACCACCTCTTGCACTATCTAGACTTGTTTTCTAATTACATTTATCATTACTGATTTGTTTTTGCATCTTTTTATCTTCACTGTCTTGTATAAGTTATGGATAATTTATGTTTTGTGTGTAAAACTGTTGGAAACAAGATTTTCATTGCACATGTACTTTACTGTACGTGCACAATGTGATAAATACTTGAATCTAACACTTGCTCTGGCATCATGTTCCATCAACTCACCACCCTGTGTGAAAAGTGTACCCCAGAGGTCGCCTTCAAATAATTTTCCTTGCACTTTAAATCTACGTCAACAAGTTTTAGACTCTCCTACGCTGGGGAAAAGACGGGCACAATCCACCTTATCTATGCCCCTCACTTCGATAACATCACACCACAGTCTCCAATGCTCCAGGTTAAAAAAAAAATCTCAGCCTAGCAAGCTGCTCCTCATAATTCAAACCCTCTGGACCCGGGCTTCTTCGTAAATCTTCTTTACACCCTTTCTAGTTTAATGACATCCTACCTATAGGGCAACCATAAATGTACACAATACCCCAAAACTGGCCTTACCAATGTTTTACACTGCGATAATATGATGTTCCAACTGCTGTATTCAATACCTTGATCAATGAAAGCAAGTGCGCCAAACGCCTGCATCACCACCCTGTCCACCTGTGTCAACACCTTCTATGTACCTGAACTCATAGGCCTTCCTGTTGTACAACATTACCCAGGGTCCTACTATTTACTGTGCAAGTCCTCCCTGGTTTGTCATACCAAAGTGCACCATCTTGCATTTATTTGAACTAAACTCCATCTGCCATTCTCAGTTCATTGGCCTAGTTGATCAGATCCTTTTATAACCAGAGATAACCTTGTGTACTACCACTATAGCAATATTTTTCTTTTCATTCGCAAACTTACTAAGTATGAATTATTTGGGCCAAAGGGCCCATTTCCATGCTGTATACAGAGAGGCAACTTGATCAGCATGGACAAAGTGGGCCAAAGGAAGGCCCCATTTCATGCTGTAGAGCGATACTGTAAATGTGTTGCATTTGATTGATTTTCAACCTTTTCTGATTTCCATTTCAGAGGTTTTTCCTCAGTGCACAGGCATTCCAAAACATTGTGAAATCTATAGAATCCCAGGTACTGTGCCTGATGTTTAGAAGTACTTGATGTGAAAAACAAGTCATAACAGGTCTTGGCACAGAAACAAGTTTGTGCCTCGTCACATGTTGAATGGGCTGGTAGCAGATGTTCTGTGCATGCTGCATCTTGCTTCAGCTCAAGTATTTGAATGAAAACTATAAAGTCTGGACTCAAATATGGTATCCTGGGGAGAGAGGGTTAGCCACTCACACACAGCAAGACAGAATAGTCTAAAGCAGAATCATTCCTGGGCATCCCAGTTTAGAATCAATGGAGAACAAAGAGCTAAGCTATTTGCTACAGCGTAGTGAAGGTCCAAAACCCCCAGTTCATAGAACCAGCTGCACTGATTCCAAAAGTGTTCTCATCGATCCACAACCAATGTGACAGCAGTAAACCAGAGTACTGTCTGCCACGCACCGACTGATATACCATTGGCACACAAGGAACAGACTCAAAATTAAATTATTGGGTACTTTGTCCATTGTGATGTCTCTGTCATATGTTATGTTATCACAAAGCATTTTTAATGGAAACAATACACAATTTATTTAGACCATAAACACGGTGCACTACAAATAAATCCAAGTATATTTTGGAATTTAAGTTTGCTGTTTAGTAAGAGCCAAGACAAATGCAGACATATGAGACCAGCCCATGGTCCGTTTCCATGCTGTACAGCTCTATGACTCTAATCCCACGGACTCATGGTTGTGAGTCAGGAAGTTTCTTCTATTCCCTCTTCTCAATCCCTTAAGTTTTTCTATCCTTGAATCCTCAGACACTGGAAACATTCTACCTCTAAGTGGAGAAGGAAACAGATTTAAGGTTTCATCTTTCTTCAAATGCTGATCATTCTGATGGAAGTCCAGTGATCAATCCCATTCACTCTAGTTTACTTGACATCAATGCTAACTTGCTAAGGATTTCCAGTATCTCTAATTTAGTTTATCACATCACATTACAGCAATTCCAATGATGCTGCAGAGACTTGAGCTATCCATTCACTTTTATCTTTCCATCGGCAATTCAAGTCATTTCATTGTATTTATGAAATGCTCATCTACGTACACCGATTCAGCATCACTCATTGTTATATCCACAAACCATCTGTCTTTTCCAATGCCTTTTCCCTAACATGCACCGATCTTTAATGAACGTGAGCACCAGAATTTAGCTGAAAACAATGTTTGATCTGGTTCTGAAAAAGGGTCCCAATCCGAAACATCACCTATCCAGAGATGCCGCCAGACTTGCTGAGTTACTCCAGCATTTTGTGGCTATCTTTGGTTTGAACCAACACCTGCAGTTCCTTTTTATTACATTTGTTCTGGTTCTGTTTGATATTGCTGTTTGTCACGTGGTTTGACGGCTCACCGGTTCTGATGAATGAAAAATATTTTTGCTTGAGAATTACTGTAGTTGCAAAAATTGTGAAACTATTGTCAAATGCTTTCACTGCACAAGAGGGTCAGCAACCTGTTGTGGGTCGTTTCTTCTCATGGCCTGATAATGTTGTGCTTAGTACACAAGGCCCAACTGAGTTTATAATGTATAGTCACAGTTTCAACATCTGGCTCTAATTACCTATTTAAAAATATACACTGTAGATTGGCTATTATAAAAATCATTATATTTAAAAACATATATTTTAAAGTAATGAAAATGTCCATGTTCCTGTCTGTGAGAGCTCTTAAATGTCATCTGGACATCAAGGACACAGCTTAACTGATGCCCGATCGTAACCAATGCCAGGAATGGTTCTAGGCACATTAGAGGGACTACACATTCTGGCCTTGCCAGTAACAACCATACATCTTGTAAAAACATAAACAGGCATTGCAAATAGAAACATAGAAAATAGGTGAAGAAGTAGAAAATAGGTGAAGTAGGCCATTCGGCCCTTCGAGTCTTTGCTGTGCTACTGACCGTGAATCTGGACCATAATATCATCAGGATTACATTATTCAGAATGCTTACTGACCAGTTAGCTCATGATCACATTAAGACAGTTATTGCATAGGGGAAGGTACAAATAGCCTGTCAGATACCTCTGCTTTAGCACAGGCTATATGACAAACCAGGCAGGCCAAAAAAAGGCAGGGAGATGAATCAATTAAAAAGCTTTTCCCAAAGCAAGGTTTCAATACTCAAACAAATAAGCAAACGTCTGATCCCTTTTTATTCTCTCTCCAGAGCAGGAATATCTTTCCTATTCATATTAGCAAAATGCTTTGGCTTTGGAAACTGTCACTCCTTTTCCCTCTTCTACTGTAAAAAAGCACCATTATCCCAATTAACTCTGTTACCAATCCACTCACACATGGCTGGTGGTAACCTCAAAGCACCAAGTATGGTATAACATTATGCTCAAACCTATGCTCATTCCTTCTTTGTTCTCTCTTCAATATTTCTAAGTTATAAATTTCAGCTGGAATCTGTTGTTGCGAACATGGAATTTCATTGCACTCTGGTGGATATGACAATGCACTGATCTGAATCTTGCATTGACACTTGTGCAACAAGTAAACACTTGGTTCTGTCTCTCCATACTTCTTCTATTGATTATTCCCAGCCCCTGTTCCTACCTTCCAAAATGTATCATCTTAAAATATATATATTTTTAAATCCTTTTTTGCCCATTTCACAAACTTGACCAAACCTTCAAGGTAGATGTATTTTCCAAGATTAGAAACCAACGCTTACCCACTGGCTTGGATGCTTTTAAAGCTGTCATATATATGGTGAACATCAAATTCAGAGCATGTACCAGGAAATTGTTGGTTGAGATAACTTACTGTCCATGTGGCAGACTTGGCTGTGCTGGACTGCTGGAATGACACATCAAACCCATGTGGGCCTGGGTAATCTGTGTTTGACGGGATAGCTGGTGATGGTGAGAGAGCCTCGAAGGTGGAGCTGGGCTGAGCATATGGCGAGGGTGCTGTGATGCTGGGAGTGTGGTCGTTGTTGTAGGGGCTGGTGGAGGATGATCCGTTCGGTATCTGTTGCTCCATACTGTTGAGGAGCCCCAAGTTCGTGAACTGAGGCTGCAGGGGATAAAGAAAAAAAGAGAGAGAGAGAGAGAGAGAGAGAGAGAGAGAGAGAGAGAGAGAGAGAGAGCGAGAGAGAGAGAGAGAACTTGGCATTAGTAATATTCACATCAGCACATCCTGTTTAATGACTGATCAGGATATCCACAATATTTTATGGAAACAGAATATATATATATTTTTTACAATGCTTACAATTTTTTACAAGAGCATCAGACAAATAAATCACAATCTAATCACCTAAGATATGGTATTCAAAATTCAAACATTTCATTCACCAATGCACGTTATTATGAAGCAATTATAAGCACTATTATGAAGCATCTTAGCAGAAATAATTTTCATTGTCTGCTCTAACAAGAGTTAAACAGCTCCACTGATCAAACTCCATTCTGCAGTTTACAATGCTGAAAATATTTGCTCTGTTTTCTGAGGAAAGATTACTCATACTGAGGTAAAGCAGGCAGATGGGGCAGAATGGAATTGTTGCTCAGATGTTTCAGTTTCAAATGCATGGTTCAAAATCTAAAGACATTTGGTCAACTAGCCCGAATCTTAGTACCAATCAACTTTGATGAATGGTCAGCCACATCTTCTTAGATGCTGATTGACTGCTGAGCATATCTTTAGTTACCTGCATATTTAAAGCTGTCTTTTATTCATATCATAGGCAAATGGATTACATGCAGGCAGATAAGGCAGATTGTCTTGGCATCATATTTGGTGCAGACAATGTGGGCTGAAGGGGCTGTTCTTGTGGTGTACTGTTCTGTTGTATAGTCCATGCAATTTATGGGCATGCAAGGACAATTTGGCATCTGGAGATTTCTACACTGAAATGCGTTTATCACTTTTGCCCACCACACCTCACAAGCAGATAAAGTGCGACGTAATCATGGTCGATAGTACAATGACACATAAATACTATAGCAAAATGTTTGACAGACACATTAAGCACAGTTTTTCCGTGGAGCAGCTGTGATATGTGCCAGCCTGTTCTTTGACACCTATTAATAACAGCTTCCATCAAAAACATTTTTCCTTACTTCCCCAGAGTTTTATCACTCTGTTTAATACAAACTTGTTCCATTATGTTGCTTCCCTCAGCTCTCCTATGTGTATCAATAACAACTGGTTCAGTTTACCTAGTCAGGCAATGAAATGATTCTCTGTGATGCCTATTAAAGGACTTCGATAAAACCTCCCGAGGAAAGAAAATTTGCCTTCATGCATTATTGTAGATTATACAGTTCCTCACATAGCATTGGTATACACGGATCACTGCAGTTAATCAGTAAGAACAATGATACCAATAAACATACCAATACCAACTTCAACCCTTACAACCCAATGGTGCAAATAATACCTTTGTACCATGCACCTGCCTTCAGAGAACAAAACCAGAACCTATGGCTCCTCAGACAATCCGGCTCCTTTACTGCATTAACGGGATATTTGATTTAGTAAATATTTTACAGCTACAGGATGTATCCGTTTACAAAATGGAGAAATAACAAAATCTCCAGGTTTTTCCAGCATTTGCACTTCTTTCTTAAACAAATCTCCAGGTAACGCTCCCTGCACAAATTTGGTGTGTAGCACTACTATATAAAACATCAGCAAGCATGGTCAACTGCAGGCTCAGTCATCCACCTCCATCCAAGTCAACAGTAACCATCTAAAAAAACTCGGGACCCTCCCTGCAACAGCAGTCTTTGACTAAAGACGTTAAACGTCTCTTTATACAAGAGATCATCGTCTGGTAAATGTAAATTCTCAAATTACAGCTGCAATAATAGTCATCGACTCTTCATGCCTTAAGTGAGCCAGAACCTTACAGCAGATGTACCATAGCACCCAACAAGCTGCATAGTGTATGTTAAACTAGAAGGTGACTCTTCTGGGAAATAACCTACAGAATATGGATATAAACGGAACTACCGAGGTGACTTGATTAATCAACTTAATAGACATTAGCATGGTTATCCAATTGCATTTTAGATGTAGAAACAAGGAACTGCAGATGCTGGTTTATAATAAAGAATGACACAAAATGCTGGAGTAACTCAGTGGGTCAGGCAGCATCTCTGGGGAAAAGTTATGGGTGATGTTACGGGTCGAGACCCTTCTTCAGACTGCCTGACCTGTTGAGTTACTCCAGCGTTTTGTGCCTATGCCATTTTAAATATCACTGGGACTGCATACATCTATTCATAGGTTTAGTATAGCAAATATATTACTAGTGAATACTATACTAGTATAGCAAAATGCCAATTGCACCATTATGTCTACTGTAGCCAAAGGAGATCACTTTCAGTTCTTGATGCATAACTTCATAGGTTATGACTCTTCAAGTATTCATCAAGTACCATCTGATTATAATGTGGGTTTGAGCACCCACACTTTTTAGATGCAACATGAATTATTCGGACTCCCCTTTAATCCTTCCACTAATTCCCTCGAATCCATCCATTAATCTATCTATGCCCTCCAGACACTGACCTCACCACTAAAGAAACAGGATCCCTCCTATCCAAGCCCCCATTACCAACACAGCTCAATTACATTTCCCCTTGGAATCTTCTGCTAGAGCGCAAACAACCTTATCTCGGTCTCATTCCTCACACTGCGCTTCACCTGCCCTTACAGCGTCCTCGTCACACTGGCCTGCAACCCTTCCTAGAGCGGTTGTGGTGCTGAGCAAAACATTTGTGCTCAGTAAAGTGGTTGATTTCTGAGCCTGGAGCATAACCATGCAAACACTCACAGCATCACACACATTAGCTCAAGTACATCCCTGCACCAATCTATCCTGTTTTTTAATTTTGTTTCTCAATTCTGATTCATCAATCTTCTGATACTTTACACAAATGACTAAGTCAGACAATGGTAAAACCTAGCCCCACCCCCTTACGCACCTTCCACCCGTCAGTTGAAAGATGCTGTCCAGCCGGTGGTGAATACTGAATGTCAAAGAAAAAGAACAGAATTTAAAATTATTTCAAACAGTGCAACCATTATTTCTGACGGCGTGCATGTTGAAAATACAACCTCAGCATGGAAAAGAATCTAAAACACTGTTTAACTTGAAGTCTATGATTCTATCTGTTTAACATGAAGTCTATCTACTCTCACCATGTCCTGCCCACCCTTTATCACCTCTGTCCTTACTAACACTAGCTCGAGTTTTCCCACCAACATATCGACTCTCATCCTCAGGAAGGCACGGCCATTTTCTCGGTATATAACCACCAATTAGAGCAGAGATTTCCAAGTTTGAAAATATAATAAAACTTTTATTCAAGTGAATGTGTCACTGGATGTGGGCAGTCAGGAGCTGCAGAAATGTTTTCCAACTGCGAACCGATAGCCTGACCTATTACACACGATATAATTACCATCCAGGAACAAACCCCAAGAATGCCAGCATCAGATGTACTAACAGCAAGGTGGAAAACTACCAAAGTCTCAATAAATCGTAGAGGTGAGATTAGAACAACTGAGCCTGACATTAAAATTATATTTAAGGAAATGTAATGTCCGTGTGTTAATGAGGTTAATGCGCTTCAAAGGGAAATCATTCCACTAGCTACAGTCACATTGTACGTCGAGGAAGACAAATGTGATTGTTGGAGCCAAACTGTCTTAGCCAGGACACTGTTACAATGTTCCTGGGCTGCTTGGAGCAGCCTACTTGGCCCACATTTTCAGCAGTTTTAAAAATGACCTTTTCACCATCACAGAGTCAGAAGTGGGAGGTTCGCTAATAATTTCAGGGTTCAATTCTCTCTGAAACTCCTCAGGTAATGAAACAATCCACCAGAAAGACCTGAACAGCAGACAAATGTTGATAATATGTTGAACCGATGGATATCTCTTGGGAATCTGTAAGGCCATGTGCACTATCAGAGAAACTATTTCCTTAAACAGAATTTTGCAGCAAGGTGGCAACTCGCCACCGCAATCAATTATTACATGCTTGATTTACAGATCACCATAAAAAAGATGCAATGAAATATTTCAGAATAATATTTACACTAATACAAGATGACTTTCATTTAACTACCACCTTTCACAAACTAGGAATCTTGTAAATGCTTTACATTGAAGTACTTTTGACATTTAGTTAATGATTTAAAAGCGGTGAACACAGCAACTAATTTGCTAACAGATAAATAATGTCTTGTGGTGTTGGTCAAGGGAAATTGTCCAGGACACCGAGAAAAACTCCAGTATTTCAAAACATTCTTCTGAGATTATTCACATCTAGCAAGGTGAGCAGACAGAGCCTCTGTTTAATATCTTTTCTGAAAAATGACCAGACAGTGCTGCACCTCTTTAACATTGTCCACGTGAATGGTTTTGCCCACGACCCTGGTGTTCATCACTCTCACTTCACATTTTATATTTATGTGAATCATTCCATGACTCTTGCCCAGTTTTAAACAAACAACCTTTCTATTATTTTGTCCATTCCAAATTTTTCATGTGGTCCAAATTTTGCAATTTAACGTGATTTAGGTATCGTATCAATGGTTAAAATTCTGAGTTTTGATTAGTGAAGTGTAAGATAGCACCAAGGCACAAAAGACTGTAGATACGGGACTCTTGAGCAAAACGAAAATGCTGGAGGAACTCAGCAGGTCAGGCAGCATCTGTGGAAGGAAACGGCAGAGGATGTCTCATGTCGGGACCCTTCTTTAGACTGATGGTTTTTGGGGTGAAAGCTAAAAAATTGAGGTGGGGGCGGGGAAAGGCCCCAAATAGGACTAGCTTCGATCAGCCATTTTGCTCAGCATGGACGAATTGAGTTGAAGGGCTGCATAACTCTGAATCTCATAAGAATGCTCAGTAAGCAGACAGGGTAACAAATCTTCAAATGCTACAACACTTTGGAAATTAATCAATTATTTGTACCCCTAACAAAACAATGTCTGAGGGTGGTTCATGTTAACATCTTCAAAAATCAGATTACTGCAGCTACTGGAAATCAAAAAACAGAATGGTAGAAACATTGGCAGCACAGACAGCATGAATGGAGAGAGAAACAGAGGTAACATTTCAGGTCAGTCACCTTTCATCAGGTGGAAGATGAAGACCATCAACCTGATAAATTAACTGTTTCACACTCCATTGTTGCTGCCTTAGCTGTTGAGTATTTCTACCATTTTCTTTTTTTATTATCAAAATAGAATTTGACGTTGAGCCCAATAGATTGACAGTGCAGTAGTGCAGATAACTAAAGATTTGATCAAGTACTATGTATTCAAAGGACATAGGAGGGGTAAGAGATTTAGGTACCTCTTGTGTGGATGGCAAAAACCTAGCAAATAAATCTGGTCGAAACAATGGTAAAAAAAATTAAAACTTTGCCCTTTTTTAATGCAATCATTGCAATCCATATCTCCCCCATATGGGTCCTGTCCCTAGAAACTATAGCTGGATATGACACAGTTATTCTGCATTGTTCCATAACATTGCTTCTTTTACTAATCCCCAATCAAACTGCGGTAAATCTCAGTGAGGCACTGCACACATTTAACACCACCATACTCATTCCAATGCACACATTCCTCAGATGGCTGCTGTCTCCCACTCACTCTCCAAACACCTATTAATCTGTCTACACCCATCATAACGTTGAGTGCCTGTGCAGCTGTCGCTCTTGCATTACCTCAGCAGGTGGTGAACTTTCAGGTAAGAGATGCACACCTAAAATGATCATGTGCCTTGGAAACACCACTCACAAAGTCCGGAAAGAGGCATTGCATTGACTGTTCCTGCTGAAGGTTAAGGATATGTTTTGGAACGGGAGGGGGAACTGAACATATTCTTCATTAAACCGTGGCTAATCTTTTCAGTGCCACGTGCTGCGTGACACCTAAACAATTAATGGAATAAACTGCAGGTGCCAAGTGGAATTTTGTTAATTCTTAAGGACAGAACTCTTTACAGTCCTACCCCACAATATGTTTTATAAATGCACGTTTTGCTTTGGGTTTGGAGAGGGGTTAGACATTCTGGGAGGCAGTGAAGATGGGGGAAACCACACCATGCTAGAGGGCAAAATTGGAAATGGAAGGTACACGCAATGATAGGAAAGCACACCAATTCCCTACTTCCTCAGAATAGTTTGGCATGTCTCCAAGACTCTTACCAGTTTCTGCAGATGCACTGTAGAAAGCATCCTACAGGGATGCATCACAGCTTGGTTTGGCCTAAAGCTGCAAGAAATTGAAATTACAGGCTGTTGTGGACACAGCCCAGTCCACACAAACTAACACCACCACGAACACTGCTCCCAATCTATACTTCACACTGCCTCGAGAAAGCAGCCAATAGAACCAATGATCGTTTTCATCGCGGTGATCCTATCTTCTACCCTCTCCTGTTGAGCAGAAGATAGAAAAGTTTGAAAGCACACACCACCAGATTCAACAACAGCTTCTTCCCCACTATTATAAAACTACAGAACAGTTCTCTCATAAGTTAGGATGTAGTCCTGATCTCCCAATTTACCTCATTGTGAACAATGCACTATTTTTTATCTACACTTTCTCTGTAAATGTAATGCTATAATGCTGTAACACTATATTCTACTCTCTGATCATTTTCTCTTTGCATGCAAACATGATAATAATACACCAATAGCATTAACAATCTACACTGCCTCATGCCTTAAACAGAGAATAAAAATCAAACATTCCCAGTGCAAGCAGCTAAAGGGCCTGTCCCACTTCGCGACCTTTACAGGTGACTGCTAGCGTGTATTCCTCAACTTTCTTTTAAGCTTCAGAAGCTCCTTTATCTACTCATTCATGGTTTTCACAGCACATGGTTAATTCTCTACAAATGGAGCAATCTGCCCAGCCATCCATGCTCCATCCAAGGGACAAAGGTCCACCATGAAAGGCAGCTCACCATATGTTACTGGGCACAAGAAATCCGACTTTGATACAGAGACAGAATGTCAGGATGCAGTGACGGCACCATGCTCAGTAGCATTCCTTTGACAAAATGTCAGGTTAATTATCTTCTGAGATTTAAAACACTCCATTTTTCCTTCATGGCATTCTACCACCGGAAACAATTTTCACTATTACCTTTTATCTACTGTGATTAATCATCACTACATTGCACTACAGATAGAGTATAGAAAAAACTACAGCACAACTACTGTACAGAGCCGTGCAGACAAGGATAATTCACAAACTTAATTCTTAGTCCACCCACAGTTCTTTTTAAACAGGAGGAGCAATAAGATTGCAAGTGAGTTATTGCCTCTGAAGAACTAAGCAGAGAGATTGTAAAACAAGAATGTAGATAAGAAGAAGAAACAAAGAACTGCAGATGTTGATGTGCAAAAAAAGACAGAGTGCTAGAATAACTCAGTGGGTCAGGCAGCATCTCTGCAGAACATGCTTTGGTGACATTTCGGGTCAGGACCCTTCTTGTGGTGGTGGGGGGGGGGGGGGGGTGAATGGAAAGCTGGAAGAGAGGAGGGGCAGGATAAAGCCTGGCCAGTGATATAAGTGAGGAGGGGTTTTGATAGGTAGATGGTCGGACATATGCCAGAGGTGAAAAGACAATGTAGGTGGAAGGGGGGATGGAGGGGAGAAATGGATGCAAGTCCAGGTGGGGGCACAGGAAAGGGAGGGGGGGGGGGGAAGGATGTTTAGTCAATTACCTATTTTTTTGGTTGAGCCCCAAACTGGGAGGCCTGGAAATGGAGGTGTTTACTGATTGAAGTTCCTATGGCTGCTCATAGTTCGGTGTTAAAAGAAATGTTGTACCTTTCAAACCCCAGCATGGAGAGAGACAGGCATCGAACCTGACCATCAAAAGGTGATAAACCCCAGACATAATTAGATCGCCAGAGCGATTTTTGATTCGCTTCCATAATTCTGTTTGGTCACTGTATTTTAATGCCATTAGGGAAGTTGCCCTTGCATTGCTACATTCACAGGTTCCTGGGCGACCACACATTTCACTGTACCAATTGGTACATGTGACAAATAAATGTATCTTGTGCCTTGTAGTGAATTCACAGAAGGACATGAAGCAACTGAGCCTTGCAGGCACTTGCTAAAACTGTCAATTTCCTTTACTGAACTGTACAATCTGAGCACAGAACTGAGAGATAAGACCTCTTCACAATAACCAGCATTATTTAAAGTGCAGCCGGCATGATGAAGTGCAGCCAGCACAATGAAGTGAGCTGTGCCTAGTGCGTGTTGGTTCCCATCTGAGCAATGAAGGTCAGGGATGAGGGTATACCGCTGTCTTAGTAGGGATCTTGGACCAGGGACCTAGGCGCAGGCCCAAGAAGACCCAAGTAGAAGGATTCTAAAATCCTTTTGACTCTAGAAGGATAGAAATTTAAAACTTAAAAAGTGACAAATTCATGACAGAAAAATGTAACCAAATATTGAACGAACCTCATGCCAAGACGCTTTCCGAACCAGTTGGCATGGTACAAACAGCCATCACAACATTAAAACATAATATATACACACTGAAGGGTCTCGACCCGAAACGTCACCCATTCCTTCTCTCCAGATATGCTGCCTGTTCCACTAGCTTTGTGTGTCTATCCTTGGTTTAAGCCAGCATCTGCTGTTTCTTCTTACTCAAAACATAATATGCTGGATATCAGAATTGGAACCTCACAATCTACAACACAGGCAATTTTGTAGATTTTTCTGACCACTAAACTAGCTCTTGAGAGTATGTTCTCCAACATTTGGGATCTGAGCTACATTCACCCGTTGATATTTAAATTCCCTCAGGTTAAATTTATTTTGATCAGTGATCTAGCAAGCCCATCAGATTAAGTTCAAAATGGAAGACAAGCTTTCAAGGACCAAAATGTGAGGCCAAATCTATCCTATTTTCAACAGTGGGAACTATACTTGAAAATACTTTGATGTTGGGTGTCCAAGCGTCTGATTTATTTTCCTTGTTGAAAAGTCTGTCAACGACACAGAAAGGGCAAGGACTGATCCCCTGCAGGTATCCCAGGCCATATCATCTTCAGTGGAAGGTTCTAAGTTTTGTCCCTATTTAGCCCTTCAAAGGAAAGATTCCTCAGTAAAATTAGATGTATAAAAAACACCTAAGAAAATTGGGTATTATTCTGTTTTTTAAACAAAGAATCATGAAAAACAACTGAACTAGATCCTCTACATAATATGGAATGATGCATTGATTGTTAACTGCCATCATTCTTTGGATTCAGAGAGAAAGCATAGAAACTGCAAATTAAATTATATAAAGCAAAAAAAAACAAGAAACTTCAAGTCAATCAGTTTGACACCTGTCGCTGGGAAAGGCTAGAAACTATTATTACAGCAGTCAATCATACAGTGTCAGGATGGTTTTATGAAAGAGAAATAATGTTTAACAATTTGCCAGCGTTTTAGTTGCATGCTATAAGAGGGATGGAAAGGCTGTAGAAAAGTTTCACAGGATGGTGCCGGAGTGTTCAACTGCAAGGAGAGACTGCTGTTGCCAGGAGAGACTTGAAAGGCAGAGGCATTAATATTTATGTGGAGGATAAGGGGAAACGTTTTTCACGCTGTATCCTATCCAAAGTGTCTATAACTGGAGGGCCCGGAAACCTGGGGGGGGGGGGTTGAGGAAGTAGTATTTAGATGGGCACTTGAAATGTCATAGCAAAGGCTACAGAAAGGGAATAGGATTAGCATTAGCATTATAAAATAAGGCTGGCAAGAGCATGGTGGGCTGATAGGCTTATTTCCACGTTGAGCCTTGCAAAAATAGGAACTGCACTAATATATGACTACGGAGAGGGAATTGGCTACTAATAGAGTAAGGATAAATGGGTTCAGGATTATTTTTAATTTTTAGATTAGCAATCAGTTTATAGTGAGATGCCAAAGGGGTCAGTGCTGGGGTCTCAACTATTTATAATCCATGTTGATGAAGGGACTAAATTTTTCTGATGATGCAAAACAAAGGGTGGGTTAGCAACTGATGAGGAGAACACAAGGAATATAGTCAAAAGAGGACAGAGTGCTGGAGTAATAGGGGTCAAGCAGATCTCTGGAAAAGATGGATCGGTGACATTCTGGGTCGGGACAGTTCTTCAGACCAGAATATGGACAGGTTATATCAGCGGGCAGGATGTTGGCAGGCAGAAGATAAAATGGAAAAATGTGAGATATTGGAACGAGGAAAGATTATAATTATTAATTCAAATTATTATTGAAACAGAATGAGACTATGAATTATTGCAGGGCAAAGATTTGTGGGTTCTAGTGCATAACACAAAATGTCAGCGTAAAGGTATAGTAAGTAGTTAGGAAGTCTGTGGAAATGTTTTTTATTGGAAGAGGTATAGGAGTCTACAACTAGTGATGCTTTTTAGAACATTACAGCGTGCTGTTGAGAGCAGACATGAAGAACTGCATACATTTCTTACAGGCATTGTATCAGGAAGATGTGATTGTCCCTGTCATTCAGCAATGAGAATGAACTTCTTTCAGAGAGCCGAGAATCTTTAGGTCTATGCAGAGAACAGTGGAGGAAGAGTTATTGAATATATTCAAGGAAAGACTGACAGATGTTTAAACTCCAAGAGTGTCAAAGTGCATTGGGGAGGGAATGGAAAAGTGCTACTGAAGCCATGATTGGATCAGTTATGATCATACTGAAAGGTGGAACAAACGTGTGTGGAAAATCCTGCTCTTGTTTCTTATATTTTAAGATTTTATTCCTGCTCTAATTTGATCTACTAGTGGGACTTTAACAGTCCGTCACGTAAGAACACAAGTTAACCCTAACCCCAAACCAGCTAACACCCAGATTTTTAACAAAGGACGACTTAATACACACTAACCCCAAAGATACTTGTAATGTGTATGTCAGCAATTTTAAAACCACTTTAAAGATTAAATAACATGACACGCCTTCCTTCCCATGGAATAAATGCTGCTGTTTTATTTCGGTAGTCCCTCGTTATCAACGTTGATTTGCTTCTGCTCCAGTTCTGAACAGTAGATGATTGAGTGTCATTGTATGATTAATGTGAGCTGGTCATTGTACATCATGTAGCACAAAACAGTACAGTACAGGACCTTCAGGCCTACAATGTCCATGCCGAACATGATGCCAAATTTAACTAATTTCTTGTGCCTACATGAGATCTTATCCTTCCATTTTTCCCCACATGTCTTTTAAACTCTATTATCATATTTAACTCCACCACCATCCCCAACAGCTGTTCTAGGCACCACCACTCTGTGTAAAACAACGTACCCCACACATCTCCTTTAAACTATCCCCCTCTAAACTTAAAGCTATGCCTCTAGTCTTTGATATGTCCACCCTGAGAAAAATATTCTGATTGACTACTCGATCTAAGCCCCTCATAATTTTATATATTTATATCAACTATTCCCATAGCTCCAATGTTGTAGAGAAAAAAAAGTCTGACCTCTCCTTATAGCTAACACCCTCTAATCCAAGCAGCATCCAGGTGAGTGTGTTATGCATCCTTTAAAGCCTCCTTCCTGTAAAGAGGTGACTAGAACTACTCACAAAGATACTTGTAATGTGTATGTCTGTAAATTTAAAACCACTTTAAGAGATGAAGTGACATGACATAAACTGCAAGAATAACACCAGCTAGCAAGTGGATTTGATAGTGCGAGCAGGTGACCCAGGTGCTCTGCCAGCAGGTTGGTGGGTCCAGGTGTTGCCATTTCTGGTCAAATGGGCTGGATTTATCAAGGAACAAATTTTACTTAGTATATTTTACTTAGCTGCTGGAGTCACAAAATTTTTAATGGCTCAAAGCTTTCCTCAACTTCAGTAGAAGTGTCCCCTGCATTAGTTTTAAACTCACGGAGCCTAAATGCAAATGTACTATGTTGAACCGATTTTGTTCTTAAATTTTGCATGCCCATCTACCAGATGTACCTGTTCCTTCTCTCTATATTAGGACAATGAATCATTGTGGGATGATCTTATAGAGGTATACAAAATCATGACGAAAATAGACTGGAAAGAATAAGACTTGCCCTTTCAGGCAAGTTAGACCAATTTAATGTGATTTGGTCTCCATTCCTTGAATATCTTAAGGGATCAATATGACTCGGTTTGCAGACTTGATCGAGACCTGAACGAAGGATTAGACGAAGAATAATACATTATTGATCACGGATATATTATTATATAAATACTGTTTGTATAATATACCACTGTCATTTTATTTACTTTTTTCTTTTGGCTATTTTATAACTATCTTTATGTTAATCATTTTTCACATTTTCCTACTTTTCACTATAAAAAAACTAAAATAAAATGTTTAGAAGTATATATAAGAAAACATGGTAATTATTACCTATCTCTTTATCAAGAACGTTGTTTTGATAGGTACTTATACTTGTACTTATACCTGTACTTATACTTCTAATAAAAAATATTCAACACGAAAATAGACTGGGTAAATGCACAGAATCTTTTACGTAGGGTAGGGGAATCAACAAGGAATAAATGACATAAGGTTTAAGATGAGAGGGGAAAGATTTAATATTTAACAGGCAACTGTGGGAAACAGTTTTATACTGTGGGTAGTGGGCATATGGAAAGTACTTGCAGATTAAGTATTTGAAGCAGGTACAATAACAACATTTAAGAGCTATTTGGGCAGGGATGGATAGGTGCATGGATAGGAATGGTTTAGAGGGATACGGACCAAATGCAGACAAATAGAACTGGCGTAGATGGGGGCATCTTGGACAGCATGGACGTAGGCCCAGGACCTGTTGCCGTGCAGTATGACTCTACATCTCTGTTGTGCGACATTCATAAATTATTTCAAGCTGCAACACCCCTGAAAATTAAAATGGGAAAAAAACCTGCAGATTATGAAAATCTTATATTAAGCAGACAATGCTGGAAACACTCAGTAGGCCAGGAGAGAGAAACAATCAATGTTTCAGATTAAAGACCTTCATCAGAACTCAACTTTTCATCTGTCTCAATGAGATGGTCAATGTTCACTTGCTGAGAGAGCCACAACCAAGCATACTCAGCCTGGCTAGACCCACAGTTGGGCATTTGCTACACAGGAGGTAACAACAGCAGGAAAATAGGACGGTCGTTCCCACGTTCCCCAACTCCCTCACTCCATCAGTTCGAGACCAGGCATATTCTCACTGTAGATAGACACAGAAAGCTGGAGTAACTCAGCGGGACAGGCAGCATCTCTGGAGAGAAGGAATGGGTGATGTTTCGGGTCGAGACTCTTCTTCAGACGGAGGGGGAGGGGGAGGGGGAGGGGGAGGGGGAGGGGGAGGGGGAGGGGGAGGGGGAGGGGGAGGGGGAGGGGGAGGGGGAGGGGGAGGGGGAGGGGGAGGGGGAGGGGGAGGGGGAGGGGGAGGGGGAGGGGGAGGGGGAGGGGGAGGGGGAGGGGGAGGGGGAGGGGGAGAGGGAGAGGGAGAGGGAGGGGGAGAGGGAGAGGGAGAGGAAGGCCAGGGATACCTGAAGTGAGCAAAATCAATATTCATACCATTGAGCCATAAGCTGCCCAAGCAAAATATGAGATGCTGTTCCTCCAATTTGCGTTTAGCCTCACTGTGACAATGGAGGAGACCGAGGACAGAAAGGTCTGTGTAGGAATGGGAAGGAGAATTAAAGTATCCAGCAAACAGGAAATCAGGTTGGTTCACGTGGGCTTAGCGAAGGTGTTCCGCAAAACGATCGCCCAGTCTGCGTTTGGTCTCGCCGATGTATAGGAGTCCACATCTTGAACAACGGATGCAGCAGATGAGGTTGGGGGAGGTGCAAGTGAACCTCTGCCTAACCTGAAAGGACTGTCAGGGTCCCTGAACAGAGTCGAGGGAGGAGGGCTAGCGACAGGTGTTGCATCTTCTGCGGTTGCAGGGGAACGTACCTGGGGAAGGGGTAGTTTGGGTGGGAAGGGATGAGTTAACCAGGGAGTTGCGGAGGGAACGGTCTCTGCGGAAGGCAGAATGGGGTGGAGATGGGGAAATGTGACTAGTGGTGGGACCCCGTTGGAGGTGGCGGATATTTTGGAGGATTAGGTGTTTATCCCTGACCAGTCCGAAGAAGGGTCTCGACCAGAAACGTCACCCATTCCTTCTCTCCAGACTTGCCGCCTATCCCGCTGAGTTACTCCAGCTTTTTGTGTCTATCTTCGGTTTAAACCAGCATCTGCAGTTCCTTCGTACACATATTCTCACTGGAATGGATTACGCGCTTTCTGGATATAGAAAGGTAAAAGGATTAGATAAAATCAGCTGTACAAAACTGTTTTAGCATAACACGACTTCTTTAATAAAAAAAGTCAGCCAAAACAGTATTTAAGGATGGAAGTTTTGTAGGGCTACAATTGATATACATGGTACTAGTGAGTTGAAAATAAAGTTAAATTTGTTTGAAAAATAAACACTTTGTTTAAAGTAAAATGTCTCCTTCACATTAGCAAGGGTCTGATTAGCAGGTAGGTTCTTGACCGGATCTGGATGTGGTCCTTTCCTCCACACCTCCCTTCGAGCCCACTGCACTATTAATTTCCCAGCCGGGAATGGGAACACGTACTCATTTTCAGCCCTTTTGCTGACAGCTGACAGTCTCTAATCACGGGGAAGCCTCTTTTACAGCTTTGTCCAAGTCTCGGTGTCTGGGCTCACTGGTGAACTTTGTGCATTACAACTTGCATGCATGCACCTCTGACACACCTTGTTCTGCTTCCCTCAAAACCACAACTGGTTCACAAGAAACACAAGTCACACCAATCAGTTGTGTGCCCTGAATTGTACACTCCCAAGTAAAAACAGCCAAAGGAAAGTATGAACACAACATGAAATGAAGTGGAACACTCAGTCAGTTTAGCCTATGAAACAGACTTAGTCAACAAGCTGGCCTCAGGCTGAATAATCATCATTTTTCAGCCCAACCACCTGTCCCCATGAATCATTCTACTTCTTACACCCAGGATTACAAAAGCAAAACAAAAAAAATAAAAAATCCTTAAAGGTCAAACTCAGGGACTGCAAAGAATGTCGAGAATATATGAAAAGTTGGAATAAAAAAACATATTCATTGAAACAAATAGGGCAGCGAGATCTCCAAATGCTCCATGATGTCAAGGAACCAATCCTGTCAACTGCACTGTCCAACACACAGCATGACCCTCACGTAGACAGGCAGAGTAAGGGCTCCGAGGCTAAAAACACCAACCTGAAGGAACAAACTTGCACTAATAGAATGCCTTTTGCAAACTCAGGCTGTTCCTGTGTACTGTACTGCCAAAGTAACACATGTTAAAGCAAAATCACAACTATTATTTTGGAAATACAGCAGCCAATTTGGGTATAACAATTCCCAAACACAGCAATGCCCATTGATCTTTTTAAAACACTGCTTGAAGAATAAATATAGGCCAAACAATATCATTTCATGATCAACATCTCAACAGGGTAAAATGGTGCCTCACATGAATGTTATCAATAGTTGAAATTGAGGGGTTGGAGGTAGATTATAAGCAATTGGCTAAAAGAAGTGCGCGATCGTGAGATTAGGCTAGGAACTCCAGTGCTTAGTGCTTCAAGGGCATACAGCACTGCTGCCTCTGGTAACTATTTAGATTCAGGGACTCTAGTGGCTGGAAGCATTTGTATAGGTGTAAAAGGGCAGGGAGGTGGACAAATTTGAAATGTAATAATAGAATTTAACGATGCTCAGGACAATCTGCCCACTGGAAAGCCCAGAGACCTTTATTGGATGAAAGATGATCTGAAAAGAATATGCTGGAAAAATTCAAAGTTCTCAGGTCATGATAGTAAGAAGTGATGTTACAATGGCAATGCCACTTCCAACATAAATTTGGGAACCTATAAATGTGCGTATTACTAGTAATGCCACATCATGCACATTAACAACAGGGATTATTTCAGGATCTTTAATACTTGGCCATTCATTAAGTCAGCCAACTATGACTAATTCTACAGGTGTGATAGTGCCCACGAATTGTCAAATATGTCAATTTTATCATGTCAGGTAAGTAAGTAAAATAAAATCTGAATGCAACAAGGCCATCTAACCCGATTTACAGGTTGTCACATAACCTGAAACTCTCAGATATTTCCTGCTTCTTCCTCCCTAATTCACAGCATCATATCATCTCAGTGATATATAAAATATTTAATCCCCATGTTATGTCTGGTATCAGTTGGTTTCAGACATAGCCATTGAGTCATACAGCATGGAAACAGGCCCTTCAGCCCAACTTTCCCATGCCAACCACGCCCCTTATACATTATTCCCACCTGCCTGCATTTGGCCCATATCCCTCTAAATCATTCCTATTCATATACCTGTTCAAATGTCTTTTAAATGTTGTTATAGTAGTTACCTCAACTACCTCCGCTGGCAGCTCATTTCAAATACCCACCACCCTCAGTGTGAAAAAGTTGTCCTTCAGGTTCCCATTAACTCTTTCCCCTCTCATCATAAACCCAAGTCCCCTGGTTCTTGATTCCCCTAGCCTGGATAATTCATCCTGTCTCTTCGTCTTGTGATCTTATACACCTCTAAAACATCACCCCTTAGGCTCATGTGCCCCAAGGAATAAAGTTTTCCCAATCTCTTCTATTTGCTCTGCTCTCAAGTCCTTGCAACATCCTCGTAAACCTTTGCCGCATTCTTTAGAGCTAAACAACATCCTTCCTATAGCCGGGTGACCAAAACTGAACACAATACTCCAAATGTGGCCTCACCAACAACTTGTACAACTGTAACATAACAGTTCACAGTCTGACATTCACAGTCTGAAGAATGGTCTCGACCTTAAATGTCACCTATTCATTTTCACCAGAGATGCTGTCTGACCCGCAGAGTTACACCAACTTTTTTGTGTCTATCTTCGGTTTAAGCCAGCATCTGCGGTTCCTTCCTACACATGTAACATAACATCCTATACTCAATACCCCGACTGATGAAAGCCAATGTGCCGAAAGCTTTCTTGACCACCGTATCTACCTGTGACGCCACTTTCAGGGAACTATGTACATGCACCTCTAAATTCTCTGCTCTCCAAAGCTCCCCAGGGGCCTGCCATTCACTGTGAAGGTCCTGCCTTGGTTTCATTTCCAAAAATGCAACATCTTGTACTTATCTGCATTAAACTCCATTAACCATTCCTCGGCCCACTTGCCTAACTGATCAAGCTGTAATTTTGATAACGATTATCACTATCTACAATACCACCTAATTTAGTGTCATCTGCAAACTTACCAATCATTCCTTCTACATTCACACCCAATTCGTTGAGATAAACAACAAACAGCCATGGGTCCAATTCCTAAGGCACACCACTAATCACAGGCCTTCAGTTTGAAAAACAATCTTCCACCATCACCCTCGGCATACTTCAATGAAGCCAATTCTCTATCCAGTTTTCAAGCTCTCCTTGATCCCATGTGATCTAACATTTCAGAGCAGTCTACCACACAGAACCTTATCAAATGCCATGCTGAAGTCCATATAGACAGAGTGTACAGCTTTGGGTGTGTAACTGTCATGAATCTCTTTTGAGCTTCATATGTTCACTGATGAAGAGTTCAGCATTTGGTTTTTCCAAAATATTTCAGATCCAGCCAACTGTAAGCATTTATTAACAAGTAATCACAGACTACCACATATCAGTACATGCATTGTGCAATTGGGAAACTATCAGCATCTTATCATAATGCTGGGCTTAACCCTACAGCACGTTTTCAGAACCTTGGGGGACATAGATCCATTAATGAGGCAAGCAAGTATACGAGCTGTTTGCCTGCAGTGCTGCAAAGAAACAAGGAACTTTGTGGGAAACGATATTTCAGTAATTACTCAAATGCACGTTTCATCAGAATATGATTTTATTTGGAATAAGACACGCCTCCCACAATGATGTATCAAGGCTTTCTGAGAAATATTTAATTACTCGTGACTTTGATATCTTTAGTCACAAGATCGGCAGCTCCATTAAAACATGTTATATATAAGTTGTTGGTCAGCACAGAGCATGGAGTTTTCAAATATTCAGTAACAATACTCAATTTCTGCAAGTAACCATGTGAAAAAAAAAGGGTTGGGGAAAATGGTGCAAGATAAACCATAGGTGGTTCAGAGAAGTGTATGCAGTTATATACACTGGTCGGTCACATGCATCCCATTAAATGAAGAACTGGACCTTAAAGGCACATTGGGAGCATTGTGTGTAGTTCTGGTCATCCCATTGTAGAAAGGATGTGGAGGCTTTGACGAGGGTGCAGAAAAGGTTCACATGAATGCTGCCTCGTTTAAACAGTATTGGCTATGAGGAGAAATTGGACAAGCTTGGATTGTTTTCTCTAGAGCATCAGAGACTGAGGGGAGGCCTGACAGAGGTTTATAAAATTATCAGTGGCATAGATAGGTGAGAAAGAGAAGTTTAAAGGAAATGTGAGACACAAGTTTTTTTTGTTACAGAGTGTGGTAGCAGCCTGGAACTTGCTGACGAGGGAAAAGGTAGAAGCAGATGTGATAGTGATGTTTAGTAGGCTTTTAGACAGGCACATGAATATTCCCGTATTGGAGGGATTCATGGATGGGATCAGTTGTATTTGGCATCATAGTCAGTACAATCATCATGAGCTGACGGGTCTGTTCTTGTCCTATGCTCTATGAAGGCATCATGCACTTTGTGCCATTTTGGAGTAGCCTTTTTCAACTGAGTCTTTTCTCAGTGATTGAATGAGCAACAATACAGGATTAAATTAAAAGTGACACTGTTCCACCCCGTCCTCCCTTGCCACCTGCACCAATCTGCCCAATGATCAACGACGGGAGTAGTCCCCAGGAGTGGAGTTAAGAGAAATACTATTGTGCAGGTTTGCTCAGAGCATGACAAGAGGACGGCTGTAACCAACCAGGCATTCCTGTACACATTCACGTTCACACCACATGCAACAAGAAAATCCACCCACCACAATGCTTCATGAAGAAAACAACTTCTTCAAGAACTATAGCTTCTGAACAAAGATTTAGGGAGCAACGTTCAGAGGCCACAAAAGTCGATTCAGAGCACCATAGTTTAGTCTAGGTTTGCATGTCTAGTGCAGGTGTTACCTAGGCCAATATGGCTGAGGCATTTAACAAAATTTTATATACATTTTCACAAAAGATGACAAAAATGTACCAGGAACAGGAGTTTAAACCAGTTGTTCCTAACCTTTCCTGAATGCAAGCCTCACTTGCTCATGCTCAAGGGTAATATATGCAGCTCCCATAAACATCAAATATATCACCAGCCGCTGTTTTTAAGGAATTTGGGTCGCCCCAGGGATTCACGTAGACAGTCAACAGCGTTATGGCCAGGGACACTGGATTGCTAGGTATATCTATTCCTCAACTTTTACTTTATTTGTCAACTTTCTAACCAAATCACCTTGATTTTTAAAGCTGCACAGACCCTCTGCTGCCATCCCAACGCTTCGCCCTTCATCTCAAAATGGAAACTATAACTAAAGGGTTTACCCATGAATAAAATAAATGGCATATTGACAGTAGTCCAGAAAAAGCACCTGAGAAATTCAGGAGACCAACATTTGAAAGTGCCCAAGCCTGGTGGGCGTACATCGCGGACACTACACCAGGACATGCAGAGGGAACAATGGATTCATGAGGATTATCCAAAATTCCCCAATTTTCTTAACAGGTCATGTGCAATTGAAAGTAGCAAATTTACCACCACAACTCAGAGGGGAGAGAAATAATATTCAACAGAGTTCGCATGGTTTCAATAAAAGTGTTTGATAAATTAATTTTATTTGAGAATGTAAATCGCAAGATAAGAGGAGGACCCAGCAGATATATTACATCTTAATTTTCAAAATGCATGAAATTACATAGAAAGGCTTGTAATATGATACAAGTGGACTTCATCACCGAGCATGGATGATTGGTTAAAGAACAAAAAAAAGTGGGACCAATCTGGTATTTTTCAAGTTGGCAGCCTATTCCTGTAGTGTGTCAATGATCAGTACTAGGCACAGGTTTTAGTGAAATATTCTGTGACATCAAGGTTGCCAATGATACAAAACTGGGAGGGAGAATGAGCTTCGAGAAAGATGCAGATGCTGCAGAGGGATATAGGTCAAGTATATATACACACAAGAGAATGCGAAAGATAATGTGAAACAGTGATAATGTGAAACAGCCTTTTTTTTTTAAATGGTGAGAAACAAAACAATTTGGGTGTGCTGGTTGTTGAAGTACAAAAGTATTGCCTCCATACAGAAAGCAATTAGGAGGCAACTATAATCCATTTTTGCCTCAACTGTATGCAACTTGGAGGGGAACTTGTTGGAGGTTGCATCCTAATCTGCCTGGTGCCCTTGTGCTTCGTGATCATAGAGGATGCAGATTTGAAGGTGTTATTGGAGTATCCTGGGAAAATGACTGATTTTTTGTAGCAGGTACAGACTGAAGAGTCTTGGTATTAATGGTGGAGGGAACACATTTTAGAGTGGTAGATGGGGATCAAGAAATTGCAGAGAGTTGTAGATGTAGCCCAATGGATCACACAGACCAGGCATTACCTACTGTTCTGATTGGATAGCATGGAAAACAATGCTTTTCCCTGTACCTTGGTACACATGACAGTAATAAACCTAAACCTAAAAGCCAAACACAAGTGGGCTGGTTTGTCTGCATGGTGTTGAGCTCAAGAGTTGCTGGAATTGTGCTCACCTGGCCAATGGGGAGAGATGCCCATTACACTCTTGATCTACAGATTGTGGATGGCCATTAGGGATGTCGGGTGCAAATCACTTGCCAAAGCTTACCGAACACCCACAAATATTTATGTCACTAGTCCCATTGAGTTTCAGATCAAAGGTGATCCCTATGAGACTGGTGGTGGTGGATACAGTGATTGTAATTCCATGGAACACATTTTGTCAAATGTGGCGACAACAAGCCCGTGGGGATGTGGAGGACTGCCATCTTGTCTCACTGTTGTAATTCAGTTCTCTGGTCTGTGTCTGGACCAAGGATGACAATGAGGCCTGGAACAGAGCAGCATTAGCAAAACCAAAACTGTGCATCAGCAAGCAGGTTATTGGTAGGTAACTATCATCTATAGTAGGTATCACCTTGCTGATAACGAAGAGTGGACTGATAGGCAGGTAGTTAGCAGGATTCGATTTGTCCTGCTTTTTGTGAACAGGTCATAACTGGACAACATTTCACATTGTCGATAGATGCCAGTATTGTAACTGTATTGGAACAGACTGACTGGGGCCATGAGCCGCTATTCAGTGCTACAGTCAGGATGTTGTCTGGTCCTCTCGCCTTTTTTGTATCCAGCGGTCTTAACTGCTTTTAAATATCACAAGGGCACCAAAATAGAATGAATGGCAATTTAAAAAAAGGAAAGGTTTAATCTGACAAGTGTGCCAAAGTTTCACTCCCTAAAATAGCCTTCAAAGCAACCAAACTACTTGGTCAAGGATTTGGATAACAAACACAGCAACAATCATTGCAAATATATTTCAAAATCTAAAATATTATTTGGAACAATACTTGCTTTGTTATCTTTGTTGCTCTGTGGTATTGCTTTTAACTCTTCTAGGTCCAAGCAAGAATCGAAAGACCAGATTACAAAAGCCGATGGGTGACATTTTAATGCATTACTATTGGGATTGGTTTATTGGAGGTAATATAGTATAGTACACAGTACCATCTACACTCCCTTTGGAAGCGTAGATACAGGCCCTTCGGCCCATTGTATCTATGGTGATCATCATGATCTATAACAATCCCACGCCACCATCTATGCCTCGTACCTTCTATACCTTGCTCATTCAGAATCTGTCCAGATGCCCGTTTGTTTGTTGTTACTGTTCCTGATTCTACTTTACAAATGTCAAGTGCTTTGGAACATCCTGAAAGGGCTGCAGAGGGCAATTCATAAATGCAAGTTTCTTTATTTTGCTTTCAGCAACTGGGCAAGATCTGAAATGTTGGGAGCCACGCCTCTCAAAACAAAAGTGCGACTGCACATACCAATTTCGCCAGAAAATGGTGTTTAAGATATTATTTTTCTCTATTTGCTTTGAGACGTGGATCACACAGAGAGAGGCCCCTCTGCTTTAACGTTCATCCCCAGAGCACTTACAAATGGAAAGTACACTAAGTGATGTGGATCATACAGATATACAGCATTGAAACAGGCCCTTTGGCCCACTGTGTCTATGTTGACCAGCTTGCCTACCTAAATCTCACTTGCGTGTATTAATTCTATAACCTGTAAGGCCTTGCTCATTCAAGTACCTGTCCAGATGCCTCTGAAATGTCATTACCGTTCCTGCCTCTACCACCTCCTCTGGCTGTTCAGTCTAGATACCAACTACTCTTGATGATAATGTGGACAGTGGGAGAATAAATGGCAGATGGAACTTAACTTCCAGCCTTCCTGGTGCAATACACTGTGAACATGCACTGGATAGAAGGAAGTGATGAGCCTGTGATAGACTAGGCTGCATTCATTGCTCTCTGCAGGTTCGGGCAGTCAAGAGCATAGCAGTTGCCAAAGCAAGCTGAGATGCATTCCACCAGAATACTTTATATCCCGCATCTGTAGTAGTTCAAGAGAATCATTGTGGACATGTTGAATCTTCATAGGCGCCCAAGATAAAGCTGACCTGCTTTCTTGATCACTGCATCAATGTGAAGGGACAGGTTTGGTTGCTGGTGATGTGGATGCTGAGGACTTTGAAGCTGCTTACCATCTCCATTGTAGTTGTTGATGAGGGCAGGTTTGTGTTCACCTCTTCCCACTTTCTTAGATGAACAAACAATTCTCTTATTTTGCTGCCCTTAATGGCCAGGAAGTTGTCCTGACTCCATGACACAGGTTTTGGATCTATTTCCTGTACTTTGTCTCATCATTGTTGTATATCCATCCGGCAACAGTGGTGAACACAAAGATTGAATTGCCGTTATTCTTGGCCAAACCACCATGGGTGTACAGGGAGAGGAGCAAGGCACAGGGAACACAAATCTGAGGCTCATCAGTGTTGAGAAGGCGCTGACTATCTCTATTCAGTTCTTCCTTTGCTAAGTAAAAATAAATCTTGTTTCTCAGAATCCCTTCTAATAATGTTCCCACTACTGATGCAAGACTCTCTGATCTCTCGTAGGTTTAACTGTCACTCTTTTTCCCCATCATCTGTCCGCGGCACGGCATTGCCAGCTCCACCCCTCAATCCATTACAGTTCTGTCAAAAGCAAATTGAAAAATAACTTTATACAATTCAATTGTGACCAACAGGGACACTACTGAAGAAGGGTTGCTGCCTGATCCACTGAGTTAGTCCAGCACTTTGTGCCTTTCCAGGATCACTATAACTAGCCTTCTAAATGTACTTTATGGAAGGACCAGGGTTTTACCTAGTACTTGATTCACAACTACCATAAGTCCTGATAACCTTTGCACTGCATTCCCATAAGGACTGTCAGAGACACTGGACAGGTGGGGAATTACTAACCCCCATAAATTACTTCCCTAGACTACGACAGTGCTTTGATCAACATTAAAGAGCAGCAACATGCAGCCTAGGTGAGGGTTTAACTTTGTTCTCTTTAGCCTGATTGAACACTGCAATTAGGTAGAATACTCAACCTCTCTCAGCTGGTGATCAAAATAGTTTGTAATTGCCAATGTGTTGGAAATCCAGAGCACATCAGGAATCCAGGCCTCAACTGTTCAGTTAATTCCATGCAGTGGCTGAGCGAAGATCCATGCCTAATGCACAGAGTGTTTAAAAAGCACCAGTAAAATAGTGTTACTGACATTTCACCAACGTAATTATATGGCATCTTTGCTCTTGTCTATATATTTATTATATATTTCAGGACCAGGGTTTGCATCTGAAGATACTGATATATTATTTAAACTGATGAAGCAGTTTCTCCTAAAGTCTCCACAGTTTGGAAAGATCTCTCACTCGTTGCAGCTCCCTGCAGCCATTAGTTTCATAAAATAAAACAATCTGTCCAGTCACGAATGAATAAATCATATAATTTCTGGCCTAGGCTCTTTGTCAAGATAGACTGTTGCATATTTATGGATGCACTTGGAAATTAGAGGCATACAAGTTGTGGTCTCAGTCAGCTGGTTTGTGAGCCAAACCCTGAAGGTCTGCTGTGCTGAAGAACTTAATCTTAAGTGCTTCTACATAATATTTCCTTCATATTGCTTACTGATTTGAAGCACGCTTGTGTGTCCTTGCTCATATTCGTTACAAATCATTCCGAACAGAATTCTTACTTGGAGAAGCTTCCTAATGACAATACAAACCTTCCTCGATGCAACCCCTTCCTGATAAGTGCCCAGAAGAAGAATGCATTAGATCCTGCAGGCAATTTTTCCTTGCATATTTAATTCTTCCAATAATGGAAGAGTTTTGCAAAAATTCAAGAACAAAGTTGCAGATGAAAATTCACTTCATATTTATTATTTCAAATTTTCCATTTTGGTGTGACTTCCTTCACAATTCAAATTATTCAATAATTTAGCAATTCTGTTCAATAATGACTTGGAATTTTCATCAAGTTATGCGCATAACCACAAATTGCAAAAAAAGGTAGAAATTCATAAATGAATTTAACTCAAAGATTCTTCATCAGTTTCTCAGTATCTGTGTCCTTACTTGCTTTTGCAGAAGCAGGATTATAGAATTCAGTGAGTTCTCATTGTCACCTTTACACATCAAACATTTAAGAAGGGTGTAACACATCAGTAAACTGTGTCCCCCCTGAGTGAATAGCCGTGTTATGACGATGGACAAGTACTTTCTGCTGGATTACCATCGACTGTGATTTCCCCAAACACAGGTTTGACAATTCAATTCTACAGCTTGTGTACTTCAAGAAAGGAAAGAATCAAGTGAAAAAACAACAGGGTCATATGCTTGCAGAAATGGCATGTAAACAGTTCCTTTTATCCCCCAAAAATGTTGAAAATGAGTAGTGTTTGAGCTTCAAATAAACAGTCCAGGAAACTGAACATGTTATTTTGATGCTGTCTTTTAGCAGCTGAACGCAACCGAGACTACTCCGTGATTTGGGGAGACCGCATACTTTTGTTTCATTTGAAGAAGACAGCTTCTCTTTCAAGAGATAACAATTTGACTAAGATTCCTGCATTATTAATAAGTTAACCCACACCTTCAAGCTTCACATTTCCCTCTTCACTGGTCATTTCCAGTGCACTTTCCTTGCAACAGACATTTGCACATTTTCAACCCATTCACCTGGACTACTTTAAAACACTGGATGAACATTTTGAAAAGGTTTGTACGAATCAATGAGTTACCGACAGCACAGTTCGTAAAGGTCAGCTGCCATTGTACAGCACATAATTTTGTAAGTACTTCAATCCATTACCTGCCATCACAAAACATAAACATTTAAACAAAATTCTTCAAGACAATTATGTTGTCTAGAAGTTTCCAACATTAATAGAACTGAAACGTCAAGTTCTTCACTACCCATAATCCAAAGACTAGAAATGACGGTCAAGTTTAAGATTTTGAACATCAGCCCTATTACAATCACAACATAATTGCAACTTTTCATTCTATTCTCTGAACTATCTCAGGGTTTTGATAAAGATGTTTCAATAAATAAATTAACTCCAGCAATCTGTAAAGTTGTCATTCTTAATAGTTGCTAATCTTGAACTTGGCTGTTCAAAGTGACAGTTGTGATTTAATCTATTTAATTTAAGATATTAGTTAAATTATTTAAATATCTATTTAGAAAATTACAAATGTAATTAATTCAATTGTAGTTCAGAGTCTGGAAGCTTTACTCCGAGGAGGCCCTTATGAAGGATAACTTGCCGAATAAATCATACTAGGAGCCAATCTGTAGAGGTCCTGAAGCGGTGGATGCGAGGTTTGTATACTTGTTGATCTACTTACCTCACTGTACTGTGACTGGGCTGCATTCTCTAGGTACAGCATGTTTGCAGCTATGTTGATGAGCACCTCTGTGCCGTCCCCTGGCTCCAGATTTGTGCTATGTGTACGGTGGGTCCTTTACTTCAGATTGAGTGAGTGTGTGTGTTTTTAAAGCAGATTCTCTTATATCCAGACCTGGTTGAACAGGTAAAGTGCAAAGGGGTGGGATCTCCACACCAGCTGCCAGCCAATCTTTCCCAAAGTTCCACCTGAAACTTTTAAACTTACACCAATGGAATTCTCCAGTAGCTAATCTACATATCAGCCTCTCCCCCACTATTATTTTCCTTACTTCCTACTTTTCCCAAACTTTCTCTTTCCTTCATGAAGATTAATTATCGCTGCTGCTTACTTATTATCAACGTGGCTTTAGGATGTTTCCCTGTCATTTGTAACTAGATTGGAGTGTGGGGGGGGGGGGATAGGTTAATAGGAGGAGATCTTTGACAATAAATGTAGCTGTTAATTAGCAAAATCACAGCTCCCCACTGTAGCAGTGCTCCTTCCCGCCTCACCTCCCGCTTCTGTACAATCAACCAGCTAATTGACAACAATAACAACACAGTGACCTCTGCTCTCTGCCCTACTCCAGGCACTTAGTACATTTACTGAAGCTTGCTCTGGAGATACTTATTGTAAACCTGGTTAGAGCCGTAATGTGGTTAAGGCACAATTAAGGAGTAATATACAGGTGTACAACTATGGCCGTCAAGTGAAAAGGTAAGAGACACGAGCATGAACTTGGGAGTCATTTAAATCAGAAAATCCCTAACTCAAACTGATCAGTCAGGGAAAATGTGTATATTAACCCCTTCATTGCATCATCCTTTTCAACTGTTAGAACTTATTAACATGCTGACTGCAATTAAGTTTTTTGGGATATAACATTTTCCACTTCAATTCAATTTTAATGAACTGCGTATCTATCTTACACAGCAGCAATATGAAAACAGGTTCTCTTCCACACACACTGCAGCTCATCAGTTTGAATTGGTCCCCAGCTCTACAATTTATGATTGGCTGTAGCCTCTTCGTGTTCAAATTTAAACATTCTCAATTAAGCTGCTACACAATTTCATAAACGAGAAAATGTAGTCTGGATTATCCAGGGCTCAGTGATAAAAGGAGTGGTTGTGAGAGAAGTGGTGAGACATGGTGTGGAAGGGCACAGTGACATTAGTTCTAGAACTCAGCCACATCGCTGAGCTGCTGGTGAACAGAACAGGGCAGCAGGGAACATGGTACGTTGTGGCAGAAGCTGCACACCTCAGCTGCAAATTGGCATACATCTGGGACCAGTGAATGGTGAAGACAAAAAAAAGCGATAATCTCAATAAAATATTTGTAAAGCCACACGCCCCCAAAAAATGATGAATTGTAACGATGACTCTGAGACAGGAAGGTGACACCATAATGAGTTGAAGATGAAATGTTCTGCAAGAAATGAGTCATCCACAATGGTTTCAAAATCACAAGTACGGAAATATAAATGAGCACCTGAAAACATTGTGTTGCTGCATTTCTCTGTAAAACCATCACAACATCCAAACCTGTCATAGTCCTTCAATCTCCATCAAGGTTATTTCCATCCATAGTGGGCAAGGGTCTGGGGCTAGTTTCCCCCTTTCCCTGAAAACTTTGCTTGTGTTATTGGAAATTAAACACCTAAGCTCAAAAATAAAGAGGGTACCAGTGATGCAATGTGGCCGACTTAGAGCTAACTAACCATCTACTTCACAGTCAACAAATACACAATTCACAGGAAGTAGATTGCATATTTGGCACCAAGTATACAAGTTGTTGTTGTTAACTGATGAAGCAAGTGCTGAACATTGATGGAGGGGATGGATGATATCAGGAAAGGTTCGTGGAAATATATCTTAATGGAATAAACACAGCAAGAAGCCTGCACTAACTCTGGGCTGAGAGATAGCCCTGGGCGATTCAAAGAGCAGTCCATGAGAAAGTGACACTGAGAAATAAAAGTGTAAAGGACCAACGCAGTGAGACAGTGACCAACTCACTTGCTTGAATTGTTAAGATAATTTTAGTCAAATGGGGAGCTCCCAACTACTATGCAATTTTTAATTGCTGGTTTCTAGTGTGGCAAAGTCATTTACAAGGTCAATGAAAGGCTATGTGATGTGTACAGGGTGTGCACAGCGTCTCTGTCTTTCACACACACACCAGTTTGCTAACTACAGACACTCAGAAAAAAGGTTACATCAATTTAGGACTTCCTTTAATACAACCCCAACCTGTACTGTAAAAAAAGTGTAGAAAACAATTAAAATATTCCAATGTTTAAGACAGTTCTAATGAAGGGCCATCAAAATGACCCACTAATTATCTTCCTCTCTCCACATTTGCAGCCGGGTCAGTTGAATATGTCCAGCATTCTCAGTTTTCATGAATCCAGGAATTGGTTTCTAACTAAGATGCAAGTGAAGCAAAGCAAGATCCCAGCACCAAGAGGCGTAACACTGTTGTAGGGTAGAAAGCCGCATATTTGGTCCATTTGGAAGCAGCTCATACAGCTGTGGCCACTGAAGAATGAAAATGGAGAGACACGAGCAAGCAAGACACAGCTCATGGGGTAGGAGGCATACACAGAAATACTTAACATTGCAAATCCTTGGTTAGTCTGAATGGTCAGACATCTAAGAATTTGCTGGTCGTTCTCCCAACAATGATCAGGACTGAACCCGTTACTTGCTGCTTTCTGTCCTCACCCTCGCTGCAGGAAATAAATCTCACCGTGAGTCAGCAAGTCTTTCAATGGAAGGCACATGCACTTGACCCGTACAGATCCAATGTCCAAACAGGACAAGAGCTATGCACTGAAGAATTGATTCAAGGTTCAATATCTTTAAATTAAAGACATTGAATCTCCTCATCCTAAATTCTGGAATGAGCACCACTGGCACTCCAGCCCTGAGGAGTCAACATAGTAGAGTCCAGCTTCAGACCTGTGCTCTTATACCTCAAGTTATTCAGAAGTTCAAGGCATATATTCACCCACTGAGGTATACTGTATACTTAGCCCCCACTCTGTGAGTGGCACAGGCAAGGTATACCATATCTCCAGTCAGAACTGAATGCATCGGCTAATGTTATACCCAAGCACTTATATTTACTCAGATCATCGACAAACAAGCAGTTACATTCCACAGTTGCATTTGTGCGTTTTAGCAGTTTATCCCTGGAACTACCTGTGACCCTGCTGGACTGTACCCCTCCTTGTTGGTCCTACACTTCACTGAAGACACAGAGACAGTTCCAACAAAAGCATCTACTCATGGGTGTTCCCCTGCACGGTTGTGCTGCTGTAGTTAGTTAATCTGTCAAAAATGTAGGCTAGAGGCACTCCCTTTATTCTGCACTCCCATCCTTTTAATGCAGCAGAATTCACAGCAAGCTGAAATTTACACATTCACATCGACTTGCAATGCAGTACAAACCAAATAACCACACGCAAAATAATCACTCCAATGCTTAACCTCAGATGGTTCAGAGATGATTTTAATGGAGGTGTTAAATTCAGATACTGTAGATGCAGAAAAATACTTTCAGAGGCTGGAGGTTGGCGACTAGAGGTTTAAAGTGATTGCTTGAGACAGCAGAGGGATTCGAGAATTTTAGTAGTGAGTGGCTGTGATTTGCATTGAGATGCATGAATGATGGTGAAAGCAGATGTAACAGGAACTGCCAAGAGTGTTGACAAATAATTTTAAGGGAAAAAACAGTAGATCTATGAGGAAAAAGGGAGAGAACAGACAAAGTAGATAAACATTTCAAAGAATCGGCAGAAGCACACTCCCAATGCCCTGCTCCTGTAAATTACACATGAAGCAGTGATATAAACTCAACGACAATCATGATCGACAATCATCTTACTGATACTCAGAGGGGAGAATGACTACCTTCTGAAGGCCATTTTCATGAGGGGAGACAGAAGGAAACATACTCTGTATACAATCTACTTCAGAGACTTGAGCATCGAACCTAAGCTACTGCCTTAGTATGGTGCCAATTGCTGCTGCAATGTCAGAGATATATGGAGGGTGAGTCACACCTCTGAGGGATAACATTGAGCACTGGTCAGACTATTAAAGAGGCATTGCTGAGTGAGTGTTATACTGTCAGAGGCACAGTGATAAGTGCACACCCTTGGAAGGGCAGGGCTGAGGAAGTGATTCACTGTCAGTGCTGCAGGACTGAGAGACTATGCTTGGTAAATTCTGATAATTATTTATTTAAATCTTTTCTATATGGATTTTTATTTTCTGACATCCTATTTGTCATTCCATCATTTAAAATCTCTTTCCCTCTAAACAATTCTGCTTTTGCTCTCTTTTGTCCCCACACTCCTTCTCCACCTCATAATAGTTTTCCAGTTCAGTGGAAATACTACTGATGTTATCTATTTCCCTCTCTACAGATACCACCCCTTTGCCAAAACAATTTTGACCGTTTCTTTCTCCTTTAGATCCCAAGAGTTTTAGAATAATATACTGAAAAAGGGTCTCGACCCGAAACGTTGCCTATTTCCTTCGCTCCATAAATACTGCCTCACCCGCTGAGGTTTTCCAGCATTTTTGTCTACCTTAGAATAATATATGATTAGACTGCACTGGACGGGAAACTATACGAAGATGCCCAAGCATGGCAGGAGTCCAAGTCTGCAGTCGATTGTGTGCGACCTTCATTCATAGTCTTTCATTCATTGTCCAGTGGTAAAAGGCTAATATTTCTCACCTAGCATCGTCAAAGTCCCTTGTACCTGCACTAGGTAATGCGATGACTGTGGACATCATGACCAGCAAGTGTGGAAAGTGGAACCACAGCATGTTGCATTTCAATTCACTGTCATTAGTTCATTCTCCTTTTCATGTGTAGTTAAATGAAGGTTGCAATCAGGAGGTGCCTACATTTTACAATATGTAGCAGGTTGAGGATTAGGGCATTCTGACTGGTGTCCCACTCTCAGCTCCCACAATATCAGGCTCAATAAAGATGTTTTTCCACATCACATTAATGTACTAGAGCAATCATCCCCGACTGACAGTGCTGGGGTTAGGTTAGGAGTTTTAGGCAGTACTTTTCACATGGAGTTTTATTCAGAAGGATGGATTTGAATCCACCTCTTAGATGTCAAAATCCTCAACCAAATTCTGCCAACTCTGACTCGGGATCCAACTGATGGCGAGGCACATTGCCAAAGCATGAAACATCAAGAGGGGTGCTCAAAACCTTAGTCCAAAACAGAGGCTAAAAGGAGGGTCTAACTGAGGTGACAGAGATAGTTGATGAAGGGTTCTGTGGAAAGGGTAAATCCTTGAGCAGGAAAACAAGAACACTTTTGCAACGTTGTACCTTTTACAATCGCAGCTTGTCCTCGAGCATTAAACCAAATGAAATGCAAGGCATATGCGATAACTGCCTTCATTAACTGAGGTATAGAATATAAGAGCAGTGATGTAATGATACAACAATATAAAACATTGGTTACATCACTGCTGGACAATTGTGGTCACCACACCTTTAGAAGGAAGTAAATGCTAAAGAACACAAATTGCTCATTTTTATGTAAACCAGCATCTGGTTCCTTGTTTCTACAAAGGATTAAAAGCAGATTCATCAGGACGTTGCTTTCAGTTAGGAGGAGAGGCTGGATAGGCTGATGTTCCTTGCAGCAGAGAGAGCATTTGTGAAATGAATGGCAGAGGTTGGCTGGACAGTGGTAAGCATGTTTAAATACACAAAACAATGGTTTAAGATAAGGGGCAAAAAATATTTGAAGAAATTTGAAGAATTCTTTCACACAGATGGTGGTTGAATTCCAGGGAGGATTCAGAAAGTCTCACAACCCAAGAAGCATTAAGATGAGGTTTGGTATATTGTATCGAGCAAGTGCTGGAAAATGCTACTCGATGACTGGCTAGGACCCAGCCAGCCAGAGGTCAGTTTCTTTGCTGTACGACTCCACGTTTTGGGTTTTTTTTTTGCACCAACCTGAACAGCAAAGGAACAATTACATCTGAACATCCAACTGGAAGAAACACTGAATTAGGATTAGGGTGGTATTAACATTAATGTAAACACTATTGTAATGATAAAGATCCAGATGGTATCCATGCCAGGATAAAGTGAGTAGGTAGAGGAATGATAGATACTCTGAGTATGAGTCTCTCATAATTCTGGGACCACTCCTTTTGGTTGGAAAATTGTATATATTACCCCTATTTAAGCGCATTGTTAGTCTATTGCTACTCTATAATTAAGGCTGGAATGACTGAACACCATATCAAACTGAACAGTTATCTGTGGGAGCCTGCACAGATCTGTAAAGAATGGATTACATCTATTAAATCTGAAATTAAGCAGGTTTTTTTTATATACTCCGTTTTTTGGGACCTGGACATTATTGGCAAACCCAGTGTTTATTAAACACAAAAACTTGCAGCTGATGAAAATCCGTAATAAAAACGGAAAATGCTGGAGATGTTCAGCAGGTTAGGGAGCATCTGTGGGAAGAGAAACAGTTAATGTTTCAGGCCTGAGACCCTTTGTCAGACTGGGAAAGAGAGAACATTATTTTTTACAATATTGAACCACTGCTGTGTCTGTGATGAATGTGTGACCAGAGTGATGTTGGGAGGGAATTCCAGGATTCCAGATGATCTAGACATTTGAAGCACATGGGACCTAGTGCAAGCAGGCTAATTGGATCCAAAATGTGTTTATTGTTAGGCTGCAGTGGGTGGTGGATGGGTGTATATCTGACTGGAAATTTGTGACCGGTGGTGTACCACGTGGACCAGTGCCAACGCCTTTGGAGTGAAGGCTAAGGGTTAACCTGATGGGTGTAAAACATGATGAAAGACATAGAAAGGCCTCATGGTCAAAAGCTGTCTGCCGTGATATGAACAGCAAAGACAAGAGGTCATAGATTTAAAGGTGAGAGGAAGGAGTTTTAATGGAGATTTGAAGGGTATGTTTTTATTTAAAAGCAGAGTGGTTAATATCTGGAACGTGTTACCAGAGGATGTGGTGGAATCAGATACAATTGCTGCATTTATGAAGCATTTAGACTGACACTTAAATAGGCATGGAGTAGAGGAATTGGACCAAACGCAGGCAAATGTGATTTGTATAGACGGACAAAGGTGTTAGCATGGATGTGGTGGGCTGAAGGGCCCATTTTCTGTGCTATGTGGCTCTACAATACCATTAACAATCAGTGATCTAATTCACATTACAACCAAGGAATACCAATGTGATTGCAAACTGTTGGTGCAAAACCATGTCATCATTGGTTGCTGGACAAAGTAATGACAACCACAAGTGGTGCAGGTCCTAACCATGTTTGCACCGCAAACCTTCAAATAAACTGAGGGACCTGTCTCTGTGCACTTATGTTAAATAGTGATTGTATCTAAAAGATAGTTAGGTTTGCGATAGGAAGAAATCAGACCAGAGTTTCTGAGATGAATAGCAGCATGACCAAGTGTAATCTGGTAACTTGCAGCCACCAAAACATGTTCAAAAACAAACCGTTTACGGTAAAGCTAGATTCACTCTTGTCCTTCAGGAAGAGATCACTGCCTGCAAATATTTACTTTTCTCTTGGGCGAGGTTTGGGGGAGGGGGGGTGGGGGTGAGGCAATTCAGCATTGAGCGCAGTGGGGGAGAAGGACAATTAACTGGGTTTTTTTACTCCAAAGTCAGACACTCGGTTCATAGCGTGGTATTGGTTTAATATTGTCATGTGTATTGGAATAAATTGAAATGCTTTGCTTGATGGCTAACCAGTGAAATGATACTATACACAAGTAAAATGAAACCATGCACAAGTAGTGCAAGAAGAAATAACCAGAGTGCAGAATATAGTGCTACAGGATTACAGCCATAGAGAACGTGCAGATTAAAAAAGGAAAATGTGGGTTGGGAGATTGGGTATACACCATTAGTTTATGGAAGGACCAGTCAGTAGTCTGATAACAGAGAGGAAGTGCCTATTCCACGGTCTGGTGGTGCATGATTTCAAGCTTTTGTATCTTTTATTCAAAGGGAGAGGAGGGAAGAGGGAATGATCAGGGTGTAAATGGTCCTCGATTTTATTGGCTGCTTTCCCGAGGCAGTGCAAAGTGTAGATGGTCAATGGAGGTGTGGAGAGTGAGGGTGGGAGGCTGAATTGTGCAATGGACTGCATAGCATTCACAGCTCTCTGCAATTGCTTGCTGTCTCACGCAGAACTGTGGCCAATCCAAGCTGTGATACATTCCAATAGGATACTTTCCACAGAGCATGTGTAGAAATCAGCACGAATTACTGGAGCCTCCTTTCCTTTGTGAGATGCCGCAAGCAGCACCGGGAGGGGGAGTGACAGGATGTGGTTACAAGGACAGAAGAGTTACTGAGAGACTGACCTGCACAAAAATACACCTCAGCATTGTTCAGTACATGTAATTTTATGAACATCAGCGGGTGCAGCAGCATCTAAGGAGTGAAGGAGATAGGCGACGTTTCGGGTCGAGGCCCTTCTTCAGACTCCACAGGCAACACCGAGGAAGCAGATGTGGCTATGGTATCGAGTCTGGGTGAGGATGTGGTCGTAGAGTTGGAGGGAAGGGGGTATCTCAGAGGGGGAGCAGTTAGAGAGGAGGTTGTGAAACTGTCTTCGTAGGGAGGAGGAGAACTTCTTCAAAGTAGGCATACCTTGAGGAGATATCGCAGTGGAGTAGACAAAGTGTTAAAGAAGGAACTGCAGATGCTGGAGAATCGAGGGTACACAAAAGGCAGCATCTAAGAAGTGAAGGAGATAGGCGACGTTTCGGGTCGAGACCCTTCTTCAGACTGAATTTTGGAATTAAATTTTTGGAATTTTTACAAAACTATTTAACACAAAATTGAACCCCAATACAGAACTGATTATCTTTGGATCAGTGGAAGAGGGAAGTAAACTAACTATATTCCAAGAAGCTTTTCTTAATTACGGTCTAATAACAGCAAAAAAACTTATACTCAAATTTTGGAAAAACGCAATCACGCCAACATCCAAAATGTGGATTTCAAATATGTCTGAAACGCTTCATCTTGAAGAAATGAGATTTCTCCTACTAGGCAAAGTAGACCAATTCTCAAAGACTTGGTCTCCTTTTATCAACTTTTTGCAAGCATATGGTGCAACATAACATAACCTCAGAAATTAAATGGTTTGGAACCGGGTGACGGATGGGCAAAAATACGAAATGGGTAGATCTCTCCTAATCTCTCTTTTCTTTACTTTCTCCTTCTATTTCAATCTTTTCAGCTTCTCTTCTATGTCCTTTATTTCTTTTGCGATCTGTTTCTACTCGCTTGTCTATCGATTCCAACACTCTTTATTTCTTTTTTCTTTCACTGTTCTTTTATTATTAAATCAAAAGTATGAAGTTGTACAAGAATGGAAATATGTATGTATGTATTAGGTACTCAAGTACCACACTATTGTACTTCTAACAAAAATAAACAAAAAAAAACTGGAGAAACTCAGCGGGTGGAGCAGCATCTAAGGAGCGAAGGAGATAGGTGACGTTTCGAGTCAAGTCCCTTCTTCAGTCTGAAGAAGGGTCTCAACCCGAAACGTTGCCTATCTCCTTCACTCCTTAGATGCTGCTGCACCCGCTGAGTTTCTCCAGCCTTTTGTGTACCCTCGATTCTCCAGCTTCTGCAGTTCCTTCTTTAAGTACTTTAGGATGCTTTGAGACAAAGTACGAATACAAGTATGTCATTTCATTAATCACGCTATCATCTGATTTACTTAGAATTGATTTGAAGGTTTGATGCTGCGCATCATATGAACACATCACCTATCCATCTCATGCTGAAGGGTCTTCAGTTCTTGACAGAGTTGGGTTATTATCATTTTAAATTCCAAGAGGCTGTAGTGTTGTTTACAATCTGCCATTTCTACTCTCCCGACACACATTGTCACAGTTAGCAGTTATAGGAGACCTTTCACAATTGTTGTTTAGGTGTATGGAGGCTATTGAAACACCTCCATCATCCCATTCAGTTCATCACTTAAAAGCAGGAACCAATGGAAGAGTACTAGGCTACCCTTTTCAAACAAGTGTTCAAGCACCAGGGAGCTTTGTCTTCCTTCAGCGTGCTGGCAAATGAAATTGGAATTCATAGGCAAAAGGGTCAGCATGGCATGGTGGGCCGAAGGAGCTGCATCTGTACTGTATGACTCAATGGCTGGCTCTGTAAATTGATCATCTCTTACCAATCATATCTCACTCAGTGCTCAATGTGTTTGAGCCCCCAAGCTATGATCGCAGAGCAAAGTTCAAGTCTGTCACTTTTGGGATTATCTACGAAAGTCCTGACATTTCAGGTCTGGAACTTCATATTGTGCATTGGAAGTTGACCGTGCAATTTTCATAACCACAGGTTGCATCAATTTTCTGACGTTTTCTCAGTCTTTCTCACTTCCAACAAACTTCCCTCTGAGAAAATGGCAACTACACCATAACCAAGTTTACCAAAAGTTCAGCATATGAAGAGCAGGCAGCAGGTGTGGTCGTGTATGCTCAGTTGCTGAGCTCCAAGCTCCAAGTCTATGCTTTCCCTGAAGAACCTACTTAACATTCAACATTTACAGGAGAATACCAATCACCAGAGAATATGGCTGAGGCAGGTACAATGACAACATTTAAGACATTTGGACAGGTACATGAACAGGAAAGGTTTAGAGGTGGAAAGACTAGTTTAGATAGAACACCTTAGTCAGTATGGACAAGTTAGGCAGAAAGGCCTGTTTCAGTGCTGTATGACAACACTGTCGTGTTTAGTGGAAACAGACCTTTCGGCCCACCAAGTCCACACCAACCAGTGATCCACGCACATTAACGCTACCCTATACACACTAGGAACATTTTTTTTTTAAATGTATATACCAAGCCAATTAACCTACAAACCTATACGTCTTTGAAGTGTGGGAGGAAAGCGAAGAACTGAGAGAAGCCCCACGCAGGTCACGGGGAGAACGTACAAACTCCGTACAGACAGCACCCGTAGTCAGGAATGAACCCGGGTCTCTGGCGCTGTAAGGCAGCAACTCTACAACTGCACCACTGCGCCGCCCTTCGATCAAAGTTCACCGTGTCGTCGGGATAAACATGGACTGTTTCCCACATCTTGAGAACCACCACTTCGTAATGTCAGACTGCCATGAAACTCCCTATCACTTTCAATGTACCAGCACATCCTTGGACTGATTGAGAAAGATTTCTGAACATCAAGACCTCAGACCGGACATAAAAGCCATGGTCTACCAGGCAGCAGTGATTCCTGTCCTCCTACATGCTTCGGAGACCTGCACTGCATACAGCACTAGGTCATGTGAATGGAGACTACCACCAATGCTACTTGCAAAATTCTCCACATAGATGTATATCCCACCAATGCCAGTGAGCTGACCCAGGACAGCATCCCTGGTACAGAGGCCATCGTTATATTCAGTCAGCTAAGTTGGAAGATCATGGCGTTCACTTCCCCGGCACCCAACTCCAAAAACAGACTTTCTATTCAGCACAATCGCCGAGATTCCCAGCTTGACAGAGGAAACTATTTAAGGGTGTGCCCTGGAGAAATGCAAAAATTCTCCTTGGATCATGACTTGCTCAAAGTAGAGCAGACAGGGCGACAGTGGGAATGTCAAGGCCACATACATGTAGCCCACATTGAATTGAATTACCTTTATTGTCATTCAGACCTTTCGGTCTGAACGAAATTTCGTGCCTGCAGTCATACATATATTAAAAGTAACAAAACCACACAATAAACACAAATTTAACATCCACCACAGTGAGTTCACCAAACACCTCCTCACTGTGGTGGAAGTCAAAAGTCTTAGAGTCTCTGTCTTCTTCCCTCCTTGTTCTCCCTCTGCGCTGAGGAGATCCAGGCCTCCGATGTTGTCGTCCACCAGGCCCGCGTCCGAGCCTCCGAAACCGGGCCGCCGCCACCGCCGTCGCCGGAAAGGCGGAACACCGCCACAGGGCCCGCCGCTGGAACGCTGGAGCACCGCAGCTCCAAAGCCAGGTCGCCGCTGGAGCACTGCAGCCCCGAAAGCCAGGCCGCCGCTGGAGCACCGCAGCCCCGAAAGCCAGGTCGCCGCTGGAGCACCGCAGCCCCGAAAGCCAGGTCGCCGCTGGAGCACCGCAGCCCCGAAAGCCAGGCCGCCGGAACGCCACTGGAGCACCGCAGCTCCGAAAGCCTGGTCGCCGCTGAAGCTCCGAAGCCATGCTGCCGCTGCTGGAAGCTGGAAGGCCGCCAGCTGCGCCATTAGTGCCTCAGCACAGACGGAGACGGGGACGGGGCACACGGCAAGAAAAGTCGCATCCCCCCGAAGGGAGAGACTAACACCCTGTTTCTCCCCCCCCCACACACACACACACAGCCTAATAAACCAAAATAATCGCTAAAAACAGACACGAAGACAAAAATAAAATAAAAAACAGACGGACTGCAAGTGAGCCGCATCTGCCAAGCAGCGCCGCCACTTCCGATGATCCTACATGTGTGACAGGAAGAGCGATCCACCTTATTCAACCCATCTGTCCATCCCGCCAGCATCACCTGCCTGCTTACCTTCGGCAGAGCAGTCCCCACACTGGCCTCATCATCCACCTCAGAAAGCCCAGACCAAAAAATCTCCAGAAGTAAGCCTGCTATTATTGATCTCACCGACAGCGTTTGGTGAAATCAGCTAACAACAAAAACAGGTCAGCAAACAGTACTGTGGTAACTCAGTGAGTCAGGCTGCAACTCTGGCGAAAAAGGATGGGCGACATTTCGGGTTGGGACCCTTCTTCAGACTGTACTTTGAGACTATCTATGGTATAAACCAGCATCTGGGTTCTTTGTTTCTACATTTTGTCAGCAGGGAGAAATTCATTTTGGTTTCCCAAAATAAAATGGAAAGCATGAATTTATGAATCACTGCAACAGCTATTGAGTATTGAAAGTAAAGTTTCATACAAAGAGAATTTCACTTCCTTTCAGTAAGCAAAACATTTCATTGGGATTAATCAAGGGAGTTGCTGCATTGCAACTTAACTGGTGACACGTTCAAAAAAGATTTTTTTTGAAAAACACTTTTGGAATTATCTTCAGATCTGAACCAGGGGATCAGCCATTTGCTGTAAGTGCATTATTATATTTCTCCTCATTCCTTTTTGTTGCAGTTGCCACTGTTTATGCTGAATTCTTTCGTGTTATTTGCACTCCTCACCCCTACAAACTGGGATATTTAAGAATATCTGACAAATGCCACAGACACAGTTCAGCTCCCAGATAGGCAGGTGTTGTCAGAATTCTGTGCCTCAAGCTAGTAAAAAAGGCATTTCAGATTAAACAAATGCTACAAAAGCAATCACCTCCCACATCACTAAACCCTGCCGATGCAAGCTGTATTCAAATGAGGAGTCCTGTGCTGGCACACCCACATAGACAGACTCTGCTGTTCTCTTGCACACTAAGATCTTTCAAACTTTACTCAGAACTTAAGTGGTAATTTTGCAACTTTAGAATCCTGAGCACCTGATGATTACAGAAATTAGACCACATTTTCTGTAAAAAAAATATTCCAAAAGCTAGGAACAAACAACACTTTGCTGAAATGGAAGAGTATGTTTTTCTAAGCTACGGTACATCTTTTTTCTCTAACAAGTATCATGAGCAAATTATCATTAGAGTCACAGAGACAGAGAATGGAAGCAGACCCTTCAGTCCAACTCATCCATACCGAATAAGTGCCTACCTGAGCTGGTCCTATTTGTCTCATTTTGTCCTTTTAAACTATCAGTTCCATATTATTCTCAAAGAATTTCCCCAATTTGATCTGAGCAAATTCAGTTTTGGCATTTTGACAAAACTCAGAAGGGATCAGTTTTCTCAGCTGAATTTAATTCTACCATCAGCTGTGGTTGTTTTAACATGAAATAATTATTGTCTCCCATTATAAATATCGTTTCGCGTTATAAATACGGCTTCACTGTGCAAAGGTGCTGAGGCAGCTCGAAAATGCAGAGCTTTTCACTCCCCGTTTTCCCTTTGTTCAAACTAAGTACAACATTTTTTCAGACTGTTCCCCTTTTATGTTACATTACTGTGCCTTCATTCTGAAATCCCCATTTCTCTGTGAATCAGAGTTCAGAAGACGAAGGCCTGGGGAATGCGAGCCCTGAGGGCATGTTTCCACCTACATATTGCTGCAGACTGCTGACACTGCATATCTCCCTCACCCATCCCATTAAGCAATCCATAGCAACACAGTTTTGGATCTGTATTATGAATTGTCTTCTTCAATGAATAGCCTACTTTTGTCAAAGCCTCTACCTAGTATGCAACAATAAGCAGCAGTTAAGCACTGGAATACTTAATGCACAAAGTCATTCTATACTTTTGATAATTGAACTTTACAATACAGCTTAACAAACTTAGTTATGACAAATACAATGTCTAGACTTTGATACTGAATAATATGTTCTTAAACAGACTTTGGTCCTTCAATGGCAAATAGATTAACTGGGGAGAACTGGGACATTCATCTACCACGTGTGCATAATTTATAATTGGAGGCAAATCTACATTATTTAAGGACCTTTTTCTATTGTTTTATCCTTCAGTTAGGCTCCGGGGCAAGAGGTTAGGTATTATGTAAAAACAAAGAACTGTGGATGTTGGTTAATACACAAAAGCACACAAAGTGCCGGAGTAACACAGCAGGTTGGGCAGCATCTCTAGAGAACATGGATAGGTGACGTTTCAGGTCAAAAGGTTCTGACCCAAAACATCACCTACCCAGGTTAGGCGTTGCTAGCTATCTACAAATACTGAATTAAAGATGTGAAAAGTTCAGTTGCCACAGCTGGTGAGGACATATTTTCACATTAATAGGCTAACATCTCAGTCATGTCAGCACAGAGGAGAATCACAAAGGACATTTACCAAAGGAAGAAACTGGAATAATTAGTGTGAACAGTGGTCACCCACAAAAATGTTCTTCACTAAAGCTCAGCAGTGGATGGGCTATACAAACACTGAACACCCACCCACAAGAGGGCGTGAGGCTTCGAGCTGAAGAAAGCCACGTTATATTTGGCAGATACACTTTATTACAGTCCTTTTGCCTGTTAAGACAAGTTTTAAAAAACTCTAGTCCAACACAATTTTTCATTGTGAATTTTTTTATTGTAATAATTAGATTTATTACAATCTTAATTCCATTGAAGGGCTGGTGTTTGCTCAATGCATGGCCATTGCCAAAAGGCCAATCTCAAGTATCTGAAACACAGTTGAGATTCACAAACTAACCCTCTTACATATGCAGCCAAATCGTTTCTAACCCCAGGGCAACTTAAAAAGTTAATTAAAAATCCACAAGGACCAGACACACGAGTGTATCATTCCTGGTTACCAGGGTACAATCCAACTCAAAGCACTTGCATATAGTTAAGTGGAACTGCTGCAAAACCACTTATCCGGATAGACATCAGTCTCTTTAATCAGAAATCATGTAATTTCAAATGAAGGCTCGTCAGCCCATTCAAATCTGCTGCTGCAGGATACTTATCACACCCACTCTCCATTGCAGTATCTTACTGTTTCTTACATCAGCCAAGTAATTGCTACAATCACACTTCCTAGAGGTCTGTTACAGCTGCTGACCACACCATGTACACAAATGGTTTGTTCTGGCAATCTTAAACTTGCCCTTCACACCACAAATCTGTGACACCGGCTACAATGCAACATTAACAGCCACTTTCTTTTTCCTGATCTTTCAATGCCTGCTCTAGTACAGAATCATTTTCTATCTATTTTAAAGCAGATTAAAATTCTCATATCTATGTCCTTCCTATCAACTTACCTTACAGATTGCTAGGGCCACATTTCTAATGACAGCTGATAATGTAAGCATATCATATTGTAATTGCACCGTTTTGCCTGTGGAGGCACTGCTGGGTGTATTACAAGATGATTCCATGGCAGCTTCCATTAATAACACAAACAAGCAGTTAAAATACAAATATAAAAATAAGGGCTCAAAGCAAGACTGCTTGGCAGAGATGATGTCTGGGCAATGCTATCTATTCTCCAAATCCACCACGTGAAACCTTGTCTCAATTCCTCAAGTGCAGGATCAAAGAAGTCTATTAGAAAATATTGCCTAACAAAAAGGTGAGCATTTGGGATGTAGTGAGATGATACAGTTACCTCTCATCTCCAAGATAATGACACACTGTTGTGATGACAATCTAATTTCACTGACAACTATCTCAAGTCCCTGGGGATGGAATTCCACAAATCAAACAAGCACACAATTCTACATTCACTTAAAGCACAAAAGGATGGGGAAAAAAAAAACAATCTCAAAGGAGGGCCACAACATAGAAGAGAAAACTACTAAGATATCCCAACTCCGACTAAGTTCAGAACATCTATTATTGATTCGTATTGGTGTCAAGGGTCAGTTGTGAAGGCAGGAGAATGGGGTTGAGAGGGAAAGGTAGATCAGCCATGATTGAATGGGCGAGTAGACTTGATGGGCCGAATGGCCTAATTCTGCTCCTCGAACTTATGAACATATTTTCTCCCCACTTAGTGATACCGTAACAAGGATTATAAAATGTTCTTATGAGGCACTTTATCTGAACCACAGCAGTAAAAACAATTCAAGTAGCATTACGCAGAACAAATCAAAATACTAAAAGCAGAAAATGCTATAGCTCCTCAGCAGACAAGGCACTATCTGTGCAAAAAGAAATATAACGAATGTTTAAATCATTGACTGTGATTCAGTAAATGAAAATTAATAAGCAGCAGGTGCTGGAAAGACTGAAATAAAAGATGTTGAGGCACTGAGACAGAGTGCATCTGTGGAAAGAGAAACAGTGAATGTTTCAGATCAATGAAGCGAAAGTGAATAAATATGACTTCCTTTAACTCTATCAATTACCGACAAACTGAGAACTGCTATGCGATTATTCCGAAACACTACTTTTGGCATCTGGCTCATGAGTGATGCATCCCACACCCCCTTGAAACTCCCTGGGCCCAGACTTCCCATTCTCTGGTAAACTTAGCTGGTTTACTAGAAATGTATAATATACTAATTAATACGTAAAAACAGTGAATCAAAAGTGCAGTATAATAGAAATAACATCTAGTGTTCTGGACAATCAGATGAAAGTCCTGGGAGAGGCAGGTTATCATATTATTCCAACATAAACATCACCCCACACAGCTCGGTCATTCCCTCTTCTCTTTCTGTCGGGCATCTCCCGAGGGATGACTTTATGGAGGTTTATGAGGAATATAGATAGGATGGATGGAGACTTTTTCCTAGAGTGTAGGAGTCTAGAACAAATGTTTTTAACATACCACCAGATTCAGGAATAGCTTTTTCCCTGCTGTTATCAGACAACCATGAGACTCTTATGAACTATGGGTGCAGCCCCAATTTACCAACCTTCCTAATTACAAACCTTGTAGTTTTATTCAAATCTGTATTTTCTCTATAACTGTAATACTATTACACTATAACATTTTTTCTCTTTGCACTACCTGTTGTACTTGCGTATGGCTTGAATTGTACTCATGTACTGTATGACCTGACTGGATAGCAGGCAAAGCTTTTCACTATATCTTGCAACATTTGTCAATAATAAACCATTACCAATATTGTTAGAAGAGATTGAATATGCTGGGTTTGTTGTCACTGGAACCTAAGAGGCTGAGGGATGATTATATGGAGATTTATGAGGGACACAGATAGGGTAGATAGTCAGGGCATGTCTAGAACAAGTGGTGAGAGGGGAGAAAGTTAAAGGAAAACTGAGGACAAATATTTCACTCAGAGGGCGGTGGATATATGGAACGAGCTGCCAGAGGAAGTGGTGGAGGCAAGTACAATTACAACATCCAGAAAACATTTGTATGGGAGAGGGGTAGAGGGATCGGTCTAATGCAGAACAATTGCATAATTATAAATAAACTGCAGTCAGCATGAATGAGTTGGGCTGAAGGGCCTGTTGTGTGCTTTGCAGCTTTATTACTTGGAAAGGACATGGAAGATTGTTTCCCCCACATTCATTTTTGAAACATTATCTCTTTTACTTTCTGCACATTACAATAGCTAACCTGCTGAGTATTTCTAGGGTTCTCTCCGTCACTCTTAAAGTAAAATCTGTACAGTTCAATCATCATTCTACCAAGCAGTCGAGGAAATACTAGATAGTTATTGCAGTTTACAGCAGAAATGGTTCAGAGTGTAATGGTCAAGTTCAGTATCTGAAATTATCACTGGACAAGCAACATCGATACCTCAAACAGCTCGAGTAGCAGGATGGTGACAGCGGAGCACATACACACAGGAATAACAGACACTCAGATTTTCAGGAGTGGCAATGAGGTAACAGAGGGGAGCATATTTCAGAACAGCACAGGGCAACAACAAACAATGGAGGGGTGCAATGTCCAAGGGAGTGAGTAAAGTGCCATGGATGAGCAGTGTGCTGGAAACTATGCTCCACAAGGACCAAAGACTTGAAGGAGAATTAAGAACATCTTCAAAGAGAAGCAATGCAATCCAAAGATTTCACTATACATCAATGAAAAAAATCAAATGTTATAAGAGGGCATAGCTTTAGGGTGAAAGGGCAAAGATTAAAGGAGGTGTGCGGGGCAACTTTTGTTTTACATGCAGAAGGTGGTGAGTGCCTGGAATACATTGCCAGGATTGGTGGTTGAGACAGATTTGATAGTGGCATTCAAGAGGCTTTTGGATTGACACATGCATGTGCAGGGAATGGAGGGATAATGCACAGGTAGGCAAGAGATTGTCTGGGCATCATGTTTGACATGGACATTGTGGGCTGAAGGGCCTGTCTTGTGCTGTTCTATATTCTATCAAACCAGTTAGCTGATCTCAGGACTGGTGTGATATTTGTAAACATTCCAGCAGTTAATAATCTGAATCTTGTGAATTGGTGTCTTGTATTGGTAACTAATTCCCATTACCTATTATTGCTGTTCCGAATTAGATTGTATTACCTTCAATAAAGAGAGAATAAAATGGTACAGAACGTTAGTGTTAATCAGCGACGTCTCTGAAAGACTGCATCAGTTGTTAAACGCTGGCCTGACACAGAGAGGCTGTTTCTATTCTTGACGTGATCCATTTAAAACTCAGCTCTCCGGCTCTAACTGCCTGCCGGTCGGTCATTCCGAGTGGCTACTACTGTTGTGGACCCCTAGTGGACATCAGGAAAACCAAGGCAGCTGTTCACCCAGTTAAAGAGGACAGCCACTCCGAGGATAGACCAGTTCTCATAGGTGTTAGTGAGTTTAATATTGGTAGCCATTTCACCTTTCATCTTTTCACATTCATTGCGAACCAGACCGTGCCGTTTCCCTGACCTATGCAACTCATCATACAACCTCCCTGACTCAGACAGCCCAGTAAACTGTCACCCTGACACAGACAGCCCAGCATGCCATCACCCTGACCCAGATATCCCACCGTGCTGTCACCCAGACCGCCTACCACAGCTATTTCCTTGCTGAACAGAAGCAGAGACAGCCAGTCACATCTCCATGCCTGCTCTATTCTTCAATATCACAGTTGACCTTTCATCTGAGCTCTAGCCTCCTGCTAGAAATCCCTTGAAAACCTGAACATCCAAAAACCTCTGACTGAATATACTCAGCAAGTGAATCTCCACAGCCCCCTTGGGTCTTGAATTCCAAAGGTTTACACCATGTGAGACACCCTCCAATGACTCAGTACCTTCTGGGTGAAGACATTTTTGTTTACTTCTGCCCCCAATGGCTGAGCCTTAGTTTGGAGACAATAACCCCGGCTTTCAAAACCCTAGCCAGGGGAAATGTCCGCTCCACACTGTTGCATAATTCATTCATAACACTAGCAACTCTACAGTTTGTACTCACCCACATTGGATTCATCGGCTCCACATCTTGCATGCGCACCATATCCATGCTGATCTCGATCCTATTCCCGGGCACCCCCTCGTGTGGCTCATCGCTGAACGATAGGTCAATTGGCTGAATGTTTAAAACCGGCCTGCATAATTACAACACCTCACAGAATGTTATCAAGTCTACCACGCCCATTCAAGAGCAACTCACTAATTCCACCCCTGCCCCTTCTCCCTCACCTTGCAAAGTTTTCCTCACCATAAATTTATCCAATTCCCTCTTGAAGACCAACATGGAACCTACCTCCATCACATTTGCAGGCAATGTGCTCTAGATCCCAGCCACATTAGAACATAAAACAGTACAGCACAAGAGCAGCCTTTTAGCCCACAATGTCTGTGCCGAACATCATGCCAAGTTAAATTAATCTTCTCTGCCTGCATACTATGGAAAAGTGTTTGGACACATCTTGGATAGTCAAGTCAAGAGTCAAGAGAGTTTTACTGTCATGTGTCCCAGATAGAACAATGAAATTATTGCTTGCTGCAGCACAACAGATTATGTAAACATAATACAGAACAGGAGATAAAAGTTCAGTGTGTCAAGTTCAATAGGCTGTTATTGTTCAGACCTTGTTTGATGTTGTGATTAATAGCCTGATGGCTGTGGTGAAGAAGCTGTTCCTGAACCTGGATGTTCCAGATTTCAAGCTCCTGTACCTTCTTCCCGATGGCAACGGAGAGATGAGTATGTGGCCAGGATGGTGTGGGTCTTTGATGACGTTGGCAGCCTTTGAGGCTGCGACTGCGATACATCCCTTCGATGGTGGGGAGGTCAGAGCAGATGATGGACTGGGCAGTGGTCACAACTTTCTGCATTCTTTTCCACTCCTGGACGTTCAAGTTGCCAAACCAAGCCACGATGCAGCCGGTCTGTATGCTCTCTACTGTGCACCCGTAGAAGTTCGAGAGTGTCCTCCTTGACATACCGACTCTCCGTAATCTTCTCAGGAAGTAGAGGCGCTGATGTGCCTTCATTATAATTGCATCAGTGTGCTGGGACCATGAAAGATCTTCGGAAATATGCACGCCCAGGAATTTGGAGTTCGTGACCCTTTCCACCATCATCCCGTTGATAGAAACGGGATTATGGGTCCCTATCCTACTTCTTCCAAAGTCCACAATCAGTTCCTTAGTTTTGCTGGTGTTGAGAGCCAGGTTGGTGTGCTAGCACCATTTGGTCAATCGTTCGATCTCACTTCTATACTCTGGCTCATCACCATCAGTGATTCGTCCCACAACAGCGGTGTCATCGGCGAACTTGATGATGCGCAGCTACACAGTCATGAGTATAGAGTACAGCAGGGGGCTGAGCACGCAGCCTCGAGTTGCTCCCATGCCGATTGTTATCGAGGATGACACATTTCCACCAAAACGGACAGACTGTGGTCTGTGGATGAGGAAGTCGAGAATCCAATTGCAGAGGGATGCACAGAGGCCCAGATCCGTGAGTTTGGTAACCAGCTTGGAGGGGATGATGGTATTAAACGCCAAGCTGTAGTCTATGAACAACAGCCTGACATATGCGTTTTTGTTGTCCAAGTGGTCCAGAGCGGAGTGGAGAGCCAGCGAGATCACATCCACCGTTGACCTGTTGTGGCGATAAGCGAACTGCAGTGGGTCGAGGTTCTTGTTGAGGTAGGAGTTGATATGCACCATGATCAACCTCTCAAAGCACTTCACCACCACAGCCACTGGTCGATAGTCATTGAGGCACATCACCTTGCTCTTCTTGTATTATTGATGCCGTGTTAAAGCAGGTGGGATCCTCAGATCTCAGAAGTGGGAGGTTGAAAATGTTGGTAAAAACTCCAGCCAGTTGGTCTGCACAGGTTTTGAGAACACGACCGGGTATACCATCAGTCCAGGCGCTTTCCGAGGGTTCACCCCTCTGAAGGATCTGACGTCGGCCTCTGTGAATGAAACACTATCACGGCGAATGGGGACTCGGGAAGGCACATCAGTGTTCTCCCTATCAAAGCGTGTGTAGCATGCATTGAGCTCGCCAGGGAGTGATGCTTCACTGACATTTGAGCTGCCTCCTGATTTCGCCTTGTAGGAAGTGATGGCAATCAAGCCCTGCCACAGTTGCCGAACATCCGTCTCATCCTCCAGTTTGGATTAGGTCCCTTTTGGCCTTTTTGAGGGCCTTACCAAGGTCGTATCTGGACTTCTTGTAGACCTCAGCATAGGAAAGGAGTAGAGGGATATAGTCCTAATGCAGGCAGGTGGAATTAACATAGATAGATATCATTGTTATGATGGATGAGTTGGACTGAATGGCCTGTTTCTATGCTTTCCACCTCTCTGCCATATAGCAATGACAGTTGTGGGAGATGTGTAAGCTTTGTACTAGATTTCGGCCATAAATCTATTCCCTGAAATGATGGCAAAGGAATCGAGAAATGCAAGAATCAGAAATGAAAATGAAAGCAACAATTCAGAAATTGGCAGCAGAATTGTGGCATTTTCACATTATGTGCATGTACCGTCAATATATCAGAAAAAAGACAAAAGCAGAGGATCAAGTACGACTGGAACACAGACCATTCCACAAACTCAACATTAGATCAAGCACAGCTTGTGGTTCTTATAGGTTCCCGCAGTCACACCTGTGACCTGGAGAAAGTGAGTGGAACTGAAGAATTTATTTAGTGCAAGGATTGCAGCCATTGTTGAAGGTTGAGAAAGACTGGTTAGGCCTCTGTTCAAAAAGGGAACGGCCCTCAGACTATTCTGCGAAACAGGGGCTGAGGAAGGGAATGCAATGGAAGTGGACAGCCAGATACCATAAAAAAAGGCAAAGATGTGAAATTACTAAAGATGCAACGTACCTAACCCCTTATTCTGAACCTTGTTAGCCAATGTTTACGGTGGTGATCCAGTGATCTTTGTAATATTAGACTGTTTCAGGTTCAATCTCACTATGATGTGGAGAAAATCTACCCAATCTCAGTGGGCCAGTGTGGAATCCTGTCATGGAATGATATTAAACCTGTTCAACAATGTATATCAAGAAACAGAGCAACAGATGACTTGCTGAGATAAAAGTTTGCTTCTGATGGAAAATACAATTTTGAAATCAGGGAACAGTGCACACACTTAGCCCAACATGCACAGAACAGCTGGAAGTTCAGGGATTGTGGAAATTCTGGATATACAGCCAGGACGTAGTGGTTATGATCACAGGTCTCTGCTATGGGGTAGGCTCCATGCCACAGCATTCCTAATTGATGTCAACCTGCCACAAATCCAACTGGGAAATTCCAACCCTGATCCCAAATCCATCGGATGCTGGCAGACCAAATAAAATGGTATGCAAGGCATCAAATTCAGAGAAAACCGCTGAGGCTAGTTTTGTTTTTTTTACATTATAGCTTAGAGCAGTAGCAATTCACAAATTGATATCTCCCTTCCACAACTCAGTCCTTAAGACAGATATGAAGGTTAGAAGGAAAGAAGAAAACAAAAACTACTCAATTTTGGTTAAAGCAATACTCCCAAGTAGAGTTTCAATGTTTTTATTCTTATGATTAGACATTTTAATACAGCCTTGCTATTTTAGTATAAGAGATATAAAAATAGAGGTTTCTAACCAAGAGCCATGAATTGGAATCTGAGTAACATGTTAATATCCAAGTTGGACTTAGCATAGTCATAGTCATACAGTGTGGAAACAGACCCTTCGGCCCAACATGTCCCAGCTGCACTAGTCCCACCTGCCAGCGCTTGGTCCATATCCCTCCAAACCTGTCCTATGCATGTACCTGTCTAACTGTTTCTTAAACGTTGGGATAGTCCCAGCCTCAACTGCCTCCTCTGGCAGCTTGTTCTATACACCAACCACCCTTGTGTGAAAAAGTTACCCCTCAGATTCCTATTAAATCTTTTCCCCTTCACCATGAACCTATGCCCTCTGTTCCTCGATCCCCCTACTTTGGGCAAGAGACTCTATGCATCTATCCGATCTATTCCTCTCATGATTTTATAGACCTCTATAAGATCAGCCCTCATCCTCCTGCGCTCCAAGGAATAGAGACCCAGCCTACTCAACCTCTACCTATAGCTCACGCCCTCTAGTCCTGGCAACATCCTCGTAAATCCTCTCTAAACCCTTTCAAGCGTGACAATATCTTTCCTATAACATGGTGCCCAGAACTGAACACAATATTCTAAATGCGGTCTCACCAATGTCATACACAACTGCAACATGACCTCCCAACTTCTATACTCAATACTCTGACTGATGAAGGCCAATGTGCCAAAAACCTTTTTGACCATGTTATGTACCTGCGACTCGACCTTCAAGGAACTATGCACGTGCACTCCTAGATCCCTCTGCTCTAAACACTCCCCAGAGGCCAACCATTCACTGTGTTGGTCCTGCCCTTGTTAGACGTCCTAAAATGTAACATCTCACACTTCTCTATATTAAATTCCATCAACTATTCCTCAGCCCACCTGCCAATCAATCCAGATCCTGCTGCAATCTTCCACAAACATCTTCACTATCTGCAAAACCACCCACTTTTGTATCATCAGCAAACTTGCCCTGTATGTTCTCATCCAAATCAATGATGTAGATGACATAAACTATAACGGGCCCTGCATCGAACCCTGACGCACACCACTAGTCACAGGCCTCCAGTCCAAAAGGAACCTTCCACCGTCACCCTCTGCTTCCTTCAATGGAGCCAATTTGCTATCCATTCAATTATCTCTCCTTTGATCCCATGCGATATATAAAGCAGATAAACAAGACACCAAGAGGCATCTCTAGAGGGAGAGTTTTTGCTGGAGTACAACCAATATTACTTGAAGTTAAACCAACGAGTAGTGGGTAGTACTTAAGGCGGACACAGTTGCATGACATTACATTCTAACAAAGAAAAAGGGTGGCCCTCCACATGTAGATATAAAGCTCCTCCATATACTTCAAATGTCCAAATCTCTGGATGTTGTGGGTTTGTAGGATAACTTTTAGAAAGTACCAAATGTACAATGCTGCAAAAAATACGCAAATAATCAAGTCAAATAAGGAAATGAGGAAAGAAACTAAAATGCACAAAAATACAGCAAGATAGATCTAAAAAGATCCTAGAGATTTGTTTAGAAACAAGACAGAGCCCATTTGAAACCAGGAAAGTGTATGTGAATAAATTGTTTGGTTGCTTAGAAAATCAGGGGATATGGCGTTAGTGCAAGAACCTGGTGCTTGGGTAAACATTTTATTTATTTATTTTTAAATCAGGCATGTTGTTATCTAATGGCAGAGAAGTGTCAAAATTAAGAACCTAATTTCCCCAGATCATATGTCATGTGCCTATAGTTTTGCATTGGTACTTAACCTTCCTCTCTGCAGATTGTTCACATCTTAATCTTCTTTCCCACCCACCTTTGTATTGTAAGTAAATCTGGTTGCAGTACACTCATTATTTTATCTAAGACATTAACATGGGTCATAAATAGTTATTGCCCCAATGGTGATCATGTGGCCCTTCACTACTACCGTTGATAACCAAAATTGCTGCTAAGTTAATCATTCAAACTCTTTCTATGCTAATATTACCCCTAACACTATTAATTTTTAGTTTGAAAAAATAGAAACATACAGCATATGAAAAGGCCCTTCGGCCCACCATGTGTTTAGTTTAGTTTATTGTCACATGTACCAAGGTACAGTGAAAAGCTTTTGTTGCGAGCTAGCCAGTCAATGGAAAGACAATACATGATTACAATCGAGTCATTCACAGTACACAGATACATCATAAAGGGCATAACATTTAGTGCAAGATAAAGTCAAGTAAAGTCCAATTAAATATAGTCCAGGGGTCTCCAATGAGGTAGATGGTGGCTCAGGACCGCTCTCTAGTTGTTGATAGGTTGGTTCAGTTCCTGTGTGTGCCAATTGTGATGCATGTGCTCTAGATCCCTCAATTTGTTGCCTGTTCAAGTGTCTTGTCTAAATGCCTTTTAAATTCTGCTATCTTATCTGCTCGACTTTGTGCAGTAATCTTTCATATGGCACCTTCTTGAGTGCCTTTTGATTCCAGTAAAATTATAGAGCTCAAAAGAGAAAAAAGTAATTTCTTGAAAGTAGGAGTTCGTTTGAAACTAACTGCATTAAAAGATAGTGGAGACAGAACTTATTGTAACATTTTAGTGGTGCCAATGAGCAGTGACGGGCTTGAAACTAGAGGCTTCGTATTAATTGAGATGCAAGATTAACCAGAATTATTCTCTGAATATCTTTGTGATAACCAGCCTTCATTGAACCATAAATCTTTACCACTGTATCCATGTAGGAGTTAGGAGCATGAGTTGATGACTTGGCCCTCCTGTCTGCTTCTTCATTTGTGGATGATCTGCACGTAATCTCAACTTTGCTTTCCCAGGAACCCTTTTCATTTTTATTCATCACAAATGTACCTACTTCTGTCTTAAAATTATTCTAAACCCTTCTTCCATTGACCTTTGAGCAAAGGATTTCCAAGGACTTATGACCCTAAGAAGGTTATTTTGTCTAATTTCTCTTGAATAGATAATTCTTTATTTTTAAGCCAAGGCCATGAATTCCAGAATCTCCAGAAATGTGCTCTCCACATTTGCCTTCCCAAGACCTTGCAGGACTTTATGATTCAATCAAGTAATCTCTCTTATCAACTCCAACCGACAAAAGCCCAGCATGTCCATATTTTCGTTGTAAAACAAACCTTTCTGGTTAAAATTCTTGTAAACTTTCTCTGATTGTCTTTAAACTCGCTTTTATCCTGCCATTTATAAGACCAACACTGTACACAGTAAACTGCTTGTATATCTTGGCTTCCTGAAACTAGGCTATCTCTTGCTGTTGTGCTGCTCATTATTAAATAACAGAGACAACCCTCATATCTTTCTTGCTCCCTCCTGTCTCTAAATATCATGTAGCCTTCAATATTCAATCATTATAACATTTTTCCCCCTCTTGAAATCTGTTTTTTTCCATTTTCCTTACTTCTATTTCTTCCGCAGACTAAACTCAATTCACCCTTATTTAGTCATTGTTGTTTCCTTCCCAATACTTTAATCTCCCTGGTAACCTGGACTGTTGGTCCTGTAGTGCACAGAGGTCTCAGATCTCAGTTCTTGCAGCATTGTTATTAATCCAAATTTCTAGGCAAGTTATGAAACTGGGAACCAAGCATACAGAAAAATACTTAGTAGGAATGTATGTCATAAGATAGCCGTCGCCAGTAAGAACTTTTGATTTTGTTTGAGGGAACATGCAACACTCTCCCATACTTAAGTCCTCCAGGTAATACTTCAATTACTCACTGTGCCAAGTCAAAGATCTGATTGAACCAATCCTGGTTACGCAGGTCACTGGACTGTGAATTCTGCGACATGGTGGAATGACAACAGTTCTCTAGCAAGGAAAAATGAGTCGCTGGATCTACCAATCTGCAGAGGGACAAAAGAGAAAGGGAAAAAAGAAATTAGGAAATACATTAATAATTATTCGCTTTAAAACTTAACAGTGATTATCTTTACAGAGACTGGTCCTTAAAAAGGGTAACATAGAGCGTATGCTTCTGGCCCATTAGATTTCCTGTAGAGGGATGGAGGGGAATAATCCTCACTACTTAAGAGGGAAATCAGGAATGCACGAGATGGCTTTGACATAATTCTATGAGATTCGATAAATATATTAAGAGCAAAAATGGTCATTAGGGAAAGAATACATTCCCTTAGGATCATTGTGATCAGCTCTGTATGCAGCCACAAGGAGATGGGTGATGTGTTAAATAAATATTTATCATTTATATGTACTGTGAAGGTCATGAAGGCTAAGGAATGAAGGGAAATGAATAGTGATGTAATGGAACATCTCACCGTTGAATTGCAACCTTGTCGTGGTGGGGAGCTTGGGTGTCTCAGTGACCCCTAGAGCTATGCCAGCGGGAGATTCGTCTCCTGTTAGGGTCTCCCATGCTGGACAGGTCGAAGGGTAGAGGCGAGACAAAGAGCGATCCACTGGTGCTCCAGGTTGGAGGTTGAGCACAGGGCTAACAGCTCTGTCTCGTAAAACAAATATGTTACAGAAACAGCAACTGGAGGAATCAACACTACTGAGTGGAGGACCTTCGTTGCTGCCCTACATGCCTGGAGGCATAATAGGCAGTCAGTCAGTAAGTAAGTAATGGAACATATCCACATTGCAAAAGAGGATATCCTGGAAGTCTTAAGGCATATTAAGGTGGATAAATCCCCAGGACCTTGTGGGAGATAGTGGGAAATGAGGAAAGAAATTGCAGAGATATTTGAATCATCCTTAACCAAGGGAGAGGTACTTAAAAGCTGGAGGGTTGCTAATGTTGTGCCTTTATTTAAGAAGGGCTGTATATACAAGCTGCTGAAGGAAGCAAGAGAGGCAGCTTCAATTATGATATTTAAAATTAATTTAGACAGGTACATCAATAGGAAAGGTTTGGAATGATGTGGGTCAGGTGAAGGCAAGAGCGATTAGCTCAGTTAAGCAACTTAGTTAGAATGGACAAGTTGGCCTGAAAGGCTTGTTTTCGTGCTGTGCTGTGCTACGATTTTATGGACCTTAGGGAACTACAGGCCAGTGAGTCCAACCTCGGCATTTAAAATATAAAGAGTAATTCGAAAAATAATTTCCTCGTAAGGGGGAATCCAGAACACAGGATTCTGATTTTAGGTCCTCAAATTGCAAAATCAGGAAATGTCTCTTCTTTTAAACTACCACCAACAGCATTTCCCAAATCTGGAATCTCTTACCAAGAGAGATTGGGTACATATGAACACTATTTCCCTTTGTTTGAAATTTCCTGGATGGAAATATCAAATACGAGAAGGCATAGCTTTAAGGTGAGAGGGGTAGAGTTTAAAGGAGATGTGCCGGGCATTTTTTAAAATTTACACATAGGGTGGTGAATGCCTGGAATGTGCTGTTAGTGGTGGTGTGAAGACAGCTACAATGCTGGTGTTTAAGAAACTTTTGGATAGGCACATGGATATGCAGGGAATGGAGGGATATGGAATATGTGCAGGCACCTAAGAATTGGTTGGCATTATGTCCAGCACAGACATTGAGCACCGCAGGGCCTGTTTCTGTGCTCTAAAAAGAGGATGCAAAGAGGTTTATGAGGACATAAACAAGTAGAATGAATGGAAGAGAAAATGGCAAATGCAATATAATGTCAAAAAATAGGAGGATAATTTGACAGCCTGTATTCTCTAGACTTTAGGAGGTTCCATTGAGGTGTTCAGCATTCGTAAGGGATTGATAAATTAAATGCAGAGAAGCAAATATCCCCTGGCTGAGCAGTCCAGGACCAGGGGACAGTTTTGAACTGGCGCAGTGTTTAGAATTTAGAAGTGAAGAAATTTCTTCACTCAGAGAATGGTGAATCTTTGGAATTCTTCATTCGGTAAGGCTATGGAGTGTTATGTTTATTCAAAATAGAGATCTATAGAGTACTGGATACCGTGCTTGCAATTAATGGAGATAGGATTACAATGGGATTAACGTAAATGTGTGACGAGGGTCGGCATGGACCTGGTGGGCCCAGGCATATTTCCCTGCTCTATGCCTTTATCATCCCAGGAAACTGTACTCCAGCTGGGAATTGATCACGGTGTAATTCTGCCTGTACTCAAGAATAATCCCAGTGGAACTCCACTCCAGCTGGTAACTTCTGTCTACACAAAGGGAGAATAAATAACTAAATAAATGCTTTCTGGAGAAGTCACAACCCTATGATAGGAATGTGTTGGTCAGAAGAATCTGCAGTTGGAATCTGCCACTTCAGTAATAAGTCATGGCCGATTGTTGGTGTGTCAGTGCCCTGTGGTGCTCAGTACATCTGTCAATCCAAGAGTCGGCCGGTGTTCTGAATGAAATGTGCCCCTCCACTGGCCGCTGGAATTTCCCTTCCTTTCCAGTCCTACCCTCAGCTTCCCTTGCATGAAACCTAACCCTCTGATGCATACCAACATGGTATAAAACCTGACTTTCACCATGAATTTTCTCTGCACCTTAAATCTACTGAAGAAATCAAAAGTACTCCAGAACCATTACAGTTCTGACATGCTGAAATTTATGAAACATTTCTTAAAAGTTGAACTGCAAGAATTAATTTCTACTACATGTCTGCTACATTTCAAATTAATTCTAATATTTTAATGTCTTTCCCACTACTTGACTGGCAGCTTTGCCCAACAATGTAATTTGTTAAGTTATTCATGGCTACAAGGTTTAGTCCCTCTGGAAGCGAGACATCCACAAGCTCAGTATTTACTTGCTATATTTGTCCACAATACAGGAAGGAGAACAGAAAAACACTTACATATTTCCTAAAATTCTCAGAGAAATTTCTTTATCCCAGCAAATTATTCATGCCCTCTGTACCAGCCTGCCTGTTAGCACAACTGTTAACTGTCGGAAATCACTGCTCATCTGCATGAATCATCCTGACTACTCAGTTCATGCACTTCAGTAAGACAAGTAAGTATGCGCTCAAGATAAATTGTGACATACAGCAAAACTCTTATTTCACATTTCACTAAAAAACAGGGCACCTATTTCATAAATATCTCAACTTTTTTACATGGGTTAGAATTTTAATACACTAATAACCTGCATCTTCACTCAACTATTTTTACAGCATCTAAATTTAAAATAGTATATTTACAGTGCGTAATACAGTATAATACAGTAAAACTCAAAATTAACTAAAAAGTGAAAACCAGACCTTCACATTCCAGTTTACTGATCAGTTCTCCAGTGGAGTCCTGCACACTGGCACCATCATGGCCTGGCATTCCGGACAAAAACAACCCTGCCCACTATGCCCAGAGCCCCGGGCAGTACTCTACCAACGTGACCCCAAGTGCCCTCTACCTCAGGCTGACCTGCCACACTGCACCCACAACCTTGGCTCACATTCCTACCACCTGGGCCTCTGACTCGGGTCACCCTGACCCACACGATTTAATATTGCACGATTTAAAAATTTACTTAAAGTCTACACCCAAGTTGTTCTATTAAAAGATAATTTGAATCTCCACCCCTGATTCCCGATAGGCTATCTTATGAATAGAACTCAGAATGCAGCAGAGAAATCTTCAACTCCAGTTAAACTTTTAACCACAATCTCACACAATATGATGGAGTGTCAAGATTTGCTCTGGAGGTTTTAAACGACATCTTATAAATATGTTAGTATTTACATTTTATATTAACTCTCATTCACAAAGTACCACTGCAAGCCAAGTTTTGTCAAACAGGCTTCATTTTAAACATGCACAGTATTACCAAATGGGCTGAAAAGAACTGCTGGAACAAAACAAATGAACCTTCCTCCATTTCATCATACCCATACCTTGAGATACTGCGTGAAGATGTGGTGGCTAGCTGGTCCATCTCACTGCGAGTGGTCTCAGACAGTGTCAGCTGCAGCCTCTGAAGGTTCGGCCAACAGCTGTGCAGTTGTAAGCTGCTTTATTTTTTGCTACTGCCACTGATTGGATATTACTACAGATGCCACCAACTCTGAACCTTCCCACAGACAATACAGACCTAACTAGTCTGAGATGGGACGTTTTAAACAGTGAACATTGACAAACACATTCATAAAAGAAAAAGTACCTGAAAAATGCACTCTCTTTGCATCCCCGATTTAAAAGAAAGTGATGAAAGAGTTTTCTGTTGCATTTTCATATATTCACGCAATATATTTAGAGAGGCTCTGGGGGCTTCCCTTTATTCAACAACAAACTGTATAGTGACAAGTTAGGAAAAATATCAAGAGTAATGTTTTGCAATAAGACCGTGCAAACAGCAAGCGTGGAGTTAATGACCTAAATGGAGTCTTTCTGTTCTCAGGGAGCAAAGCATGCTTGCATATCTCTCTAGATCTCCTCCCTTAACCAAAACACTCACTTATAAATCAATAATTTAAGTACACATCATCAATAAGAACCGTTCCTACCCTCAGTGTTAAAGCAATTCAGACCAAATGATTCACCGTCAATCCACATTCACTGTTGGTAAAGTTCACAAAATGCACCAAGCAGGGGCTCACAATCTTTAGACAAGATGGCCAATTGATATCCTTCAGCATGGTCTTTTGGATAAACTATACTCTTTCATGTTCTTTAAGGCAAATACTTTTCACCACCTTAAAGGACATAAAAAACCATGGTCCATCGTCTCACTCAGAATGGCAAACCATTGACAGTGGAATACTCTCCTGTTCAGCAACAGGGACAACTCATGACTGTAAATCTAAGCTTTTTGTTAATCTATTCAGTGCAGGAAGTTACTGACAGTAAGATAGTGTGCTGTACTGTGATATAAACTAACAGGCCCGTTGGCCCAGGTAGAGTGCAAGGGTCAGGAAGCCATAATGCAGCTTTATAAGACTGTTAGGCTGTATTTGGTCTGTTGGATGCAGTTCTGCTCCCTTCATTAAAGGAAGGATGTGGAGGCTTTAGAAATGGTGCTGAGGAGGTTTACTAGAATTATGCCTGGATTATGGAGTATTAGCCATAAGGAGTGGTTGGACAGACTTGGATTGTTTTCTCTGGAATTCCAGAAGTTGAGGACCTGATGAAAGTATATAAAATTATGAGAGACATAGATTTGGTCAGAATCTTTCTCTCAGGATAGAAATATAATACTGGAGGCCATGGCTTTAAGGTGCAAGAGGCAACGTTTAAAGTAGATGGATATTTTTTTTTACACAGTGCCTGGAATGCACTGCCAGGGGTAGTGATAAAAGTCAGATAAGATAGTGGCATTTAAATGATGTTTGGATAGGCACATGGATATTCAGGGGATGGAGAGATATGGATTATATGCTATACTGTTCTATGTCTGTGCTGAACATGATGCTAAATTAATCTAAAACTTCTGCTTATCCATGCTTTATATCCCGCAATTCCTTGCAATTCCTGCCAATCTAAAATCCTCATTAATGCCAAGATCATATCTGCTTCCAGAACTACCACCTGGCAGCTCATTCCAATACTCAACACTAAAAAACTTGTCCTGTACATCTCCTTTAAACTTGGCCCTTTTACCTCAAATCTATGCCCTCTAGTTTCCCTGGGGGAAAGGATCTGACTATCTACCCTATCTATGCCCTTCATAACTGTATATATTTGCATCAAATTCCATCATTTGCCCTTCAACTTCCAGCACTCCAGCTAAAACAATCTAAGTTTGTCCAACTCTCCTTGTAGTGAATAAACCCCAACTCCAGGCAGCATCCAAGTAAAGCACTGCAAAACCTCCACATCCTTCCAGTAATTGGGTAAACTGAAGTGCACACAAGATTACAAATGCAGCTTAATAAAAGTTTTATAAGACTGTGATATGACTTCCTGACTTATCCTCAAAGCATCGACCAATTAAGGCCGATATAACATTTGTACTCTTTACCAATCTAATTTTTTTTTGTATTGCTACTTTCAGGGAGCTGTGAACTTGCATCCTAAGATCCCTTTGTACATCAATGCAGTTACGGGTCCTGCCATTAACTCTGAACCTTTGCCTTAACCTCCCAAAATGCAACAGCTTAAACTTGCCCAGATTAAATTCCATCTGCCATTTATCCGCCCATATCTGTATGTGGTCGGTATCTGCTGCATCCTTTGACAGCCTTTGGAAGTCCAATAAGATGAAGGCAAGGTAATAATTTATCTCCTTTATTCTTAACTTAGATTTGGTTTATTATTGACACGTATCGAGATAGTTAAAAACTTTGTATTGCTTGCTTTCTAGGTAAAACATGCATACATGAATATAATCAAAATCAATATAGTGTTACAGACTGCACAGATAAATGAAATACAAAGTCAGTATCGTGATAGAAATGACAGATCCAGAATACATCCTTAGAAACATAGAAAATAGGTGCAGGAGTAGGCCATTCGGACCTTCGAGCCTGCACCGCCATTCAATATGATCATGGCTGATCATCCAACTCAGTATCCTGTACCTGCCTTCTCTCCATACCCCCTGGCCCCTTTAACCACAAGGGCCACATCTAACTCCCTCTTAAATATAGCCAATGAACTGGCCTCAACTAAATTCTGTGGCAGAGAATTCCACAGATTCACCACTCTATGTGTGAAAAATGATTTTCTCATCTCGGTCCTAAAAGACTTCCCTCTTATCCTGAAACTGTAACCCCTTGTTCTGAACTTCCCCAACATCGGGAACAATCTTCCTGCATCTAGCCTGTCCAACCCCTTAAGAAATTTATAAGTCTCTAAAAGATCCCCCCTCACTCTTCTAAATTCCAGCGAGTACAAGCCGAGTCTATCCAGTCTTTCATCATATGCAAGACCTGCCATCCCAGGAATCAGTCTGGTGAACCTTCTCTGTATTAGCTTATAAGAGGTCCATTCAAGAGGCTGTTAACTGTGGGGAAGAAGAAAAGTGATGGTGTTTGGGTCCGGAAGTCAAGGATCCTGTTGCAGAGGAGGATGCTATAGCTAACGAATGGTGTCATGATGGTGTGTGTTAAAGACACCAGTGGTGGTAATTATGACATGCTACATTGCCTTTCTTTGGTTTCAGGTGATTGTGATCTTCTTAAATCAGGTAGGAAACTGGGAATGGAATAGGGAGGTTAAAGAGTGACTGCAGGTACAGGTATCCCTGAGGCTATCTGAGCGTGTGACACCAATCTATTGCTCTTCTGTTTAAAACACTGAGCTCATCAGGCAGGAATGCAATACTGCTCAACTTCACTTTATGATATGTTTAAGAAAGAACTGCAGATGCTGCAAAAATCGAAGGTAGACAAAAATGCTGGAGAAACTCAGCGGGTGAGGCAGCATCTATGGAGTGAAGGAAATAGGTGACTTTTCGGGTCGAGACCCTTCTTCACTGATGTGGGAATTGGGGGGGGGGGGGGCGGGAAGAAGAAAGGAAGAGGCGGAGACAGTGGGCTGTGGGAAAGCTGGGAAGGGGATGGGAAGGAGGGAAAGAGCAAGGACAACCTGAATTTGGAGACGTCAATGTTCATACCGCTGGGGTGTAAACTACCGAAGCAAAATATGAGGTGCTGCTCCTCCAATTTGCGGTGGGACTCACTCTAGCCATGGAGGAGGCCTAGGACAGAAAGGTCAGATACAGGATGGGAGGGGGAGTTGAAGTGCTGAGCCACCGGGTGATCGGGTTTGTTAATGCAAACTGTGCATGGCGTTCGGTAGAGCGATTGCCAAGCCTGCGCTTGGTCTCACCGATGTAGAGCAGTTGACACCTAGAGCAGCGGATGCAATAGATGAGGTTGGAGGAGGTGCAGGTGAACAGCTGCCACTCCTGGAAAGACTGCTTGGGTCCTCGGTTTCCGTGGAGACGCTCCCTCCTCCACTCCCTGGTCAATTCATCCCTTCCCACCCCCTCCCCTGGTACTTTCGCTTGCAACCTCAGAAAATGCTACATGTGTCACTTTACCTCCTCCCTTAACTACATCCAAGGACCGCCCCCCACATCAGTCTGAAGAAGGATCTTGACCCGAAACATCACCTATTCCTTTGCTCCATAGATGCTGTTTCACCCGCTGAGTTTCTCCAGCATTTTTGTCTACCTTCACTTTATGATATGCAAGCTTTACCACAATCTAAAGGTATCATGAGGTTATTCTGGGTTTTTCCCTTGTTTGGTCTTGATTACTTTATTTTTCATTCTTGATGGCTTTGCAAAGGTCGTATAAGGATTTCATACGTAGATTGGGATTGCTTGACTTTAATGCCACAGATTTGTACTTCACTGGGAGAGCGGAGCTTATGGTTCATCCATGGTTTCCATTTGAAGTACCCTCAGATTGTCTTCTACTTCTATGGCACACAATCCTCTACAAACATACTGAAGAAGCCTGTGACAGCAGTGGCATGTTCATTTAGATTGGCTGCAGAACAGTTGTCCTACTCTCTCCCTTTTCACCCCCTAAATTTGAATGTTTAAGAAAGAATTGCAGATGCTGGAAAATCGAAGGTAGACAAAAATGCTGGAGAAACGTAGCAGGTGAGGCAGCATCTAAGGAGCGACAGAAAAGGTGACATTTTGGGTATCAGTGAAGTTTTGAAGATTACCCCAAATGTTAATGTTTTATTTAAAGAAAGGCTTGGTGTTCTCTTTAATCTGGCTTGAGAATGGCATTTCATGGCCCCTTCTGGCCCTCCTAATTCCCTATTAGATTTAATTCCCGTCTTATTTAGATTCCTCAAAAGCAAAGCCTGATTTCATCTTCCTAAACCTAACATATGCTTTCTTTATCTTTCTGACCAAATTTATAACTTGCCTTGTCATCCATAGTTGTCTTACCATCCGTGTGCTCCCTCCTTACTGCCAGATGCTGGTCCTGAGCTCTGATCAACTAGTCTCTTAACAATTTCAGGCAGAATAACAGGTGTTCCCAATTTACTCTGCCCAACTCATGATCTTGCACAGGCTTCCGTTTCATTACTAAAATGAACTAATTAATCTTAACTTACAAATGAAATCAATTTACACATTGTACCTTGAATATTATCAACAAAAAAAGTTCCAAGATCAGTGCATAAGCATTTAAAAATTAAGAGCAGGACTAAGCTATTGGCCTTTTGAGACAGCTTTACCACTCATAAAAATGTCTGATCTTTCGCCAGATCACCATTTCCCTGCAGCTTTCCCATATCCCTAGATTCACTTTTATTCCAAAAACGCTCCAGTTTTGAAAGAAGCCCCCAGAGCACGAATGTTGAGCATTCCAGCGCCCTATGTATAACAGTTTCTCCTCATCTCAGTTCTAAATTATCCAGCCTATATATTGAGACTGTGACCCTAAATTTGTCATCAGGTGAGATCATCCTTAACAGAACAACAGAAACGATTCTAGGATATGCTCAAAGCCTCCCAGAGCAAAAAATATCACCACTGGTTCTAAGAAATCCCTGGCCCATGATCACATAAAATAGAAAAGCAGCATTCAGGATAGTAGTAAGCCCCAGTGCGTTAGAAGCTCTGAGAATATGCATAAATGGCAGAAAAACAATCCTAGCTCACAGACTACCCTGCCCATTCCATCAATCACATCTTGCCCCATCAATGGAAATTTGCAGTTCCCACGTTGGACTCACCTTTAAATCCATGAATGGAAGCAAGTCACACTCAGTTATGGAGTCATAAGAAAGTCTAAGAAAGCGGCCCTTTGGCACACCATGTCCCTGTGCACATTGTAACACTAATCCCACCTGCTTTGGGTTCCTAGCCACATATACCTTGGCATCTCAAGTATGTGGCATGATACCGTTTAAATATTGCAAGAGTCTGCCTCCACCATGTCTTCGAGCAGCGATTTCCAGACTCCAAACACCTTATGTGTGAAAATAATCCTCCTCAGACACCCTCTAAAGCTTCTACCTCTCATTTTACACCCATGCCCACATGGCTTTCGCACTTCCACCAAAGAAAAAATATTTTTACCATTTATCCTATCAATCTCTCTCATAATGTTATATACCACTCTCAGGTCAGCTTCCACCGCTCCAGAAAAACAATCCAGCCAACCCCTGCTGCCAAGAATACCGCTCAACACAACGTCTTGGTTAAATGATCACAACAGTACCCACATATGTCATCATGATGAATCTTTGTACAATTGATTAAGCCATAAATGTTGTGTCCAGTTCTGGGCACCACAGTTTAGGAAAGAAGTGAAACTTCAGAGGGATTTTGAAAAGATCTACTAAAATAATACCAGTTACATAGCTTGACTAAATATGTTGGAACTGTTCTGCTTAAAGCAAAAAGAATTGAGAGGAGATTTGATAGAGGCATTTAAAATTATGAAAGTAATAAAGAATTGTTGAATTATTGAACGGATACAGTAGACAGAAACTGTTCCTATTGGCGGATGAGTCAAGAACCAGTGGACACAGGATGAAGGTGATTGGCAAAAGAACAGGCACAAGGAAATATTCCTTTTTAGCCCAGTGAGTGAAATCAAGAAAGGCAATGGAAGTAGATTCAATTGTTGTATTCAAAAGGATAAGTACACAAAAGAGAAAAAATGCTTGTCATGGCCTTTATGCCACTTTCCTCCTTAATTCTTTGAAGGAATTAAAAATGACAGAGCTCCTAACCTATGTAGGGTTTCCCTCCTACGGTCTGGGAAATTAAGGCTTAAGCTTGGAAAATTATGAACACCAAAGTTACTTATCCTTTCAAGCATATCCGGCACAATTGACCTTTATCCATGTTCCTCAATAAAATAGATGGGTAAATAACTGCCCAAGATACATACTGACCGCCAAGCAAAACCATCTTACAACTGCAGACATCGTTTCAGACATAACACGTCACACATGATTCTGCGGTAAGGCACACATGCCTTCAGATTCACAGAGGCTCCCATCTGTAGGATGTATTGGGGGACAAAATCTTTTAACAATAGAACAATGAAGACCACTGACAGAAAAAAAATGATTTAATGGCACTGCTCCTGCATGGTCTGAATGCTGCTCAGTGTACATTCCTTTTATATATCATTTTCCAAAGCACAGGGCAGCAGTTCCAGAGAGCCGTGTAATTTGGAAGGTGCTAGTACTGTAACATGATCAGCCCAGCCCTACCCTCAACAACAATTTACACTAGAGATGTTTTCAGCTTGGCAATTTGACCCTATACAAATCCCAAACAGAAGTATTCCATTGCACTGCAAAAACCATCTCAATAATCCGAAGCTACATGCTGTCTTGTCAGTATTCAGTACGCAGCAATTACAACTTTTAAAGACACTGTAATAAAGAACAGTTTGTAGCTTCAGCAAAACACATTTTCCAGATAGTGTCAGTAGAAGAATATCATCAGGCAGGGGCTGGGCTCATAATGATGCAGTTACAGTTCCTCAATTCAAGAGATTTACAGCTGTCTCAGCGGATAAGTCACAAAAGAAACAAGAACCAATGCCAAATCAAGTTTAATGAGCATATCAAACAAGACCAAGTACAAACTTTATCCCGTGCTCTAAGTCTTTGCTCTCGCCACTGAAGGTCACAAATTTTTTTGCAATTCCATGGATGTTAAACACATTCTCGAGTCTCAACAAAGCAACAATTTTTTTTGTGGGGTCTGGATAACAGGCAATTAAACAATGGAGCTCTTTATATTCAGGTATGATATTGACCTCACACCCAAAGCCAAAACTCTCTCCAGATCGCCATCAAAGCTCGTCTGATCTTGGACTGCTCCACTGCCAGAGCGAGGCCAATCGCAAACTAGAAAAACAGCACTTCATTTCCTTCTTTTTTTCAATGCCTGGATTGATTAGTACAGGTGTCAGGGGTTGTAGGGAGAATGGGGTTAGGAGGGAGAGATAGATCAGCCATGAATGAATGGCGAAGCAGACTTGATGGGCCGAATGGCCCAATTATGCTCCTATCACTTATGACCTTATGGATAGTCTACAGCCCAAATGTCAAATTCTCCAATTTACAGTTATTTGATCCTCCTCAGATCCTTTCTCTCTGCTTCTATCTACTCAGGAGCTCTCACACACTTGGAATCCGTGGACAAAAGGAAAATATTGTGTTTTGGGTTGGGTCTGAAAAAAGTTCCTGCACACCTTTGGAATGTGGAAGGAAGTATGAGCACCCGGAGAAAACCCATGCGATCAAAGGGAAAAGGAGCAAACTCCATACAGACAGCACCCATATTCAGGATCAATTCCCGGTCTCTGGCACTTTCAGGCAGCAACTTTATGGCCAATGTACTGCCCCATAGTCTTGAACTGAATTAAGTAGCTGTAAAGGGGGACATAACGTCACTTAGAGATTTAAGACAGAAAATGGATAGTTTCTTTTTTTTAAGTAACCAAAGTTATCAACGTATAACTTTTTGTGTGTTGGAAAACAAAATATAATGACACAGCTGGTGGACTTGCTGCCTCACACGCCAGAGATCTGTGTTTGATCCGGTCCTCGGGCACTGTCTGTGTTGAATTTGCACATTCTCCCTGCAAGCGTGTGGGTTTCCTCCCACATCCCAAAGACGCATTGGCTTTGTAGGTTGACTTGTCTCTGTAAAATTGTTCCTAATGTGTAGGGAGTGGGTGAGGAAAGTGGGATAACAGAACTTGTGTGAATGAGTAGACAAAAATGCTGGAGACATTCAGCGGGTGAGACTGTTTCGGGTTGAGACCCTTCTTCAGACTGATGTGAGGATGGGGGGCAGAAAGAAGAAAGGAAGAGGCGGAGACAGTGGGCTGAGAGAGAGCTGGGAAGGGGAGGAGAAAGCAGCAACTACCTGAAATTGGAGAAGTCAATGTTCATACCGCTGGGGTGTAAAATGCCCAAGCGAAATATGAGGTGCTGCTCCTCCAATTTACGGTGGGTCTCACTCTGGCCATGGAGGAGTCCCAGGACAGAAAGGTCGGAGTCGGAATGGGAGGGGGGGGGGGGGGGGGGGGGGGAGTTGAAGTGCTGAGCCACCGGGAGATCAGGTTGGTTATTGCGAACTGAGTGGTATGAAGCGATTCCCAAGCCTGCGCTTGGTCTCACCAAGGTTGACCATACGCTGAATAATCCAACCATATTTTGGTTTGGAAGTGGAAATAAATAGGAATTGCATTCATTGCAACGTGTAAAAAGAGTTGAGAAACTGTATATACTGTATTATAATTTTGCTGCATGTCATTGTGGTTTATATGATGTCTTGATTGGTGAATGTTTAGTTTGTGTCTTTATTTGAGGCAGAAATAATATGTGAATGCTTCATTGAGCATAATTCCAACTGATAATTACGCACTTCGTCCAAGCACATTATCGCACGCGTCATGCAAGCCATCTTAAACGACCACCTAAACTGTCATTTGACAACCTAAAAAACTGCCTTGGTTGCCCGGCTGGAAACAGAAAAATAGTTAAGTGAGAGCCCTGTTAATGCAAGGACAAGCCTGTGGATACAATATTCCACAAGCATGTTTAATCACAGCAAAGTCCCATCTGAAGTTGGAATAGACGATTGGGAGGCAAACAGAGAACTACAGAAATAACAAAATTTCTTAAAGAACGTGGAGCCAAATATGACCTATGCAATTGGCTACACTAATGCAAATGAGTCACTTGTCACAAACGCAAGATAGAATTGTATAAAATGTTGAAATTAGTTATTTTTAAAAACCACTAACTTTTAATTCACTTTTTAAGAGATAAATGTGATCCCCAATCTGATTTATTGTTTCTCAGGAATAATTCGGTCATTCAGCACACCTGACTCTGAAGCCAATAAAGATGAGACAAAAGATTCAAAATATCAACCTTACTGATCTCATTCAGTCCCCTCAATCAAAACATGCATGTCTATTTATTCCAATAACTAGATATCATCATTACAACATCAAATACGTCCATATCCTCTAAAGTTTCTATCCCGTACTAAGAGGGCAGGGAATGCTGCTACTTGTTCAAAATCTTTAATTACATTTTGGAAGATGCCAGTGTATCTTGCAATCTCCAGCACACCATTATCCGACCACTCTTAGTGATACAGTTTACCTACTAATTATTTGAATTGGAAAAACTGATATTGAACCTGTCGTCGAGATTTTGTACAACAGACAACAAAACTAAATAAAAGCACATCAACACTGTGATGTACTTTGAATGTTAGTTCAGTAATTGATTTGTGATTTAGCCAAAATATAAAATACAATTGTAAACAGGAAACTTTTCTTAGGTAATGAAATGAATGCAAGTCCTTAAGCCAGAGCATGCCGTACATTCTACACAACCTGAACAATTTTATCACTTCCTGTAGGTACACCTTGTCTACCCTAGAACCAGTACAACTTTCCATTCCTGTGGGAGCAGACCAAACGCAGCCGAGCTAACCGGACCCACAATGAATTTCCAGCCTGGATTGTTGAATTGTGATTATTAACAGGGGGCTTCCTTTCCCCCTGTGCTGAGAAATTGCCTCAATTAACTGTCCTACTATCAAGTTCATGTAACAGTATGACAGCCCAGCATTGTATTCCCCATGGAAAAATTGTGAATCAAGGGTAATTTTAATTTGAAAGAAAATAATAATGTAATGAAAACAAATCAGGTGAAGAGTTTTTATGTGAAGCTGATGATTTCCTTCCCGCCGTTTTAAAAAAAAACCCAAAAATTATTGGAAAGATATATTATGAGGAAGATGCAAAGAAACAAACAGTTTAAGGATCCATTATTAAAGTTATTTTATCAATTGAGAACTAGCAACATTTGTGCTTTTCTCTTGTGTTTTGCGGTTTAATGTTGGAGGAGGTTGGTAGCAAAAGTTATAAAATTAAACCTGGAACATGGAATGTCAGGAAAATGAGCCCGCTTCTTTCTGAAGCCCTAGCATTGAGACCAGGGAGGGGACAGGACTCTGCTGCTGCACATTCCATGCAACAGCCTCACCCTAACTACCCTGTGTGTGGCCAATCTCAAACATTATAAAATTATCACATCACACATTGTAACCTGACCCCACATGAACTCTAATCAACTCGCCACTGCCACCAGTGAGGACACATCACCCAGAGGACATTTTATTTTAGTGCCATCAGGAATGAAAAAGCTAAACTGCAAAGTGCTCACTTTCAGTTACAGCTCAGGATTTATGTTGGAAATGATCGGTAAAGTTATCAAATACGTCAATGAACAATTAGATTTCTGAGAACGAGTATGATGTTCTATTGCCAGAAATTGAAAATGTGGCAATCACTCAGCAGGTAAGGTAAAAGCACCTATGGAAAAAATAGTTAAATTATCAGGTCTCGGACCAATCATCTGAAGTTTAGTTTAGTTTAGAGAAACAGCGTGGAAACAGGCCCTTCGGCCCGCCGAGTTCGCACCGACCAGCGACCCCCGCACATTAACGCTATCCTACACACACTAGGAACAATTTACACTTATACCAAGCCAATTAACCTACAAACCTGTACGTATTTGATGTGTGGGAGGAAACCGAAGATCTTGGAGAAAACCCACACGGTCACGGGGAAACGTACAAACTCCATACAGACAGCACCCATCGTTGGGATCGAACCCGGGTCTCTGCCGCTGTAAGGCAGCAACTCTACCGCTGCGCCACCATGAAGTGAGAAGGAACAATTTAAAAGTTAGTTTCAACTTACAGAGAAAGTGACATCTCAAAAGAAATGCAAGAAAAGTTTCCTTGTGGTCAAGTGGAGGTTTTAGAATCATAAAGCATGGAAACAGGCCATTCAGCCCAACTCATCCAACCATAAAAATCTCTGCTCTGTATTCAATGACAGAGTATTCAAAAAGAGTCCACAGCCTTTCTGTTCTAAAACCACCCTACTATCTGGTGACTCATGAAATTCACCTGCTTTAGCCTATGTATATTGTTATGGACAATAGACAATAGGTGCAGGAGTAGGCCATTTGGCCCTTCGAGCCACCACCGCCATTCAATGTGATCATGGCTGATTATCCCCAATCAGTACCCCGTTCCTGCCTTCTCCCCATATCTCCTGACTCCGCTATTTTTAAGAGCCCTATCTCTTGAAAGCATCCAAAGAACCTGCCTCCACCGAGGCGGAGAATTCCACAGACTCACCACTCTCTGTGAGAAAAAGCGTTTCCTCGTCTCCGTTCTAGATGGCTTACTTCTTATTCTTAAATTGTGGCCCCTGGTGCTTGTTTCCTGCCTCTAGTGTGTCCAAGCCCGTAACAATCTTATATGTTTCAATAAGATTCCCTCTCATCCTTCTAAACTCCAGAGTGTACAAGCCCAGCTGCTCCATTCTCTCAGCATATGACATTCCCGCCATCCCGGGAATAAACCAACGTTGCACTCCCTCAATAGCAAGAATGTCCTTCCTCAAATTAGGGGACCAAAACTGCACACAATACTCCAGGTGTGGTCTCATTAGGGCTCTGTACAACTGCAGATGGACCTCTTTGCTCCTATATTCGATTCCTCTTGTTATAAAGGCCAACAAGCCATTCGCTTTCTTCACTGCCTGCTGTACCTGCCTGCTTACTTTCATAGACTAATGTACAAGCAACCCTAGATCCCGTTGTACTTCCCCTTTTCCCAACTTGACGCCATTTAGATAGTAATCTGCCTTCCTGTTTTTTCTACCAAAGTTCATAACCTCACATTTATCCGCATTAAACTTCATCTGCCATGCATCTGCCCACTCCCCCAACCTGTCCAAGTCACCCTGCATTCTCATAGCATCCTCCTCACAGTTCACACTGCCACCCAGCTTTGTGTCATCTGCAAATTTGCGTATGTTACTTTGAATCCCTTCATCCAAATCATTGATGTATATTGTAAATAGCTGCGGTCCCAGCACCGAGCCTTGCGGTACCCCACCAGTCACTGTCTGCCATTCTGAAAGGGACCTGTTAATCCCTACTCTTTGTTTCCTGTCTGCCAACCACTTCTCTATCCATGTCAGCACTCTACCCCCAATACCATGCGCCCTACTTTTGCCCACTAATTTCCTATGAGGAACCTTATCAAATGCTTTCTAAAATCCAGGTACACTACATCCACTGGCTCTCCCTTGTCCATTTTCCTAGTTACATCTTCAAAAAATTCCAGAAGATTAGTCAAGCATGATTTCCCCTTCGTAAATCCATGCTGACTTGGACCGATCCTGTTACTGCTATCCAAAAGTGCGGCTATCTCATATTTTGTAATTGACTCCAGCATCTTCCCCACCACCGATGTCAGGCTAACTGGTCTATAATTCCCTGTTTTCTCTCTCCCGCCTTTCTTAAAAAGGGATAACATTAGCTACCTTCCAATCCACAGGAATTGGCTACCTTCCAATCCACAAGTGGGAATGATGGAAACAGCGTTTATCAATATTTTTTTTTAAATCTAGTGCATACAAACTAGGTATCTTCATTGCTGTTCACAACACATACATTTAATCTGAAAGTCTGGTAATGTGGCGTTTTGACACCTTTAAACATATTACCAAAAGAACATTTGCAGCAATTATGTCCTTTGGCCATCTCTTGTCAGTTTGTGTAATGTTTAACCTGTCAGATGGGTATAGTCGGCTTAACAGCTATTATCATAAAATGCCTTTAGAAATTTCCTTGCAACCTGTATATTTTGTTGTGGATAAATTATGTGGGAAACGAGAGTGTTTCTGTACTAATAGCAATAACGACCCATGCTATGGCCATGTCATGATAATTTTCTGTCCTTCACAGAAAACATGCTTGCATCAATCTGTAGTATGCATGGTTAAGCATATATGTTACCATGGTCCAGGATTTAGTGACACAGGTTGATCATACGCTGAATAATCTGACCACATTTTTGTTTGGAAGTGGAAATAACTAACTGAAATTGCATTCATTGCAATCTGTAAAAAGAGTTGAGATACTGTATAATTTTGCTGCATGTCATTGTGGTATATATTATGTCTTGATTGATGAATATGTTTAGTTTGTGACTTTATTTGAAGCAGAAATAATATGTGAATGCTTCATTGAGCACAATTCCAACTGGTAACTATGCACTTCGTCTGAGCACATTTTCGCACGCGTCATGCAAACGGTCTTAAATGACCACCTAAACTGTCATTTGGCAACCTAAAAAGCTGCCAAGGTTGCCCGACAGGCAACAGGGAAAAAAAGTGAATTGAGAGTCCTGTAACGTATATTGTTTTATTCAAATTTCTTACCAAATACATGACTTCAAACTTCCCACTGTTAAACTTCATTTGCAAATTCCTGTTGATTAACCCACTGTGTCTATCACTACCCTCATAACTATTTACCACACTGCTAAGTTTTAGATCAAGTTTAAGTTCTGAATGGTAACCTGCATCGGCCAAGCCATAATACGTTAATAAAGGCATTAGGGACACAAGCACAAATAAAAGCGGCGCAAATCATTTAAACCCTCATGCAAGTTCTTACATTCAGTAAGGCCATGGCTGATCTTTTACCTCATTGATGATTTTCTCCAATAGCCATTGGGTAGATGATACAAACGCTTGAAGATGCATACCACTGTAATTAAGAACAGCTTCTTCCCCACTATTATCAGGCACTTTGAACCTTCCATAAGCTAAGGATGTGTTCCTAATCTTCAAATCTATCACGTTGGTTCCTCTGTACATTATTTTTGCACTATGATACTATATTTACTACATTTTGTTTTCTTTCTGGCTACCTGTTAAACGAGTATGGTCTAATTGCACAAGTATGGAATAATCTGGCTAGGTGGCATACAAACAAGGTTTATCTCTGTAACGTGACAATAATAAATAGCAATACCAGATTTATGAGTTACAGAAAGGTCAGATTTTCTTTCCTTAGAATGTTAAGGGCCTGTCCCACTTACGCAACCTTTACATGAGACTGCTGGCACCCATGATAGGTCGCCAAAATTGTCAACATGTTGAAAATTCAGCGGCGACCAGAAAGACACTACAACTCTTTGTAGACCTCTCACGACCATAGGAGACCTCTCACGACCATACAGGCTGTATGGTCGTGAAAGGTCACCCGCGACATGTCGCCAGGGGTCGCCTGTATGGTTGTGAGAGGTCTCCTATGGTCGTGAGAGATTCCAAAGAGTCGTAGCGTCTCTCTGGTCACCGCTGAATTTTCAACATGTTGAAAATTTCGGCAACCTATTATGGGTGCCAGCAGTCGCCTCTAAAGGTCGCATAAGTGGGACAGGCCGTTTAGTTGACAAACTGGATTTTTTTAACAAGCTGGCAGTTTCAAGTTTACATCTCCAACTATTATTTTTGTGCTTAAAGACAGCATCCGATTCATTTTGGTAATGCTAGCTAGTGATCTGTACTCGCATTCCTAATCTACTTCTTACTTCGCGTTCGACCTTTCAACATTCTGCCCGATTCTCACTCTGACTTATTATAATTTAACCCTTGATGAAACATATATACCCAAAACATTCCAGTTGCAGCTCTTCCTGCAGGTATTGGATTCTCATTTGCAATCATTCTCATTGGAATCTCATTTGACTGTTTGTATCAGAGGACAATTAAGAGTCTGAAGAAGGGTTTCGGCCCGAAACGTTGCCTATCTCCTTCGCTCCATAGATGCTGCTGCACCCGCTGAGTTTCTCCAGCATTTTGTGTACCCTCGATTTTCCAGCATCTGCAGTTCGATCTTTGACAATTAAGAGTCGACCACATTGTCATTTGTCTGTCACCCTTAGTACAGAAGTTCCGAAAAGCTGATATCTTTCCCTAAAGGTCATTAGTGAAACATATATTTTTAAAAGTAGTGGAGTAATTTAGCGGGGTAGGCAGCATCCCTAGAAAACATGAATATGTGACCTATCCATGTTCCCCAGAGATGCTGCCTGGCCTGCTGAGTTAATCCAGCACTTCCTGCCTTTTTTTTAATAAATCAACACCTGTAGTTCCTTGCTTCTATTTTTTAACAAGTCTTCTGTGGTCATCACTACCAATACTAGTTCTTCATAAGGATCCATTTAACAAACCATTGAAATTTAGCATTGTTACAGTGTGCTAGAACTAATGTTGGATCAGACACCCAGATTACTAATCCAACAGCTTCACCGTGAAGTGACCAACTCTGCTGAGAAACTTCATAATACAGGGTACCACACAATTTTCAGTCATTCATCTTGCACACTGTACATCTCTGCATAAAGGCCGAGTTATATGAAATAAGATATTAATATTATTTCACATTCTTAGTGATTAATTTACAACTAAAAAAATAACATACACCTACAGAAAGCAGCTGATCATTATACAGATAATTTAAAAGAGCTAAAATATGAAGTGCTATTTACAGCTTTTGATATATCAGCAACATACAAATATGTGGAATCTGACTCCTCAACTGGCAAAGCTTGAAATCAGCATGGCAGAGTTGGATAAGCATCAACACAAGCAATGGCCAAGGTCACTAAAATTAACACTTCCTTGCCCCAAAATCTTCATCAGCTATTTGATGGTATGTGTAGGAGGCAGTTAACATGCTCAGTGGAACGGTCACTTGTTTCAAGCTCTATTTAACTCGGGCACAATTACGCTGCTCAATTGCGGGCATTTTTCACTCACCAGGGCATTATGTGCAATTGAACATAAAGTCAATTTCAAAACTGTAAAACATAGCATACAAAATAGCACAGAATAGAAACTGGCCCTCCGGCCTGCAATGTCTATGCTGATCAAAACAAATTAAACTAATCCCACCTGCCAGCACAGGGAATGGAGAATATATTTCTCCATTCCCTGGCTGTTCATATGCCTATCTAAAAGCCCTGTCCCACTGTGCGAGTTCACCCAAGGGCTCTCCCGAGTTTAAAAAAAAACAAAACTCATGGTAAGCACATAGAATGAACGTAACGGGTACGTCGGAGCTCGGGACGTCTCTTAGCGCTAATGGCAGGTACTCGGGAAACGTGGTAACTTGTGAAGATTTTTCAACATGTTGAAAAATGCCCACTAGTAAAATATACTCGGGATGTAAAAATTTGATACTTTTTAACACGTAGTACATTGTAGCAGCTCGTGAGTTTACCGTAGTCGCTCGTGAGTTGACCGTAGTAGGACTTGGTGTCCTATATCACTATTGTATGTTCATTATGGAAATAAGAATAATCAGTATATTCATTACCTTTGAATTGTAGTTTTATGTAATCCTCCCATAATTTCCATTTCACAATATCTGTCAGACATACAGAATGTTGCAAGGTAATATTTTGCCCAAACTCAGTTGTATCTTTCTATCTCAATAAATATCACAAAATATGCCATTGTTTCAGCCACATTTTGACAAAATATAGATTGTAGGTTATTTGTAATCAGTCAACCCATCCCAGAAACAGTACTTAAATAAGAACATTTGTTTTACTAATTTACAAGCATGAACCATACATAGTCCGTTTTAACCAATATCCAGCATAATGTTGTGATAATTGCATAAAAGGCATTATTGTCTAAGACATTTGGTGTGGAATGATAATCCATCTCAGTACTCATTTAGGCAAGTCCCAAGCTATAGACACTTTTTCCCCAACCCCAATCCCCCTCGCCCGATCTTTATTGAACCTACCATTTGTCCAATCTTTTACTGAAACATGGTCGGTTCAATGATGATCGGGAGAGGGGGATTGGGGGTGGGGGAAAAGCCCCTGATGCTCCAGAGAAAACTTCAGCAACATTGTATTTTCTTTCAATGATGCAAACCAAAATAACACTGCATAAATAAAACAGACAAATAAATGAACAATAATAGCGTCAATAATAAGTTAAAAATGATGCCCGAAGTCTGTATAATTCGTAACCTATTTGGAGGTTGTAGTGCTTGTAGTGTAGGGAACCCACTGCCCACTAATTCTCCCTGTAATTTAATCTCCATGGATTAGGGCAAATGGGCTGGCATGGACTTGGTGGGCCAAAGGGACTATAACCATACCATTGTTCCCGATGTTGGGGAGGTCCAGGACAAGGGGTCACAGCTTAAGGATAAGGGGGAAATCCTTTAGGACCGAGATGAGAAGGACTTTTTTCACACAGAGAGTGGTGAGTCTCTGGAATTCTCTCCTACAGAGGGTAGTTGAGGCCAGTTCATTGGCTATATTTAAGAGGGAGTTAGATGTGGCCCTTGTGGCTAAGGGGATCAGAGGGTATGGAGAGAAGGCAGGTACGGGATACTGAGTTGGATGATCTGCCATGATCATATTGAATGGCGGTGCAGGCTCGAAGGGCCGAATGGCACCAAATTACTCTTGCACCAAATTTCTATGTTTCTATGACAATGTTTCTGTGAAGTGTCCAAAAAAAAAAAATTGTGCTGCATTAAAGGCACTACCTACACATTTGTTGTTGTTGCCGTTGTGTTGGTGACACAGAAGGCTGTGAAGTTCACCGATTTGCCTGAAGCCTTTCCTCATATTTTCCTCTCACCACCACTTGTTAACCCTTGTTAGTGAACTTGTTCAGCTATAAATCGCATTATTTTTTCGGGAGCTTTGGGGACTTTATGAGCACTTTACCCATTCCCTGTATATTCAGCACCAGTAACTGAAAGGACTTTTTCCTCTAAATGGCTACACAGCTCTACATAACACCACATTATCACAGTCCCATCTTTTGGGGATGCTATAAACATTGTGGTATTCTCTGCCACAGAGGGCAGTGGAGGCCAATTCACTGAATGTTTTCACGAGAGAGTGGGTAGCTCTTAGGTAATGGAATCAAGGGATATGGGGAGAAAGCCGGAACGAGGTTCTGATTTTGGATGATCAGCCATGATCATATTGAATGGTGGTGTTGGCTCGAAGGGCCGAATGGCCTACTCCTGCACCTATTTTCTATGTTTCTAACAGGGTATTGAAAGGTACATTAGCCTTGTAAAGTAAACCTTAGAAGCACTGTCATTGTGATAACACACTGCCCAAAGCTGTTATTTCCTCATATTTTCAGGATACCAATCAATCAACCAAGTTCAATATTAAAGATGCTCAAGGTCCAATTGTTTTTAAGACAGAAACAGCAGCTCCAGCATAATAATAATTAATTCTTTCAAAGTAAATTTTCCACTTAAGTCAGCACTTCCAATATTGTTTAAATTGTTCTCTTACACTACAGACAACGTTGTCTGTAGCCTGCCATAACTTCTCAATGCAGAGACAATCGTAGCTGCTGTGAATAACTCAAGGTCTCATTCAAGTACTTCAGCACAGTAGGCTGATTTGCAGCATTTCATACATGAGCTAAGTGTTGCAAGGAGGCTTGTGGTAGGGCATGCCACAGCTCAACCGGAGAACAAAATCCAAACCCACTCTCATTTTATACAGGAAGAGAAAGCCATCGACTCCATTCAAGATGTTTAATGAAGTTAAACAACTCAAGATGAGCAACAAAACGAACTTGCCCACTGAGCGATAGATACATGTAAATACATGTTTAAATGTCTGCAGAAGTCTTTTCAATGATTGCATTACACTTACCAGCGATTTAAGTGGGATTAGTTCTGTCTACGGATTTACGTACTTGCTCACAATTGCAATTTTCATTGATTCCAGTATGGTTGAAATAAACCTTAGTATTTTATCATCCAGAGTAATTAACAAAAAAATCCCTTTCCAAAACTTCCTGTCTCATGTCTTCCAATGCCAAAATGTTGATGAATCTGATCTAAAAGCAGCTCCTTGGGTTTATTAACATAGTGATCAGTCTTTATAAATTTGCTGTTGAGGGTTAATCAGTCCTGATGCTCACTTCTGGACATTTAATTTCACATTGTAGAATGTCACAGGACAGGCTGCAGAGTACAGTATTGCAAGGATTGAAATAAGATTATAGGGATAAATGAATGGGTGGAGAGCAGGCACGTGCCGTGAGTAATTACTCAAGGTAGGCAGTCAGTCGGCTTTTTAAAAAAAATTAAAAATTAAACCGCAGATGCGCAGATTGTTTTCTCCGTAAAAATAAAAAATAAAAATAAAAACAGTAACGATTCAATTTGCCCATGGCTTCCTAGTCTCCTTTATTCTTAATTACTGAATGGGTGGGGGATGAAGGGTGATGGCAGGTGGAAAGATGGTGGGAAAAACGGGAGTACAGGGAAAAGTTGAATCAGTTGTCATCTAATTGAATGACAATACTTGTACAAGGGACCAATTGGGGGGAGAATTCCTTTCACAGCGTGTGGGGAGTCTGGCCAGGGGTTAAAGTTGCGGGGAGGGCAGGAGTGTTGAGAAGGAGGTGGGCGGGGATAATGCCAGTAACTCACTCACCGCTGCTGCGGCGCTCCGGGCACGGAACCACCGCATTGTGGCCGGGGAGAGAAGCAGCTCGGGTAGCTGCGAGCGGCCGCCGGGACCCGACAGCAGAACCGGCTGCCACTTCAGTGCCTTCTGCTGGTCCACTCACCTCTGGCAGTGCTCTCCGTCTGAACACCTCTCACCTGCCGCTCACCGACTTCGCTCATGTCAGCCGCTTCCTGCAAATCCTTAAATTCCCACAGCCGAGTAACCTCAATCGCACTGTTGTAATTTAAGGATTTGCGGGACGCGGCTGACATGAGTGACGCCAGCGAGCGGCAGGAGAGAGGTTTTTAGACAGAGATGCCAGAGGTGAGCGGGGGCTGGCAGAAGGAGCCGAGGTGGCGGCTGGTTCCACAGTCCAGCCCGGCGGCCGCTCACAGCCACCCGAGCTGCTTCCCTCCCCGGCCACAATGCGGTGGCTCCATGCAAGGAGCGCCGCAAGTGGCATGATCCCGACCCCCTCCTTCACAACATTCATGCCCTGCCCGCAACTTTCTCAACATTCGTGCCATACCCGCACATTCGTGCCCTCCCCCCTCCCCCCTCCCCCCACCCCCCCCGGGAAATACGGTATTTTTAAAAATGTAAATTACCACATTATCGATACACGAACTCCATTCTTCTCTCTGTTTCCTAAGATACACTTAAAATAATGATAATCCATATTTGAAAACCTCGCCAAGAAACTAGCGCTGCGCATGCGCAGTGCTGCAAAAGCAGAATTTCAGCTGCCTTCAGCCCCGCTTAAAATTGACAGCTTGAAGCAGCGCCGACGGCACATGGGCTGCACAGACCTTCAAGGCATACAAGTGCTGCATTTGAAAGGCACGGAGAATTATGCCTACCTAAGAGATCGATCTCTTAGATAGGCATAATTCGCCCATGCCTTTACTATTTATATCTAGTTATTACCATTTTATAATTTTAGTCAGGGTAGGCAGTGCCTGGTGGAGAGTCGGTGAGCTCTACAGAGGTGTTAATGGAAAACTTCAACTATTCAAATACAGATTGGGATATCCATTATCTAAGGAGCAAAGAGTGGAGAAGTTCAAGAGAACCTTCATGATTATGTTTCCGGTGTGGCTGGCCGGATAAACAACACAGCACCCCTCTCGCCATCCGCTCATACTTCCTGGTTCGTGACAAACTGGTGTTACAGGACGGGATTATAGTCAAGGGCCACAAGGCAGTTGTCCCAGCCATCCTCCGGGACAAGAACTTAGACGCCGTCCACAGGGGCCACCCTGGCGTGGAGGCAACCTTACAACGGGCACAGAGCATGTTTTACTGGCCCGGTATGACCAAGTACACATATGACAAAACTGAAGTCTGCGCCATCTGCAAAAGCCTGACGCCGCACTAGCAGAAGCAGTCCTTAGTGCCGCACCCGGTTCCGACATATTAGAATGTCATGGGAAACACTATCTGGTTCTTGTCGACTCTTATTCGGGCTTGTTTGACATTGATCTACTTCAAACCATCACATCTGAAGCAGTTATCCAGAAGTTGCAGCGCCATTTCTCCGTGCACGGTTCCCCTGCACGCCTTTTATCCAACAACGGCAGTCAGTTCACCAGCCAGTTTTTCAAAAACTTTGCACAACGATGGGACTTTTGACATATCACCAGCAGCCCTGAGTTTCCGCAGTCCAATGGACTCGCCGAACAGGCCGTCTGAAGCGTTAAACAACTAATGGAGCGTTCTTACCTTGCTAAATCTGACGTCTACCTGGACCTGCTCAATTTAAGGAACATTGCCAGGGATCCCATACTGGGTTCCCCAGCCCAATGACTGTTGTCTCGTCAAACCCGTGCTGTGCTGCCTGTACCCCAGCAGCTGCTGTAGCTACAGGTCCGTTCTCCGCCCGCAGTCCAGAAACAACTACAATTTAAGTGTGATGCACAAAAACGTGCAGGCCACCCATTAGATACGCCGATTTTGTGTAACCATTTATATTTCCCCTTATGTTATTAACGTTTCGGCTGCTGTATTGTTTAGCCACCATGTTTCCACGTATCTATGCTTTATTTTGTTTCTTCAAGGTTATTTCCTACTAACCAATTTTAGTGCTTGTTAGCAGTTGCTACGCCTAATATGCGATTTATATTACCAAGATCTTGCTTACGTAATTCAGTCCGAGTAGCTGCTAGTTACTGTAATGTCCTGCAGACCAATGCTGTAAGTGGACTTTAATAAATATGTGTTGTGTGTTGTATGTTGCCCTGTGTACGACTTGACACATTACACTATGGTGGCGTATCAAGGAAACATAATATCATAAACAAAAACAGGAACGTTGGAAGAATTTTGTCAACCAAGCAGCATCTGTGGAATGAGAAATTGGTTAAAGTTTCACGTCCATGATGTAAGATCTTTCATCTGAAATTGTAACCGATTTCTCTTTCCACAGATGCTGCTTGACTGGTTGAGTTCTTCCAACATTTCTGCTTTTAATTTTAGACTGCAGCATCGGTAGTTTAAATTGATTTCCATGGCATTGTATTAATAATACCTATATGGAATAAAGTCATAGTTACATAGCACGGAAACAGACCCTTCAGACCAACTTGTCTATGCTAACCTAGGGTGTATTCCTGAGCTAATCCCATTTGCCAGCATTTCACCCATATCCCTCTGACCAATTCCTATGCGTGTACCTGTCCAAAGGATAGACACTACTATAAACTAAAAACAATTGGAGAAATTGAACAGTCAATGGGATGAGATTCAAAAGTTGGCTAGCAAAAATTTGACTGAACAATGGGAGGTCTTAAAATGGAGATGCTTTCGTTATAGTTTTAGTATATTCACAAGGAGAAGGGTAATACAATTTAAGATGGAGCTCCCTGGATGATTAAAACAATAGAAATTACATCAGGAAAATATAAATAAGACCTGCGCTTGGTTGATAACAAAAATAAAAACCAGTGTAATCACAGGTAGCTCATAACAGAAATGAAAACTAAGAAATAAAGAGCGAATAATAGCAACGGGGGAACCAGAAAAAAGAACCAAAGCTATTCTGTAGGCCTGAAAACAGCAAAAAGGTTTTGACCGGAAAAGTTTCCAATATCACATGCCATTTTGGTCTCCTTATTTAAGGAAGGGTATACATGTATTAGAAGCAGTTAAGAAATGTAACCAAATGAAGATATATATATATATATATATATATATATATATATATATATATATATATATATATATATATATATATATGTTTTTAAAGAGGACAAATTTCACCTGAGAATGGATAATTTATCTTTGGAATTATTTTACATACGTGGTTGGCAAGTTTTTGGAGAGGATTCTGAGAGCTAGGGTCTACCAGCATTTGAAAAGACAAGGAATAGTCCACATGGTTTTGTGACTGCAAAATTGTATAAATTTAATAGATATTTTGTTGACGTAATGGACAATGAAGATTACTCAAGATCACAACAGGATCTCAATGAACTGGGCCGAGGAATGGAGATGGAGTTTAATACACATAAACGCAAGTGTTGCATTTTGGTGGGACAAACAAGAGCTGGATCTGCACAGTAGGGAAGTCCAAGAGGAGACAAAAACATGTTCAAAGTTATTAAGAGCTTTGGTAGGAGTCAGGGATATGTGTCGTAGTATTTCTCCTGAATGCCTAAACTTTTGTTTTCAACCAAGACCACAATTTGCCCTTAAGCTCCAATCCTGACAGAACCTTATTGCTGAGGGATTAAAGCAGAGTGCAAAGCGGTAATTTATTAATTAAATATTAAGCATGTCAGTCTGCTCAGGTGAAAAATTCTATGGCATTATTTAAAGAACAGATGATTTTTTCTTGTCTTTGATCAATCTTTCCATCACCTAATATTGGCAAAATATAGCTGACAATTGATCTCATTCTGCTTAGTATAACCTTCTGAATACAACTTGGATCCTATGTTCAAACAAAAAAATGTGCAGAGACCACACTCCAACAGCAATTTAATGGCAAGAAGATGTTTTTGAAATTGCAGGCAAAGTGACAAGGGCTGAATGAATTCAAGTTTAACCATGAACAGCTGCACTGGCACCAGTTGTTTTGCCCATCTTCAGGTGCTCCAAGGAGGTGGATTTTTCATCCAGTGTTCTTTTCAAAGAGCATGTGGGATTTAGTTGGCTGTTTTAGCAGAAGTTCTGTGCTGATTTGACTTGTGAACATGTCGCTGGAAAAGCAATTAGAGTAGTGCGGGAAGATCAATGATAAGGAAAGCTGCTGCTACTGCTCACTGGAAAGATGTTAGTTAATTTGTTGGGTTTCTCTAACATTCTGGTAATTCTCTGGAACACAATTGGGCAGCTCTTTCAAAAACCTAAAGGGTTTCCTTCTGTGCTGTATGATTCCATGGCTAACCCTTCCTTACACCCTGAAATCTTTCAGCAGCAGCCCAACTGTCCCAGTCAACAGACTAGGAACATGCAAAAAAAAATCCAGCTTTTTTACTACTGAAGCCCAATCTCAAGAATTAATCAAAATGTAAACAGAACAGCATAACAAAGAGCTTACACTGAATTCTTCCATACATTCACCAATTCTGATAGCTAGTCCCACTTTCCCACATTTGGTCCATATTCCTCCAAACCTTTCCTCTCCATATGCCTGTCTAAATGTCTCTTAAATGTTATTATATCTGCCTCAACTACTTTTTCAGGATCTGCAAGGAGGTGGTGTTTTCATCCAGTGCTCTTTTCAAAGAACACATGGGAACGACTTCCTCTGGCAGCTCTTTCAATATGTTTGTGAAAAATGTCAATGTGAAAAAGTTGCCCATCAGGTTCTTATTAAAACCTGCCTCTCACCTTAAACCTGAGCCCTTTCGTTTTTGATTCCCATTCCAGAGGAAAAAACTGCATGCATTCACAATGACCCCTCGGTCTTCTATGACCTTGGCAGCTTTTTAGGTTGCCAAATGACAGCTTAGGTCGTCATTTAAGATGGCTTGCGTGACACGTGCGATAATATGCTCGGCCGAAGTGCGTAGTTACCAGTCGGAATTATGGTCAATGAAGCATTCACATAAAGTCACAAACTAAACATATTCACCAATCAAGACATGATATATACCACAATGACAGGCATCAAAATTATAATACAGTATCTCAACTCTTTTTACACATTGCAATTTATATTATTTCTTTCCACTTCCAAACAAAAATATAGTTGGATTATTTAGCGTATGATCAACTTGTGTCAATAAATCCTGGACCATGATAACATATATGCTTAACCATGCACACTACAGAATGAGGCAAGCATGTTTTCTGTGAAGGACCAAAAATTACCATGACATGGCCATAGCATGGGTCGTTATTGTTATTGGCACAGAAACACTCTGGCTTCCCACATAATTTATCCATAACAAAATATACAGGTTGCAAGGAAATTTCTAAAGGCATTTTATGATAATCATATCATATATATATTAAAACTGTGTGGCTGACTGCCGCCAACCGTCTGCCGCCTCCGCCCTTTGATGTCGCGCTCCGCCAAAACCGGACCCTCGGACGCCGCCGTTTTTCCCACCGGCCCGGACGTTACGCTCGCGCTTTCCCGACGGCGCTCCCCGTCACGTTTGGACGTCGTTACGTACTCCGTTTTTAATAAAATCCGTTCCCCCCCCCCTCCCTTTTTCGAAAATCGAACTGCTCTCACCCATAGAATGTTGGTAAACATTCCATCGTGCCATGTCACAATGCCCAAGGCTCACAGATGGCCAATCGGAACGGATCTCATTTACATCTGCCTCAGCCCCAGCCCCCCATACCCCGCCTGACGTTCCAGCACGTTCCCATTGTGTGATGTCACAATGCCATCCCTCACAGATGGCCAATCGGAACGGATCTCATTTACATCTGCCTTGGCCCCAGTTCCGGCCCCTCCCCCAGCAGCCTGTGTTTGACATGTGACTGGGGGGACATTGCCGGCTCGCGTTGCCTTGGAAACCTTTTCAAGAACATTCTTCCCCAACGGTCATTTGGACTTCGTTTCTCGACAGCGATCGATCTAAACGCTGGATTTCTGCCGTTATTTCATTTTTCATTTGACACTTTTGTTTTGAAAATCTTATTATCGATTTACACTTTTTTCAAAAGGTAAACGTAGACGATGTTTTCAATATTTATTTATATTTGAATAATTTTTTTATTAAGTTCTCCGTTATTTGCTCTGCCAAATTAACACACATTTTCCCGTTTTTTTAATATTCTCTCTTTATTCAAAGGACTCCATTACTCCACTTTGAAGAGATTGCTTTTTTCTTTGCCGATTTCCACAGCCGTGTTTATCAAATGTTATCTTTAGACAAGTGATAATTTTATTTCATTTTCTGGTTTCCATTGCGTATCTATACTTTACATTAGACAAGTATTTTTTTTTAAATGCTTAAAAAAACCCTATTAAAAATCCGTTTTTAAAAATTCTCTATTCTATCCCTCTTCCCCCTCTCCCTTTCCCCACTTCCACCACTCTCCCCACACCTCTCACCCTCCCTCCCCATTTCCACTCTCCCTCCCCTTTCTCTCCCCCTCTCCTCTCACTCCCCCTCCACTCACTCTCCACCTCCCCTCCCCCTCTCCTCTCCCCGCCACCTCTCCCTTTCCTCCCCTCTTCTCCACCACCCCTCTGCTCTCACCTTCCCCTCTCCCCTCACTCCCCCCACCCCCCCTCTCTCCCCCCCTCTCTCCCGTCTCTCCCCCTGCCCCATTCCCCTGTCCATCTTCCACCACTCCCTCCCACCCCCTTCCCCTTACCCCTCTGTCCCTCTTCCACCACTCTCTCTACCCCTCTCCACCCCCCACTCTTCTACTTCTCTCCCCCTCCCTCCCCTCTCTCCCGTGCACCCCTTTTCCCCTACCCCTCTCTTCCTCTTCCACCACCCCCCACCCCCTCCCCTCTCTCTCCAACTTCCACCACTCCCCATACCCCTCTCCATTCCCACTCTTCCACTTCTCTCTCCCTTCCCCCACCCCTCTCCCACCACACCTCTCTCCCTCCCCCCTCTCTCTCTCTCTCTCTCTCCTCCCTCCCTATCTCCCCCACCCCTTTCCCCTACTCTATCCCTCTTCCACCACTCCCCCTTCCCTACACCTCTCACCCTCCCTCCTCATTTCCACTTCTCTCTCCGCCAGCCCCCACCTTTCCCCATCTCCCTCCCCCACCCCTTCCCTCCCCCCCACTCTTCCCCCTTCCCTCCTCACTCTTCCCCCTCCCCCCCTCCCTGCACACTCTCCTCTCTCTCCCCCCCCTACCCCTCCCCCCTCCCTCCACTCTTCCCCCACTCTCCCCTTCCCCTCCCACCCCTCTCACACCCTCCCCAACCCCGTCTCCTCCTCCCTCTCCATCTCCCTCTCTCCTTACCGCTCCCTCCCACCCCTCTTCATCCCCATCTCCCCCCACCCCCTCCCCATCGCTCTTGCACCACTCCCTGCTACCCCTCTTCCCCTCACTCACCACTCTTCCCCTCTCCCTCCCCACCTCTCCCCCTCTCCTTTGCCTCTCTCACCCCCTCTCTCTCTCACCCCCTCTCACTCTCTCCCTCCCCCTCCACTCTCTATCCACCTCTCCCCCTCTTCTCTCCCCTCCACCTCCCTTTCCTCCCCTCTTCTCCATAACCCCTCTCCTCTTCCCCTCTCACCTTCCCCTCTCCCCTCCCCCTTACCCCACCCCTCTCTAACCCCCTCACCCACCCTCAGGGACATGCTGCCCCGCCCCCCCCCTCTACACATGTGACTAGGGGGCACTGCACCACTTCCTCCACACATGTGACTAGGGGACACTGTACCACTTCCCCCACACATGTGACTAGGGGGACCTGTACCACTTCCCCCACACATGTGACTAGCGGGACTCTGTACCACTTCCCCCACACATGTGACTAGGGGGACCTGTACCACTTCCCCCACACATGTGACTAGCGGGACTCTGTACCACTTCCCCCACACATGTGACTAGAGGGACACACTGTACAACTTCCCCCACACAAGTGACTAGGGGAACACTGTACCTCATCTCCCACACATGTGACTAGGGGGACACTGTACCTCATCCCCCCCACATGTGACTAGGGGACACTGTACCACTTCCCCCACACATGTGACTAGAGGGACACTGTACCACTCCCCCCCACACATGTGACTAGGGGGACTCTGTACCACCTAATATTCCCCACACATGTGACTATGGGGACACTGTAGCTCATCCCCCACACATGTGACTAGGGGGGACACTGATCCACTTCCCCCACACATGTGACTAGGGGGACACTGTACCACTATCCCCACACATGTGACTAGGGGGACACTGCACCACTTCCTCCACACATGTGACTAGGGGACACTGTACCACTTCCCCCACACATGTGACTAGGGGGACCTGTACCACTTCCCCCACACATGTGACTAGCGGGACTCTGTACCACATCCCCCACACATGTGACTAGGGGGACCTGTACCACTTCCCCCACACATGTGACTAGCGGGACTCTGTACCACTTCCCCCACACATGTGACTAGAGGGACACACTGTACAACTTCCCCCACACAAGTGACTAGGGGGACACTGTACCTCATCTCCCACACATGTGACTAGGGGGACACTGTACCACTATCCCCACACATGTAACTAGGGGGACACTGTACCTCATCCCCCACACATGTGACTAGGGGGACACTGTACCACCTAATATCCCCCACACATGTGACTAGGGGACATTGTATCACTTCCCCCACACATGTGACTAGGGGGACTCTGTACCACTTCACTCCCACATGTGACTAGGGGACACTGTACCTCATCTCCCACACATGTGACTAGGGGGACACTGCACCACTTCCCCCCCCCACATGTGACTAGGGGGACACTGTACCACTTCCCCTACCCCTCTCCCCCTCCCTCCCCACTCTTCCACTTCTCTCTCCCTTCCCCCACCCCTCTCCCACCCCACCTCTCTCCCTCCCCCACCCCATTCCCCTACTCCTCTCTCCCTCTTCCACCACTCCCCTTCCCCCTCCCTCTCTCCCACTTCCACCACTTCCCCCTCTCCCCTTCCCCTCCCACCCCTCTCTCAACCCCTCCCTGAACCCTCTCACACCTTCCCCCACCCCCTCTCCTCCTCCCCCTTCTCTATTTCCCTCTCCTTACCGCTCCCACCCACTCTCTCCCCACCCTCTTCATCCCCATCTCCCCCCCACCCCCTTCCTCTCGCTCTTGCACCACTCCCTGCTACCCCTCTTCCTCCACTCTTCCCCTCTCCACCTCTCCCCCTCTCCTTTCTCTCTCCCCCTCCTCTCTCACCCCCTCTCCTTTCTCTTTCGCTCCCCCTCCACTCTCTCTCCACCTCTCCCCTACCCCTCTTCTCTCCCCCTCCCTTTCCTCCCCTCTTCTCCATAACCCCTCTCCTCTCACCTTCCCCTCTCCTCTCCCCTCCCCCTTACCTTCATCCCCATCTACCCCCCACACCCACCCTCGGGGACATACTGCCCCCCCCCCCCCCCTTCCCTGCAACTGCACGTTGGGGGAACAGACCCAATGGGTCTGCACTTGGTCTAGTAGCTGTTAAAACCGACTATACCCATCTGACAGGTTAAACATTACACTAACTGACAAGAGATGGACAAAGGACATAACTACAGCAAATGTTCTTTTGGTAATATGTTTAAAGGTGTCAAAACAAATAATAACGTTGGAAATTAAAACACATTTGATTGCATTCCGTTATGAAACATAGTCAATGTTCGCTCTGAAGACCATGAAGCACAATAGGGTCAGGGGGTGTGTGAATCAGTGCGGGGTGGATAGATGGCGGGGGGGGGCGGGGAGGATGGTTGAGAAGGCAACCGGTGCAGAATGGAAGGATTGAGGCAGGTGAATTAGTACGTGTTGGTTGGAGTATGTAAAATTGTGAGGGGCGAGCACGGGGGATGTCAGTGGCGTTGAATGGGGGGGATCAGTACAGGATGAATGGGAGTAGACAAAAATGCTAGAGAAATTCAGCAGGTGAGACAGCATCTATGGAGCAAAGGAAATAGGCAAGGTTTCGGGTCGAGACCCTTGTTCAGACTGTTCCCCCCATTCTTCTTGAATGGGGGGGGGGGGATCAGCACAGGATGAATGGGGGGGGGTCAGGAAAGTGTGGATCAGAGGGTCTGTGCAGGATGAATGGCGATCACTACAGGATGAATGAGGGGAGCAGTATAGGATGAATGGGGGATCAGTACGTGATGAATGAGGGGATCAGTACAGGATGCATGGGGGATCAGTAAAAGATGAATGGGAAGATCACTACAGGATGGATGGGGGCGGATTGGTGCAGGGTAAATGGAGGGTGGGTCAGTACGGGATGATCAGTGCAGTATGAATGGGGGGGAGAAGTGCAGGATGGATGGGATGGGGGGGTCAGTACAGGATGAATTGGGGTCCAGTGTAGGATGGATGGGGAGTGGCAGGAGAATCAATGCGAGGTGGATAGGATGATCAGCGCTGGATGAGTAGATGACGGGGGGGGGGGGGGGGGGGTAGTTGGGGAGGGGAGGACTGAATTGAGGGGGGAATGGGGATGAGAGGGGGAGGGGGGAGGGGAGGGTCTTTTCTGCACAATCATATTCTTCCAATAGTTTTTGCCGACCTTCGTCCAGTACCAGATATTATTGGGCAACTAAACGATCCTCTCATCAGCTAGAGTGTTGACCTGACCTCCATCTACCTCATATCTTTAATGAGACTTTATCGGACTTCAATGTTATATCTTTTCACTAAATGTTGTACCCTTTATCCAAGCACTGTGGACGGCTTGATTGAATGCATGTATAGTCTTTTCTTTGACTGGAGAGTATACAAACAAAAGCTTTTCACTTTACCTCGGTACCGGTGACAGTAATAAACTAAACTAAAACAGAACTGCATCTAATACTCCAAGAAAAAAGCAAGCCTACCATATTTCTTCACCACCTTTTCTACTTGTATTGCAGTTTTCAGGAAACTTTGTACCGCAAAGTCTCTCTGTTCAATGATACTCCAAACAGAGGGGAGATGGAACTAAGAAATAGCAAAAGACACAAACACTGTTGTAAGTTCCCTACTAATCCTAAAGCAGCAGTGGTAATGGAGGACTTTGGAGGTGCAAGTTGCAAGGGTAAATTAATAATCATAGGGGATTTAGCATTGTGTGTAGAATGGGCAGTCCAAATTAGCAATAACAGTGGAATGCTGGTTTTCAAAAGGACCTAGGTATTCAAGTCACTGAAAAGCAACATGCAGATGCAGAAAGGGAATAGGAATGCAAATAGTATGTTAGCCTTTATTATGAGCGGGTTTGATTACAGGAGAAAAAAAGGCAAATTGCAATTGTATAGGGCCTTGGTAAGATCAAACTGGAGTATTATGTACAGTTTTTGTCTTTTTACCAAAGAAAGATGTAGTCATAATAGAGTACAGCAAAGATTTGCTAGCCGAGTTGTGGGGTAGCGGGTTGCAGTATGAGGAGTGTTTACTGGGCTGGCATTCTCTCCCATTTAGAGGACGAGGGGAAATTTTACTGAATATTGCCAAATTATTCCAAGGCTTGACAGGCTAGATAATGAGGAGCTGTTTCCTGTTTTCCCCAGTCTAAGTCTGGCTACATAGTTTGAGAATAAGGGTTACAGCATTTAGGACTGAGATGAGGAGAAATTTCAATCCAGAACATAGAAAATTACTGCTCTGGACAGGCCCTTCAGCCCACAATATATGTGCTGACACAATGCCAAGATAAATTAATCTCATCTGCCTGCTCATGATCCATGCCCCCTCCATTCTCTGCATATCCATGTGCCTATCTAAAATCCTCTTGAATGCCAGTATCGTATCTGCCTCCACCACAACCCCTGGCAGCACTTTCCAGGTACCCACCTTCCTGTGCAAAAAAAACTTGCATGGCACTCCTCCTTTAAACATTGCCACTTTTACCCCAAATCTATGCTCTGTAGCTTCTGACACTTCCACCCTTAGAAAAATGGTTTGTCCACCTACCCTATCTATGTTTCATCATTTTATACACCTCCATCAGGTCTTTTCTCAACCTCTGACACTTCAGAGAAAACAATCCAAGTTTATCCAACCTCTCCATGTAGTTAATACCCCCTAATCCAGGGAACATTCTAGTAAACTACTTCTGCATGCTTTCCAAAACCTCCATATCTTACCTTTAATGGGGCGACCAGAACTGCTTGCAATACTCAAAATGTGGCCTAACCAAAACATTTTATAGAGCAGCATCATAACTTAGACTCTAATACTCAATGCCCTGACTTATGAAGGTGAACATATGAAGCACCTTCATTACCATTCTACCAACTTGAGTTATTACTCTCTGGATATTGTTAGGGATATGGACATATGGACAATGTTTCCCCCTCTACTCTCAAGCTCTGTTCCGAACAACTGGCACCGGTCTTCACAGACATTTTCAACCAGTCCCTCAAACCTGTACTGCTTCAAAGTCTCCACTATTGTCCTTGTACCCAAAAAGGCAAGGATTACTGGTCTTAATGACTACAGGCCTGACGCACTGTAGTCATGAAGACCCTCGAAAGGCTTGTGCTGGCAAAGCTGAAAAATATCACGAACCCCCTGCTGGACCGTCTGCAGTTTGCATATCGGGCCAATAGATCTGTGGATGATGCAGTCAACCTGGGCCTTCACTTCATCCTCCAGCACCTAGACCGCCAGGGGACCTATGCGAGGATTTTGTTTGTTGATTTTAGCTCTGCATTCAACACCATTGTGCCAGAGCTACTACACTCCAAACTTTCCGAGTTGAATGTGCCTGACCCCTCTGTCGGTGGATCACCAGCTTCCTGCCAGACAGGAAGCAGCATGTGAGGCTGGGAAAGCACATCTCAAACCCACAAACGATTAGCATAGGAGCACTGCAAGGCTGCGTACTCTCCGCTCTCCTCTACACCAATGACTGCACCTCCACTGACTCCTCTGTTATGCTTCTCAAGTTTGTGGACAATACAACCCTGATTGGACGGATCCAGGATGGGGTGGAATCTGCCAATAGACAGGAAGTGTCACAGCTGGCGTCCTGGTGCCATCGCAACAAACTGGAGCTCAATGCTCTTAAGACAGTGGAATTGATTGTGGACTTTAGGAGAGCTCCCACTCCCCTCACCGTCAATAACACCACAGTCACATCTGTGGAATTTTTAAGTTCCTGGGAACAATCATCTCCAAGGAACTTAAGTGGGGGGCTGCCATCGACTCCACAGTCAAAAGGGCACAACAGAGGATGTACTTCCTGCGGCAGCTGAGGAAGCACAATCTACCACAATTATATGGTAGACCTGGAATGTCTCATCTCCAATTCTACACGGCCATCGTAGAGTCTGTCCTCACCTTCTCCATCATGGCCTGGTTTGGCTCAGCCACCAAGCACGACACCAGGAGGCTGCAGCGAATAGTCCGATCAGCTGAGAAGGTTATTGGCTGCAACCTTCCCTCCATTGACGAACTGTACACTACAAGGGCCAGGAAGCGAGCGGGTAAGATCATCTCTGACCCCTCTCACCCTGACCACAAACTCTTTGAATCACTTTCCTCTGGATGGCGACTACGGACTGTCAAAGCTGCCACAGCCAAACATAAAAACAGCTTTTTTCCACGAGTAGTAGCTCTACTCAATAACCAAAGATTTGTAGCCTCCTTTTGCTCTGGTATTTCATTTAATTCACATGCTTAATCAATAATGTTTTATTATTAATGTTTAATGTTTTATGTATCATTCTGAACTGTCACTGTATGTCATGTTGTCACTTGCGGGCGGAGCACCAAGGCAAATTCCTTGTATGTGAATACTTGGCCAATAAACGTATTCATTCATTGACTCCAAAATTCTTCTGCTGTTATATGTTTTGCCATCAAGTTGTGAATCGATAGAATTCTCTATCCTGGATGGTTCTGGAAGCTGATACATTATGTTTATTCAAAGCAGACAGGAAGAATCTGGGCAGCACAATTGTGCAGCTAGTAGTCACCTCCTCATGATCACATTGAATGGAAGTGCTGGCTTGAAGGGCCGAATGGCCTACTCTTGCACCTATTGTCTACAGCACAGACTTCGTGATCGGAAGGGCCTATTTCTGTACTGTAGCAAACCTTGACTGGTTGCCAGACACGAAGGGAATCAAAGGATATGGGGATAGGCTAACTATGGAAGATCAGCTATAAATGGCAGAACAGGCATTTCCTGCTTTTATTTTTTAAGCACATCCATCTAGAGGAATGAAGATCCCTCCTTTTCCTCGCAATGCCAAATTCATCTTTCTATCTCCATACCTCTTCCAGGAAATCTATTTTAATTGTTGATCACAACATCTGGAATGTCTCATCTATCCTAAATATTCCTTCTCCAATTTTGATGCATGCTCTCATATTTATCCTTGCCATTTAATTTAACGTAAAATTCCTTTTATGATATCTACAATAACTGACTCACATCCAAGGGACGAATTTGTGCATAAGAAGACAACAGATAGTGTGACACCTCTCCCCAATTCAAGATGAGGCAATTTTATTCAGAGGAGAACTAAAGTTTAATTACGCAGCTTTTATTTTTTTCCTTTCATTGGCAGAATGTGGACTATGTTCCAGATTTTTGCCTTGTATAAATCAACAGCAAACCTGAGTGGTGCCTTCCTAATTTTGTTTACACTGAACCACACCTATTATCCAAACCCCCTCCGGTTGCAATTAGTTGAGATAATTCATACTGCTGTGCACCTGGAAACTTTATACAGTACACCAAGTTACACCCCTTCCTCTTCTTTGTCTACTAGTTCGAAATTAACTATTTCTTGAGATGCCAGTACAGGATTTCAAATGATCACAAATGTGCTTATTCCACGCTGCCAATCTATCTAATATACACCTGATAGTGCATGTGGAGAGAATGCTTCCTCTTGTGGAAGAATCTAGAACTGGGGCCCACAAAAAAAAAAAGGATTCCCCATTTAAGGTGATTAGGCAATTTGTTTTGAGTCTTTGACACCATCTTCCTCGTTGGAACAGAGATTTCCAAGACAGAAGTTGATTAGCAAGGTGCTGAAAGATTGCCATATGTAGGCCAGAATATGGAGTTAAGGTAGTGTTCAGATCAGCAAGGTTTTATTGAATTTTGAATTAGGTTTGCGGGCTGAATGCCCCCTCCTTTTCACAATTAATATGTTTGAAATTTACTCACCCGAGTATTAAATTCCACTACACACCACAGTCCAAACCTTCAAAATTTAATTCAACAACTCAAGCACAAGCTTCTAAGAAACTCGCAATACTGTAGAACTTTTACATTTTGTACCCTTTGGTGCTTTGATGGTGGCAGATTTTCCAGACCATTGAATATTACTTCCATTAAGGCTCTACTCCACTTTAAATTCACTAGATTTTACATGTTACAGTTGTTTAGTTTAGAGATACAGTGTGGAAATAGGCCCTTCGACCTACCAAAACCATGTCAACTAATGATCACCAGTACACTAGTTCTATCCTACACAATAAGGATAATTTACGGAAGCTAATTAACCTACAAACCTGCACATCTTTGGAATGTAGGAGGAAACCGAAGCACCCAAGAAAATTCACAAGGTCACAGGGAGAATGTATAAACTCCATACATACAGCATCCATGGTCAGGACTGAACCCAGGTTTCTGGTGTTGGAAGGCAGCATCTCAACCACAGTAGCACAATTTATATTGAAAAGATTACAGTATGATCAACCATTTCCATTTTTATGATCAATACATTTGTAAAATTAATTTGTTACTGTTGAATACTGCCAAGGTCCAGATCACCAAGATGTTCCACATCATCTTGGATGACATGGTCAGACTTGGCCTTTTAATAAAAAGTAACAGGAAAAACCTCATAATGTAATAATACTTTATATTTGTATTTCAAGACTGTGAAGATCGCCATTGGTATGTCAGATCCCAACCACTCACTGCTTTTAGTTGTTTTCTTATGTCATACCTTCGAATTATCTAGAATCAATGAAATTTGGTCATTGGTTCATTTTCTTTAACATACTGGAAGTTTTGGCTTCTTGCTTTTAGTTCTATTTTCAAGCACAATTTAGAGATTTCAGTTCAATTTGAAATAGCAACCAATCGGATAAACAGTATGTAATGTTCCAAACTTCAAATTTTCAATGAGGAGAAATATGGAATTAACTCTACTGAGCATTTCATAGCATTATTCACAATGAAGTCATGATATATGTCATAAATGAGCTAAATTACTAAAGCCTTACGAGATACATTACCAGATTCATTTGATAAAACAACAACAGTGACACCATGAAATGGATCACTTCATTTCAGGAGGGAAGGCGAGTGTGCCAGAGGGCTGGGGGAGGAGGGGGACAGGAGGGAAGCCGTAGAAGATCAGAACATCCCCATTTTTACTGAATTTTGACCAATGAAGCTTCTAGAATCTCCAGAGAAACTCTCCAGGCACAGAAATGTCAGCCATCCTCTGAGATCTGACGTGCAGCCTAAATAGCAATTAAACTCTTACCCAATAGTTAGTTCACAAAAACTGTATACTAAACAGCATTCAATACCACAGAGCTTTATGTTAGCAGAAGATCATTTGGGAGGGCAAATAAAAAAAGACCAAAACACACCAAAACATTCAACATCTAACATGGTAGATTCTCAATATCTTAAATGACTAAATAATTAGATTTCACGTGATTGGATAAGTACAAATCAAACCACAGCATGTTATTAGCTATGTGACACCCAAGATAAAGCTGAACATCACAGGCAGCAGATGAAAATTAAGTCATGTCCAAGTTGCACATTATCCTGACTTGGAAATGTATTTCCAATCTTTATCACTGCTTGTAAATCTTAAAAAATCAGAACTCCCCATATCAGAATTGTGATGATACCTTCACTGCATAGATAACACGGACAAGGGCAATAAATGTTGGCCTACCATCAAATGTCATACCCAAAATAAATTGGCAGCTCCATTTTCAGGTTGGGAGACTACTGACATTTTCAGGTTGGGAGACTATGACCACCGGATGTCACAGGGATTGGTGTCAGGATCCATGTATTCACCATCTATAGCAATGATTTGGATGATAGAATCGTTCAATATATTCAGGTCTGCTGAGTATACAAACCTAATGGCAGTGTGGTCAGGATTGAGGGGACAAAGAAGGTCAGATAATGGCCACTGACATGGCCAATGGACTATAATGTTGAAAAATGTGAGATCATCTTCCTCACATAGGAATAATAGATAGGCAGGTACACCAGGAACGTGGAATGCAAATCTGTATGAAGTTCTTAATTGAAAGGTGGTTTGAGTAGAAGAGTCTTGCCTCAACTGTAGAATCCTAGAGAGCTTTCATCTGACATCAGGTCTTCTATGTCATGGTATTTCAAATACGCATGCCATTTTTTAATTATGCAAGAGCTCTTTCCTCCACCACCCCATCAGGCATGTGTCCCAGATTACAATCACACTCGGAGTAAACAAAATTAAACCTCAAATCCCCCCTAAACCTCCTACCCCTCAACATAAACGTTTCTCTTCTGGTGATAGGCATCTCTGCTTAGGGGGAAAAAATGTTTCTCACTATCCGTGCCTCTCAATTTTGTGCAACCCAATCATGTACACCTCCATTCCCACTCCTCCTCCAATACAAGTAACAACCCAGTTTAACCAGCATCTCCTTAGCTGAAATGCTTCCTCTCAGCAGACATCCTGGTCAATCTTCACTCCAGTGCAATTATATTCTTGTTATACTGTGTGTCAACCAGAATGCACAAAGTATTCCAATTATGGCCTCTCTAATGGTTCATATAGTTGCACCACACTCGATGATCCTATATGCTACATACAAGTTTATGAAGGCAAGTATTCTGTGTGTTCCTCCTTGACTACCCGATGCCCTATTCACTATCAACATGACCAATCTTCACCATGTGAATTCACTAATGACAACTGCATCAATAAAGCTTACAACAAAGGTCCCAGCATAGGTTACTGTGGTACACCGGTAGCCACAGGCTTCGAATCATAAGAACAACCCATAGCACTTACCCTCTGTCTCCCAACAAAGCAAATTCCAAACCTGTTCACCAAATGGCTTTGCACTAACCTTTTTTGACTAAACTCCCATGTGGACTTTTTCATTGGCCTTATTAGACAACAGGGATTGTTAATCTTTCAAGTCTGCAGGGTCTTGCCCGAAATGTTAACCATCCCTCTGTCTCCCCAGGTGCTGCATTACCCACTGACTTCCTGGTGCAGTTTTTTGCTCCAAATGCCAGAATCTACAATCTCGTGTGTACTTGCACTTGTTGCCCTTATCTTTCACCATTAAGGGAACCCTTACTATTTAACTTTTTAATTACTCTAGTGGTTGTAATTCCATTCACTCTAAAATGTTTACTTGTGAACTCTTTGGAGCATGCACCTAAATTTGGAGAGCTGTTTCACAGACTGTCAAGAAACAGTCTGAAATACTCGCACTGATAGAATCCGTAATTTTCAGCCAATGTTCTAGATTTCTACTTCACCTTCAAGGCATGACAAACATATCTGAGCTGTGGCACAGTGACAACAGTTGATAGAGAGTAGGCCAATGAGTTCTCAACATCAATATCAGACCACATAACAGGTAAAACATGAACATGGGATCTCCTGTCTACTGATGTTACATAGAAACATAGAAAATAGGTGCAGAAGGAGGCCATTCGGCCCTTCGAGGCACCACCATTCATTGTGATCATGGCTGATCGTCCCCTATCAATAGCCCGTGCCTGCCTTCTCCCCATATCCCTCGACTCCACTAGCCCCTAGAGCTCTATCTAACTCTCTCTTAAATCCATCCAGTGACTCCACTGCCCTCTGTGGCAGGGAATTCCATAAATTCACAACTCTCTGGGTGAAAATGTTTTTTCTCACCTCAGTCTTAAATGACCACCACTTTATTCTAAGACTGTGGCCCCTGGTTCTGGACTCGCCCAACATTGGGAACATTTTTCCTGCATCTAGCTTGTCCAGTCCTTTTATAATTTTATATGTTTCTATAAGATCCCCCCCATCCTTCTAAACTCCAGTGAATACAAGCCTAGTCTTTTCAATCTTTCCTCATATGACAGTCCCGCCATCCCAGGGATCAATCTCGTCAACCTACGCTGCACTGCCTCAATCACAAGGATGTCCTTCCTCAAATTAGGAGACCAAAACTGTACACAATACTCCAGATGTGGTCTCACCAGAGCCCTATACAACTGCAGGAGAACCTGTTTACTCCTATACTGAAATCCTCTTGTTATGAACTCCTATACTAAACTCCTCTTGTTATGAACTCCTATACTGAAATCCTCTTGTTATGAAACTCTTTGTATGTTACCAGCATCGCCCACATCTCAAACAATTCTGAGGGTAGTAGCTTATTATTATTTATTATTATTATTTATTGCCTGGACCATATTAATTATTCTACACCTTAGAGTCTGTATTTCACCTCCTACTAGGCAAAGTAGACCAATTCTTAAAGACTTGGACTCCTTTTATCAACTTTTTACAAGCATATGGTGCAACATAACATAACCTTAGAAATTAAATGGTTTAGAACCGGGTGACGGATGGGCAAAAATACGAAATAAGTAGATCTCTCCTAATCTCTCTTTTCTTTACTTTCTCCTTCTCTTTCAATCTTTAACGCTTCTCATCTCTGTCCTTTATTTCTTTTGCTATCTGTTTCTACTCGCTTGTCTATCTATTCCGACACTCATTATTTCTTTTTTCTCTCACTGTTCCTTTATTATTAAATCAAAAGTACGAAGTTGTACAAGCATGGAAATATGTATGTATGTATTAGGTACTCAAATACCACACTATTGTACTTACTTCTAACAAAAAACGAGAAAAATAAATAAATAAAAATTAAATTAAAATTAAAAATAAAAGATAATAGAGGGACAATTTTAAAGGGATATAGTGAAACTTTTCATAAAGAGGGTGGTGCGTATATGGAATGAGCTGCCATTCCATTTTTAAAAGACATTTAGACAGGTACATGGATAGGAAAGGTTTTGAGGAATATGGGCTAAACACAGGCAAATGGGATTAGTCAGGTAGGCATTCTGATTGGTATGGACAAGTTGGGCTAAAGACCTTATTTCCACATTGTACAACTCTACTAACAATAAAGAAAGAGTAGGTAAGAAATGTTGTTTGGGAAGTATTAGGAGCTAAGAGCCAAGCCCTGGCTAAACTGGAGTCAATAGTAATCAATAAAAAAACCTTTGCTGGTTAGAATCATATGTAGCACAAAGGTAATCATCTCAGTCACAGAACGTCTCTGAAAGTGTTGCTCAGGGCAGCACCTGGATCAGGAGAGCTACGTTTCTATAACTATCAGGTTCTTGAACCGACCTGCAAAATCCTAATCCTATCTTGGCAACAGAACTCCATGCACCACCTCATGCACTGGTTGTTGTGTTTTTTGCACTAGTGACTTGTTTTTGTTTGCCATATTTTTCTTTTCACTGTCTGGCAGAATTTAAATTTCAATTGTGCATAATTTATGTACAATTTCTAAATATAATTGATGTGTAATTTTTTTCTTGTTTGTTGTCTGCGACAATGTGCTTTCGATGCTCCTACAATCAACATTTTTACTGTACCTATACGTCACTGTACTTGAAAATAAACTCAACTTGATAAAAAAAAGAATCTGTATTTCACTTCCCTGTGCACATTCCAGCAACAATGTTAACGTAAACAAACTAAAACCACTACAATAAAATTGAAATTAGCAGTGTCACACCAGTAGAGTTGCTTCCTCGCAGCTCCAGCGACCTGGGTTCAATTCTGATCTCTGGTGCTGACTTCATGGAGTTTGCATGCTCTCTGTTTCTGCATGTTCCAGTTCCCTTTGTTTGCTCCGGTTTCCTCCACAAAACCAAAGATGTGCAGGTTGATAAGTTAGTTGGTTACAGAAAATTGCCACTAGTGAAGGTGGGTGGTAGAATTGGTGGGAATGTGGGGAGGATAGATTTCTAGAATAATGAATGGGATTGCTCTGTGGGCTGGCAAAGGCTGGCACAGACTAAATGGTGTCCTTGTCTGTATATGAAAACATAACATTTCCTTTTGTGGGATTTTAGACTGATTATGCTCTTGAAGCCTTGGCTTCTGGAAGCAAGGAGTTTCAACATAGTTATAATCAAGGCTATAAAACACTCAACACTTCTGCTATAAAAAGTGATTCCACTGTGATGGAAATGAGATGAACTCTTCCCTACAGCAAAGCGCCATATAGTAAAAAAAGTTATTTTCATTTTAAAGGTAAGACACTCCTCAGCCAAAAAGGCTCATCCTTCAATTGAAATCACTGTCAAGCAGCACATGCCCCTAAGGAATAGTGCAAAGGGCCCAGATGGCCCTTTGCCTTTATGGGATTACACAGACTTTTGTGTCAGCTTCTTGGCAGTGCAAGTTCGAAGGGCCGAATGGCCTACTCCTACACCTATTGTCTATTGCATGAAATAAGGGATTTTAGTACAGGACCATTGGAAAACTGCCATTTTAAGCACACCCATCTTCAAAACAGCTAACCTCTGGGCTGTTCCTGTATCTCCCGAATGGAGAGCATAGAGGGAATACAGTCAGAGCATAAAGAGAAATATATATATTTTTTAATTTGGGCAGGATCAGATTTATTTTTTTATTTATTGATCACAAACTTAGAATAACAGCATTTCCCACCTGCCTTCCAGAATCTACACAGTAACATCCTAGAAAAACATTTTTTCATTTCTGACCAAGAAAAAATATTTCCACTCACTAGGCGTGACCCAAAATGAAATCATCGTCAATGTCACTTTAAGCCCCAAGTCTGTCTCAGTTGACAAAATGTGAAAATGATCTAAACTTGGTATGTTGCAGAATGATCTTCCATTGAGTTAAGTACACCGACTTACATTCTTATAATTCTTTCATCTTCATAATTTGGGCATCATATTTAGCTGCTGTCTCTTACTCTAGCATATTTTCCCTTCCAGCTTTTCCAGAAGAACTGTTAATATCAGTTGAAGTATACTGCATCAAAAGCTAGAGGATGCAAGGTTTAAGGTGAGCAAAAGGAGTTTTAACAGAGATTTGAGGAGATTGAAAAAAAAAAAAAAAATGTAAGTGTTTGATATCTGGAACTCATTGCCAGAGGAAGTCAGATACCCTTGTTACATTCAAGGTACAGTTAAAAAATGCCTTTAAACAGGAAAGACATAAAGGTCTAATACAGAAAATGGGATTAGTGTAGATGGGCAAAAACATTGGCATGGACACGGTCGGAAAAGACCAGTTTCTGTGTTGTACAGATCTATAGCTCTATGACTCCATCTGCCTGCAACTCAGGTGCAGACATTTATCAACATCACTGGCACACCGTCTGTTTAAAACGTTGTGTACTCAACCAGGCAACTTCACTATCAAGTAATGCTGTACCAAAAAAAAAATCACTATTCACCGTACTTATTTCCTGTGGACTAATTCTGATACCTACAGTGAATGTCACAGTTTTCTCATATCTAAGCCTTGTGCTGAATAAATAATATTGCTTTAAAATGTCTTGAAATATTTGTCCAACAAAAACAGAAATCCTGGGAGAACTACACTGGTCAAGCAACATTTGCGGAAAGAGAAACACGTTAACGTTTCAAGTCAGACCCTGCATCAGAAATGAAAAAAAGTTATAGAAATGAAAAGTTAACCGCTTTCTCTTTCACAAATGGTGCTTGACTGGCTGAGTTCTGTCAGCATTTCTGTTTGCTTCAGGTATCAGAATTTGCAGTTTTATTTGTTTTCTTAGAAATAGTTACGAGCAAAGAAGTAAATTCAAAGTGTTTGCTTTTAGTCAACATTTAGTAAACCAGATGTGCATACTGCTTAAAATATTTAGAAGGCAGCATTACGAGTACTTTCCTGCACCTTTCCTCTCCACCTTCAGATATACAAAAACATTTATTGAACTGTTGCTGTTTTGTTAATCTGAAGTCATACAGTACAGAAATGGATTCCGCAGTCGACCATGTTTATGCCAACCATTTGGCTTATCTATCCTAATCCCATTTGCCTCCGTACGAATGTTTCCTTAGTGCTCTACCTATGGAAGTGTGTCTAAATGTCCTATAAACATAGTGATTCCACACCTCCTCTGGCATGTTCCTGAAATCAACCATGCTCTATCTCTCAAGTTTATTTTTAAATTCCTTCCTGTCGCCAAAAACCTATATCCTCTTGGGTTTTTTTTTTAAATGCCCCTACCATGGGTTTTTGATAATTCTACCACTCTGGCAGAGTGAGGCTACATATAAATTGGAGGGACAGCACCTCATATTTCACTTGGGTAGTTTATTACAGAGGTATGAACATTGAATTCTCTAATTTTAAATAACCTACTTACACTTTCTTCCTCCACTCTAGTCATTTTGACCAGTTCCAAAGTTCTCCACATTGTTACCATCTTGAGATCTCACCTTCCCTAGCCAACAGCAGGCTGACCAGTCTGAGGTAATTTGTGGTTGGCCCTGAGTCGGCTTGGTCTTTCTTGCTTCCAGCGCTTCAACCCCACCCCCCAACCCCTATTTTCAGTCTGAAGAAGGGTCCAAACCCAAAGCGTTACCCATCCTTTTTCTCCAGAGATGCTGCCCGACTCCGAGTTACTCCAGCACTTTGTGTCTACCTAAATCCCGACATCTTGGTGAATCTCCTCTACACTCTCTCTTGTGCAAGGCCAGAACTGCACATCATACTTAACGTATGGCAAGATCAATGTTTTGAAAAGTTGGAACATAACATTCCAACTTGAGTGTGGGAAGGAACTACAGATGCTGGTTTAAATCAAAGATAGACACAAAAGGCTGGAGTAAATCAGCGGGACAGGCAGCGTCAGGGGAGAAGGAATGGGTGACGTTTCAGGTCGAGACCTTTCTGCAGATTAGTTAGGGATAAGGGAAACGAGAGATATAGAGTCACAGGAGGAGGTATAGGGGACAGGTGTTGCATCTTCTGTGGTTGCAGGGGAAGGTACCTGGGGAGGGGGTGGTTTGGGTGGGAAGGATTGAGTTAACCAGGGAGTTGTGGAGGGAACGGTCCCTGTGGAAGGTGGAAAGGGGTAGAGATGGGAAGATGTGACTAATGTTGGGATTCCATTGGAGGTGGCGAAGATTTGGGAGGATTGTGTGTCATATGCGACGACCGATGGGGTGAAAGGAAAGGACTAGGGAGAGTCTCTTATATTCTATGCCCAACCAACATATAGACCTGTGTTGCTAGTTTCTCCACCAACATATAGACCTGTGTTGCTAGTTTTGGGGAACTACTAGATTAAGTGGGACCCGTTGGGTCCCATGTTCACACGTGAGGGCTGGTCCCCCAACGCAATATTCCACCTCTCCACCAATTCCAATATTGGTGGCCAGTTTGGGGAGGGGGGGGGGGGCTTTCTGGACCGCTAGTATGGGTGTTGTGGGCCGAAGGGACTTGTTTCCAGCGGGCTAGTATGGACATTGTGGGACGAATGAATTATTAGGCTGGCAGCTCAGTTACTCAGGCCTGATGGGCTGGCAGTTCACTCACGGCTATTCCTTGAAATTTTATTTCAAGCGAGTGCAGGCCACCAAATTCAAATGCAATTTCATACCATTTCAGGGTGCAGGCTACCAAATTCAAATGCAATTTCATAACATTTCAAGCAGAGTGCAGGCCACCAAATTCAAATGCAATTTCATACCATTTCAGGGTGCAGGCTACCAAATTCAAATGCAATTTCATAACATTTCAAGCAGAGTGCAGGCCACCAAATTCAAATGCAATTTCATACCATTTCAGGGTGCAGGCTACCAAATTCAAATGCAATTTCATAACATTTCAAGCAGAGTGCAGGCCACCAAATTCAAATGCAATTTCATACCATTTCAAGCAGAGTGCAGGCCACCAAATGCAATTTCATACCATTTCAAGCAGAATGCAGGCCACCAAATTCAAATGCAATTTCATACCATTTCAAGCAGAGTGCAGGCGACCAAATTCAAATTGATACCATTTCAAGCAAAGTGCAGGCTACCAAATTCAAATGCAATTTCATACAATTTCAAGCAGAGTGCAGGCCATCAAATTCATACCATTTGGGCTTTATACTCCTGCCCCCCCCCCCGCCCCCCCCAGAAGGGGCATTACCTTCATCATGGTGATTGACAGGTGATAGAACCAATCAGCTTATCTCAAGATTTGTTAAACATTCATAACTTTTTTATTTTTCACCGATCGGAAAAATCCTCTGGGCTGCCTCAACGGAGGACTGCGAGTAAGATGTCCAAAAATCATAGCGATATATGGCAGCATTTTTTCTAAAATCAATATACAGTGCAACCAGGAAGTGGTCAAGATGAAACTTTTAGTTATATAGATAGATAAATGGAATTGAAACCCTAGTTCCCTCTGAATATCAACATTGCTTCGTATAAGTCCTACTCCTATTGGGCTTCCTAAATGTGATTAGATACGATAAAACTTTATTCATCCCCAGAGGGAAATTGGTCTGCCGACAGTCACAACACACAAGGTACACAAAAACATGAAATTAAAAGTGAAAATAAAAATAAAAATGACAAGAGATAATGGCTGGCTGCCGTGTGGACAGCACCATCACCGGAACAAATGAACAAACACAGACTTATCCCCTTGGCATAGGATTCTAAACTAGAGTGCCCCCCCCCCTCACACTGTCACTCATAGCGGTCCCCCAGTCCGGGTCCCCATTGTTCTTCATGGCAGTTCCACACCACGCCCCCATTGTTTTCCCCTCCCCCATCATGCTCATCGACTGCGAGGCGCCACCTCTGCCGAATCACCCTCAGCCGCCGCCGCAGAAGCTCCCATCGCCACCACTGCTGAGCCTCCTTTGGCACAGACAGGCCTCGCTGCCCTAGGCTTCGCTGCCCCAGGCTTCAGCACAGTCCCCTGGGAGGCCTGTGGGGCCTAACGGGGCACATTCCGGTCTTCGGTCGTCACATACTTTGGTTACCCTATACTTGTCAGCATTAAATTTAGGATGGCACAGTGGCACAGGTGGTCAAGCTGCACCAGAGACTCGGATTCGATCCTGACTTTGGGCGCTGACTGCATAGAGATTGCATGTTCTTCCTGTGACCACATGGGTTTCCTCCGGGTGCTCCAATTTACTTCCACATGCCAAAGACATGCAGATGTGTAGGTTAATTGGCCGCTGTAAAATTGTATCTAACGTAAGGAGTGGATGAGAAAGTGGGATAATATAGAACTAGTGTCAATGGGTGACCGATGGTCAGCATAAACTCAATGGGCCGAAGATCCTTTTTCCAAGCTGTATCTCTAAACTAAATACCATCTGCTAATGCCTTACCCAACATTCCAACCTATCTATATCCTGCTGTAGCCTTAGACAACCTTCCTCGCTCTCAATAACACAATTTTTTCAAGACATATGCACCCTTATGAATCTACCATCTACATTCGCTTCCAGGTCTTTAATATGGATCATAAACAAGCAAAGTTTCCCAAGGGTTCAGCTCTTTCCCAGGTATCCTCTTACTCCCAATAAACAGAATATAGAACATAGGTGACAGCCAGGAGAGGTGGGCCTCTCATAGGAAAGCAACAACTGCAGCCTAACCATAGGTCCAAATCTGAGGAAAGACATCCTTGCCATAGAGGGAGTACAGAGAAGATTCACCAGACTGATTCCTGGGATGTCAGGACTTTCATATGAGGAAAGATTGGATAGACTCGGCTTGTACTCGCTGGAATTTAGAAGATTGAGGGGGGATCTTATAGAAACTTACAAAATTCTTAAGGGGTTGGACAAGCTAGATGCTGGAAGATTGTTCCCGATGTTGGGAGAGTCCAGAACAAGGGGTCACAGTCTAAGGATAAGGGGGAATTCCTTTAGGACCGAAATGAGGAAAACATTCTTTACACAGAGAGTGGTGAGTCTCTGGAATTCTCTGCCACAGAAGGTAGTTGAGGTCAGTTCATTGGCTATGTAACCAATGATTTCGACAATTGCCACCAGAATTCCCAACTCCAATGCTCAGTGCCTCAGCCAGGCATACCGCAAGTCGTCTTCAATGCTGTCAACCTATGTCCCCATTTTCAGAGCAGCTCAAGGTCTCTGTTTTCAACAACACTCTCCAGGGCCTTGCCATTCACTTTGTATGTCCAGCCTGGTTTAACATCACTTTCCACTTGCCTGTTAAACTCCATCTGCCATTCCTTTGCCCTCTTTCATCTAGTTACTTAAATGTTGCATGATGCAGATGCTGCCTGACCTATTGAGAGTTTCCTGCACTTTGTACAGAAGTTACAGTTTTTTAATTACACAATTGCTCAGTAAGTATAAAAATAATGTATCATACATGCATCGCTGTGATGCGCATTGCTTTAAAATTGCAATCACTTCTGCAATAAGGGAAATATTATTTTGTTTGCTCACATGAACAAATCCATAGTTGGCAGCCTTTCTCTGCTGCAATTGTTATTCCTGGTTTTAAGTTTCTGTTTGTGGTGAGGCTTTACTATTTAGAAAAGAATGTGAAAATCCAGTGCAGAAGGCGAAGATCTAAGGACCTTGACACAGAGATAAATGGGGCTTGTAATAAGGGATAAAGAACACTATCAAAATTCAGTGATATTGTTCAAAATGGTCATGAAACATCTTGGACGAAGTAAATAATGGTGCATCTTTTCACTCATTGGGAATCAGTATCCTTCATTGAATCACTTCTTGAACCCCTGATACTTCATAATATCTTTTGAGAAGTGATTTTAGGGTTTAGATTCTATAACAATAAATATAGCAATAAAGGAATAACAATGTATTTCTTCAGCAGGACAGTGCGCAACCTGAAAGGAACCCGCAGGCGGTGGTGCTTCTATTTGGCATTTTCCTCCTTGGTAATGAAGCGCTGTGTTTTGGGGGTGATGTTGGAGTAGCTTATGTGCATTTTGTCAATGATACACGTTGCAGCCATGGGGCATCAGAGGTGCAGATTTTTAATGGATTGGCTACTGATATGTATGTAAATCAAGCAGATTATTTTATCTTTTAATTAAAATTAACTTTGAGTATTAATCTTAGCTCTTATCTAAGCAAATGGAATCTTCAACCATGCTCCTACTTGTGCCTTGTTGAGAGTACAAAGACTGGAGTCACCAGGTCCCACCTATTCACACACAAGCTTCCATAATTCACAAAAGCAGATACGTGTGCCAAAACAAGACACGTCTTCTACATATGGTGATAATTGAATGTTAAATTCTACTGCATGCCCAAGGGATTCCTGGACCAGCATCAAACTTCAGAGATCATATTTCAAACATTGGCATAATAGTTTAGTAAAAAGTTACTCATTGACCTCATTTATATATTTTTTTAAGGTACCTAGTTCCTTATTTTTGTCCACCAAAGCCAACAAGAGATGCAAGTTTTAAAATACTTACGGCAGTAAGTGTGGTATTGAGACCGACAGATCACCTGAGCTCTCATTATCTTAATGTAGCCAAGATGAAGTATATTTCTTCAAAGATTTTGGACAGAAATAATGCTGTCTTTGGTCTAAGAGAGCATTTTATGAACATCAGATAAATGAATGAAAACAGAAAGGGGGTAAGATGGAAGAGGGAGAAGAGGCAAAGGGTTGAGATTAAGGAGGCGAGAATCAGTAATGGAAGAGATGGAGGGGGCAGGTGGGGAGGTGCGAGGGTGGGTGGAGGGGCATGAGGGAGGGGCAAAGACATGTGGGTGGAGGGGCATGGGGGAAGGGTATGAGGGGGAGGTCATGGGAAGGGGTGAAGGGAGGAGAAGGGGAGGTGAAAGGTAAGAGGGGAGCGGGAGGTGAATGGTATGAGGGAAGGAGGCTGATGTCGCCGACACGGCGCGCGCACCCGCCCTCCCTCACACTCACCCGTACTCTCGATGGAACGCGCCTGCGCACGAGGCGCTGCCGAGCGGCGGGAAGTTTGAAGGGGGAGCGTGCGCGCGCTCTCATCTGCGGGTGACGGCGCCGTTGGTCGTCTCCCGCACCGGACAGCCGGCCAAGGGTGGAGGTGGATGCCGCTGCCGCTTGCTGTTCCATGCCGTGTTCGACGAGCCTGAAGATGCTGCAGCACAGGCTAGTGGGTGTGGCGGGTCGGCAGGGAATTGCATTGGGGCAGCGCAGCAATTGCGCCGGCTCGTCTCTTCGGCTCGCCCTCGCTCCCTCATCGACGCCTCCTTCAACATTGGCCGTGGAGATTGGGGGCGCTTGTCCGGCAGGAGCCGGGTTCGCCAATGGACGTTGAGCTAGAGGAACCACTCAACCGGGTGCTCACTCATGGGAGAGATCAGTTAATTCAGCTCAGAACAGAGTTGGTATTTAAAGAATTGGAAGCGTGTCCACATACTAACACGTTGGGGACACTTTCTGGTTATGAATAGTGTGCATAATTGCAACTACAGTAACTACAAATGAAGCACTGGATGTCGCATGTGGTCATGAGGAGGAACAGCAGAAGCAAGCCTGCCATTAACAATCTATCAGGCTACCGCAATGTACGGCTATATCCGACTGAAGGTCCACGAACAACGTGCAGTGATGTTAATAAAGCAACTCCCCACTGATATCCATTCATTTGTTGTTGCAGTTTGTACACGGGCAAAAAAACAGAGCAACATTGTGTTTTCCGACTTGAGTGTTCCAGGAAAGGACTAATATGGCAGGTGTAATGTCTGCTGTAAGGCCCTGTTGTGACTAGCACAATGAATACACATCCTTCATCTTGTGAGGAACAACCAACCGAAACTTCTAGAAGGTCACCTGACCTCAGTCACGAGGCACAGGCACATTTGCCAGCTTCTGCTTTTGGCCTCAAGGGGCGCCGGCATTTATATTACATATACATCACAGCAGGAAAACAGACCCTTTGGTCCAACTTTTCCATGCTGACCAAGTTGGTATTCTGGGCTAGTCCCATTTGCCTGCGTTGGGCCCATAGCCCTCAACATTTCCTATTCATATATTCATCAAATTACTTAAAATTTTATGTGTGAGGTCGGGGACGACCTGATTTGCATCCATCCATTGCCTGCATATCCATGTATCTATGTAAAAGCCTCTTAAATGCCACTATTATATCTATCTCCACCACCACCCCTGGTGGTGCACTCTAGGCATTCACCACTATTTAAAAACCTTGCCCCACATATCTCCATTAAATTCTGACCCTCTCACCATAAAGGTATTTCCTATAGACTGATATTTCCACCATGAGGGAAAAAGTTCTTCCTGTCTGCCCCATCTATGCTTCAGAATTGTATATATACTTCTATCATTCTCCCCTCAACCTCTGATGCACCAGAGAGAAAATCCAAGAATCTTACTTCTTTTAGCTAATACATTATAAGCCATGCACCATTCTGTTAAATATCTTCTGAATTCTCTCCAAAACTTCCATGTCCTTCCTGTAATTGTGTAATCAGAACTGCAAACAATATTCCAAATTATAGCCAAACCAAAATGTTATAAAGTCACAACATGACTTCCTGATTTTAATGCTCAATGGATGAAGATGCGCATGTAATGCACCTTCTTTACCACTCTATCTACTTGTATCGCCACTTTCAAAAAGGTATGGACTTGAACCCCAAGACCTTTTAGGACATCAACACTGAAGTGTAAAAAAGGTTCATCAGACTGATTCCTAGAATGACAGGACTGTTGTATGAGGTGAAATTAGATTTGTGTTTACCATAGTTTAGAAAATGAGAGGAAATCAAATTAAAATGTATGAAATTCTGTCAGAGCCAGACAGACTAAATTGATGTGTCAAAGTCTCAGGGTACAGTGTAAAATTTAGGACTGAAATGAGACTTGGACAGAGGTGAGTCTGGAGTTTGCTTCACAGCAAGGCTGTAGAAGCAAAGTCGCTGAATAATTTTGAGGAGATAGATACATTTCTAGATGCAAATGGAGAAGTGGGGAAAAGGCAGGAGTATGTAATTGGATAAATGATCAGCAATGATAGTATTGAATGGTAGTGCAACTTTGAAAGACCAAATGTCCTCTTGTTCCTATTTTTTTGCATTTCTATGTTTAGACAATGTTTCTAAAACTAGAGATGGGAGTTTCTCTACCTATATTAAATCAAAAACTTCCTATCTTTAAATTGGTTTCTCCATTTCCATACATAATTTTTGTGATCAGTGAATTAATTTTTGATTGAAGTACTTTGATGGTATTGATATTTTTAATCCAGACATTACATATGAATCTTAATCATTTGCTATTACCACAATTAAATGCACGATTGAACAATAAGATGGCTCCTCAAGAATATTCTAACGTTTAAGAATATTGAGGCTAAGAATATTGAGGCTAATGTTCTACCAGAGCTCCACATTTCTGTCCAGTCCCCATGTCCCTTAGTATATCGCTCTTAGTCTTGAATGTACTCAGTTGCTCAGGAGAATTTTAAAAATGCACAACCGATTGAATAAAACACAATTCTTATTTCTGTCCCAATGGCCACATTTTGAAAATCTGATCCCCGATTCCATGCACTTCTGTGAAACAGCTTCTCTCTCAAAACTATGTTCCTGGTTATATTGGAAGGAGTCACTTATATTGCATTTTATTCAGCGATATTCTGTTAATTTACTTCCAAATGTTAATTTATGACTCTTCATTAGAGTATTATTAGTCTGTTATAAAAACTTAGTAACTACCTAAACCAAAATCATCAGCAAACCTTTCAGCAGGATTTTATCTTTGGTCTCACTTCATTGCAGTTTTCATTGTGACTCTTTTAGAAATTATAACTGCTTTGAATAATTTCCTCTCTTTACACTGATGTAAATACAGCATTGTGCGATTTTCACTTTGAAATTATTGGCATTGATATATTATTGTCACATGTACCAAAATACATGGTAAACTTTATTTCTAATAGTATCCAGGCAGATCATACCATACATGAGAACAACAGGTAGTGCAAAAGAGAAAATAAACAGAGTACAGAATAGAATAGAGTACATTACAGAGAAAGTACAAGTGCTGTGGCGAGGCAGATCGTAATATCAGGGATGCAGTACATCTACCTCGTGATACTTCTGTTGAGTATGATAACAGTAGTGAAAAAGCTGTTCTTGAACCTGGTAGTAGTGCATTCCAAGTACTCACCACTGGTAATAAAAGATCTCCCCAAGATTCTCTCAAAAGTTAATCCTGAACCATAAATCTATGTCCTCCAGTTTTATCTACCTTTGATTAGGGTAAAGGTTTCCTGAAGTATACCCTATCTCTTCAGCACTATTACATTCTTGCTATAGTGTGGTGAATAATGGAAATGCACACAGTACTCCAGCTGAGATCAAACCAATGTTTTATAAAGTTAAGATATAACCTTCCTGCTCTTTAATTCAATTACCTGATTAATGAAGGCTAGTATCCCATATAATGTCTTAACATTCAACCTAGGCCTGCACTTCATCCTCCGGCACCTAGACCGCCAGGGGACCTATGCAAGGATTTTGTTTGTTGATTTTAGCTCTGCATTCAACACCATGGTGCCAGAGCTACTACACTCCATCTCTCCAATTTGACTGCCTGAACCCCTCCGTCAGTGAATCACCAGCTTCCTGACAGACAGGAAGCAGCATGTGAGGCTGGGAAAGGAGATCTCTGACCCGCAGACCTTCAGCATAGGAGCACCGCAATGCTGCATACTCTCCCCTCCTTTACTCCCTCTACACCAACGACTGCACCTCCACAGACTCCTCTCAAGTTTGTGGACGACACCACCCTGATTGGACTGATCCAGGATGGGGAGGAATCTGCCAACAAACAGGAAGTTGGTGTCCTGGTGCCTTCATAACAACCTGGAGCTTAATGCTCTTAAGACAGTGGAATTGATAGTAGACTTCAGGGAAGCTCCTCCTCACCCCACTCACCATCAACAACACCACAGTCACATCTGTGGAGTGTTTTAAGTTCCTTGGAACCATCATTTCCAAGGAACTCAAATGGGGGGCCACCATCGACTCAACAGTCAAAAAGGCACAACAGAGGATGTACTTCCTGCAGCAGCTGAGGAAACACAATCTGCCACAGGCAATGATGGTCCAATTCTATAATGCCATCGTAGAATCTGTGCTCACCTTCTCCATTATGGTCTGGTTTGGCTCAGCGACCAAGCACGACATCCGGAGGCTGCAGCGAATCGTCCGATCAGTTGAGAAGGTTGCTGGCTGCAACCTTGCCTCCCCATTGATGAACTGTACACTGCAAGGGCCAGGAAGCAAGTGGGTAAGATCATCTCTGACCCCTCTCACCCTGGCCACAAACACTTTGAAGCACTTCCCTGTGGAAGGTGACTCTGGACTGTCAAAGCTGCCACAGCCAGACATAATAGCTTTTTTCCACGAGTAGTAGCTCTACTCAATAACCAAAATCTGTAGCTTTCTTTTGCTCTGGTATTTTATTTCTTTCACATGTTTAAACGATAATGTTTTATTATTAATGTTTTATGTGTCATTCTTAATTGTCACTGTATGTCTTGTTACTTGCGAGCAGAGCACCAAGTAAATTCCTTGGATGTGTATACAGTATACTTGACCAAAAACGTATTAATGAATTAATTAATTCAATGCCGTCTGCCACTTTAAGGATCTTTGAATTTGCACACCAACGTTCCTCAACACTCCTTAGTACCTTACCGTTAATGGTATACAGTGCATTCAGAAAGTATTCGGACACCTTCACTTTTTCCACATTTTGTTACGTTACAGCCTTACTTTAAAATGGATTAAATTCATTTTTTTAATCTTCAATCTACACACAAGACCCCAGAATGAAGAATCGAAAACAGGCGTTTAGAAATTTTGCAAAGTAATTAAAAAGTAATAACTGAAATATCACATTTACATATGGTCTGGTTTGACACAGCCACCAAGCACTACATCCGGAGGCTGCAGCGAATCGTCCGATCCTTTGCTATGACACTCAAAATTAAGCTTAGGTTCATCCTGTTTCTATTGATTGTCCTTGAGATGTTTCTACAACTTGATTGGAGTCCACCAGTGGTAAATTTAATTGATTGGACATGATTTGGAAAGGCACACACCTGTCTATATAAGGTCCCACAGTTGACAGTGCATGTCAGAGCAAATACCAAGCCATGAAGACGTAGACCTCCGAGCCAGGATTGTGTCGAGACAGAGATCTAGCGAAGGGTATAATACAATTTCTGCAGCATTGCAGGTCCCGAAGAGCGCAGTGGGCTCCGTCATTCTTAAATGGAAGAACTTTGGAACCATCAGAACTCTTCATAGAGAAGAAGGGTCTGAAGAAGGGTTTCGGCCCGAAACGTTGACTATCTCCTTCGCTCCATAGATGCTGCTGCACCTGCTGAGTTTCTCCAGCATTTTGTGTACCCAGGACTTCATAGAGTTGCCTGCCCGGCCAAACTGAGCAATCGGGGGGGGGGGGGGGGAAGCGCCTTGATCAGGGAGGTGACCAAGAACCCGATGGTCGCTCTGACAGAGCTCCAGAGTTCCTCTGTGGAGATGGGAGAACCTTCCAGAAGGAAACTATATCTGCAGCACTCCACCAATCAGGCCTTTATGGTAGAGTGGCCAGACGGAAGCCACTCCTCAGTAAAAGGCACATAACAGCCTGTTTGGAGTTTGCCAAAAGGCATGAGAAACAACATTCTCTGGCCTGAATGCCAAGCGTCATGTCTGGAGGCAACCAGGCACCGCTCTTCACCTGGCCAATACCATACCTACGGTGAAGCATGGTGGTGGCATCATCATGCTGTGGGGATTTTTTCAGCGGCAGGAACTGGGAGATTAATCAGAATCGAGGGAAAGATGAACGGAGCAAGGTACAGAGAGATCCTTGATGAAAACCTGCTCCAGAGCGTTCTGGACCTCAGACTAGGGCCGGAGGTTCACCTTCCAACAGGACAATGACCCTAAGCACACAGCCAAGACAACGCAGGAGTGGCTTCGTGACATGTCTGTGAATGTTCTTGAGTGGCCCGGTCTTGAACCTGATCGAACATCTCTGGAGGGTCCTGAAAATAGCTGTGCATCAACGGTCCCCATCCCTGACAGAGCTTGAGAGGGATGGAGCTTGGATTGAAATGGGCTGCAAAGACAGGTGTGCCAAGCTTGTAGCGTCATACCCAAGAAAACTTGCGGTTGTAATCGCTGCCAAAGATGCCTCAACAAAGTACTTAGTAAAGGGTCTGAATACTTATGTAAATGTGATATTTCAGTTATTTATTTTTAATTACTTTGCAAAAATTTCTAAACACCTGTTTTTGCTTTTTTATTATGGTGTGATGTGTGTAGATTGATGATAACTTTTTTTTGGAATCCATTTTAGATTAAGGCTGTAACATAACAATGTGTAAAAAGTGAAGGGGTCTGAATACTTTATGAATGCACTGTATATCCTGGCTTGCTAGTACTCCCTAAAACATCACCTCACATTTATCAAGATTAAATTCTATCAGCTATTTCTCAGCCATTCTCACCGTAACACGACTATCATTCTGTAGTGTAAGTGGACTCTCACACTGTAAACCGATCATTGTGTTATCTGCAAACGTACTGCATGCCTCCCACATCAACATCCAAATAATGTACTGTCATTTGCATGGATTTTTAGAAATAATATGTGCAAATTTAACAAGTGGATGCCTTTTTGTTAATTATATTCCATCATTTTGCTTGGTAGATGTAAAGAAAATGCAATGGCATTATTTGAAGAGGGTTTGAGAGTTCTGATGTACCAGGTGGCTGATCTGGCACTCTGGTGTCAGGACAACAGCCTCCTCTTGAATGTCATAAAAACTAAGGAGCTGATTGTGGACTTTAGAAGGGCACAACATCCGAGGACGTACACGCCACTGGAGATAAATGGGTCTACTGTGGCTATGGTGAGCTGCTTTAAATACCTGGGAGTCCACATCACAGATGATCTGACATGGACAACGCACGCTGTTGCACTGGTGAGTAAGGCAAGGCAGCGCCATAACCACCTCAGGCTGCTGAGGAAATTCAGAGTCTCTCTGAGGATCCTGCAGTGCTTCTACTCTGGGGCTGTAGAAAGCATCTTGTCCGGCAACATCACAATCTAGTTTGGGAACTGCTCTGCCCAAGACAGGAAGGCTCTGCAGAGAGTAGTGCGTTCGGCCGAACGCACTATGGGAACTACACTCGCCGTCCTGCAGGACCTATACATCAGAAGGTGCAGATCCAGAGCCAGCAACATTATGGAGGACCTCTACCACCCCAGCAACGGTCTGTTCCAGCTACTACGGTCAGGCAAACGCCTCCACTGTCATGCTGTGAAAACAGAGAGGATGAGACGGAGTTTCTTCCCACAGGCCTTCCCACAGACTGTAAACTCTTATCTCACCAGGGACTAATTTACTGTACTAATTTACTGTTGTGTTGTGTCTTCTTAAAATTTTTTCTTTTTTTTCTAACATGTAAATACTGATTCTGTTCTGTAGTTTTTTCACAATCCGCAGGCATTGCAACTTTCATTTCACTGCACAACTTGTATGTGTATGTGACAAATAATGTTGACTTGACTTGATCTCCCAGCTCATCAAATGATCATTTACTTCCAGTGGTTCTTTGTTGCACAAATGTTGCCCTTTTCTGCACTTGAAAAGTAATCCATTAGTTTGACCACAGTTTTCATGTGATTAAGAAGTGGTAAACAATGCCTTGTACAAATCTACACTCTTTCACTCAACGCAGCTAGCTTAATTTTGAATTGGTGAAGTAGAGAGGGACAGATGACAGGTCTTCCCTATGAATATCAATGTACTGTTCTTTCCTGCCTGAAGGGAAAATCTAGGCACCTCTCAATGCCTCCTTTCATTCCAAATTGGGTATGACAGCACAGGAAATGGCAGGTACAAAGCATGCTTACCATTTTAACCTGTGAGGAGTACACTACCCTTGGAAATTCAGCAACAGTTGTGTTGCAAGACATAACACTGCTGTCCACTGTAGTGTGGAACCCTGGTTCACTCCTCTAAATGCTAAGCCATGGGATTCTTGAATATCTATGGCGAGAACAATAGAAATGGAAATAAAATGCAAATCCTGAAAATACATCAATAATAAAAGACCTTAAAAGATCCTAATTTCTTTTTCTCACTGCTGCCTGTGAACTTGGCCTACACCTGGTAATTTTATTTGGTCTGAAGAAGGGTCTCGACCTATAACGGCACCCAATCCTTCTCTCCAGAGATGCTGCCTGTCCCGCTGAGTTACTCTAGCATTTTGTATCTACCCTCCATCCAAGTCATTGATATACAACGTGAAGAATAGTGGCCCCAGTATCGACCCCTGTGGAACACCGTTAGTCACTGGCAGCTAACCAGGAAAAGCCCCTTTTGTTGCCATTCTTGGGCTTCCTACCATCCAGCCAACCTGCTATCCATGTTGTATCTTCCCTCTGATACCATGGAGTCTCATTTTCTTTCGCAGCCTCATGTATGGCACCTTGTCAAATTCTTCCTGAAAATCTAGGTAAACAATATCCACGTACTCTTTTTCTATCCTGCTAATTACTTCCTCAAATAATTCCAACAGGTTCTTCAGTCAAGATATCCCCTTCACAATACCATGTTGATCGGCCTATTTTATCATGAACTTAATGTTTATATTGGGGAGAAGGCAGGCACTGGTTATTGATAGTGGACGATCAGCCATGATCATATTGAATGGCGGTGCTGGCCCAAAGGGCTGAATGGCCTCCTCCTGCACCTATTTTCTATGTTTCTATGTTTAACTCAGAAACGTCAACCTTTTTAATGGACTCTAAAATCGTACCTACCATTGTTGTATTAATTTGCCTCTAAGAACTAGTTGATGATTCTGTAACCTAAATTCAGTTTTCTGATTTAGCATGTGGCATAGAATAGTAAGATTAAATTATAATTTACCAGTTTGAAATTTGATCTTCATTTTATGAGGAGTTACGATGAGGGATTATGTGAAGACCCCGCCAGCACGCATGCGCGACATTCTTCAAAGCAGCGGTGTGAAATCACAGATAACAAAAGTTGACTGAATGTATAGTAAGATAAGAGAACTAAAATACCAGTTGACCTTTATATAGAGGGTTGGGTGCGGAGGGCACGTAATCCCTCATCGCAACTCCTCATGAAATAAAGATCAAACTTCAAACTGGTAAGTTCCTGTTTAATCTTACTATTTTACTTCGAAGTCACGTGAGTGACTACGTGAAGATTTCAAAGCTCTTTTAATGATTGTCAAACCCCATATGGAACTGAACTTCAAGACATCAGTCATCCGTATCAACTTATATGTCAACAAAATACTTCCCATCTCGATGAGGGAAGTACTGCGGGTTTGGTGCTATCCCTGCAATTGCAGTGAGCACGTCCATAGTTTGGTTTGACAATTCTTAGTGGCAGGAAACGGTCTTCCCAGTCTGCAAGTCAATGAATTGATTTATGTATGCAGAGGATGTTTTCCCGGTCACGGCTAACCAGCAATTTTGTGCCTGGAAATAACCATATAAGGTTCTATCATCATTCTCAACATTAGCGGGAATCATGGCTGTATAGGCCAGTCAGGCACTACGAAAATGCCTGAAGCGGGAATTGCTGAATATGCAAGACCAGTCTGGTAAGATAAAATGGAAGGACACAATGAGCATTCTTCCCCAGTGTAGCGAGAATGCATCCATCGCCACTGATATGCCACGTATTTTGCAACTGGCGATTGACCTGGATGCAACATTTTGATCTTTAGGTGTTCCATCGAGCCCACAATGTCCTTGAATACTTGCGATTCCACATCCATGCTGTGTTGTCATTGCGTTTACCTGATGATACGTCAATGCCAATGAAGTTAGGTAAACTATTATCAGATACTTTGACTTGATTGCACCCATGTGATTAACATATAATAGTACCAGAGTGTATCAAGTTAGACTTGAGCATGCAGATTATGCATATTCGCACAAACCTTTAATCCACAGAACATACCTAATGTGAATAGGTAGTTGATACCATATAACTGAATAATTGGTAACTCATGCAAACCCCATCCGCCTCCGTAACTAAAGATGGTATTTAGTAATTATCCATGTTTAAGCAATAGCATCAGTTAGCAATTAACTTACGAGTACTGATGAAGGGGGGCAATGCTGAATACTGTTTGTCTACCATGGTGACTTTGATAGTTTCAGCTGGAAATAGCATAGGTCTGGTAGTAATGACCTACATGGTACCTGTGAGCTTGGTCCTTTGCACGCCGTATAGCTCTGATGGTGCAAAAGGCGCAAATAGCACAGCTGAACCCAATATATTGCCAATCCCAGACAATTTAATAAAGTTAAAGATAACCCTAATAATAATTTCAGTTGGCATCAACTTAAATTTAACTGGATGGATGAGAATCTAATTTCTGCACGATAGTTTGTGGCTGATACCACTGATTTGGCAAAATACAGCGTTTTAGAACATCATTCAGATAGCCCATAATAATAGCTTTGGTTCTGAGCGGCCAAGCACTGGTTTTAGTAATTTGGTAGATAGACTGAGGCTGGTTTGCCCATTTTGCAATGCTTTAGACTGTAACATTGTTCCATCCAGCTATATTACAAATATCTTTGGTGAGCCCAGTGAGTGGAAACTGTTCCCATGTTGTGAGACACTAATGAAGTTTTCTATTTAGAAGAGTCTATATTGCATATGCGAGTTGAACTGGTATCTTTCATTGTGACAATGAGCGGCCCGCAACTGCGGCCTGTCTTGAAAGGCAACTCTGTCTTGCATAAAACAAGTGTAAATTTACCAACTTGTAAATGGTCCACATACCTCATATTTTGGAAAGAACCAGACCCACCTACCTTCATGATTATTGGTGTTAAGCCCAAAGGCCCCTGGTGCGGGTTCTAATTCCGTCCCAGCTTAGGATTGCTGGGGTGTGTGGACCCAATTCCCTGAGGACCGGTTTGGCCTTGGCCTGAAAGGCCTGTGCCCAGTTTTGAATCTGCCACCAACTTCAGTGAAATGCTTGCTGTCGATAGCGGCGTGGGGTGAGTTGCCGTGGTACCTTGAGAAGCCGAACAGCTTTAATTCTTCATCCGGGTTGTACCTGTTTGGGCAGGTTCCTGAAGAGAGGATTCGGCGGCTGGACATTGCTGGCCTCAGTTGAACCTGCAGATTTGGAATTTAAGGCAGGTCCAATGGCGTTCTTCTGAAAGCAGTTCATTTGAAGTGTGCATTGTACCCCCACATAGGGTTGTTCACTGCTGTTCCTTTCTGGAACAATTTTGCAGGTGCATGGTATCCCACCCCCGGCACCTGTCTAGTAATGATGTGGCGTGAGGTGGCTGCTCCTTCACGAGGGAACTTTGGCCTTCAGGTTTCTTCGATGCCATGCCAGAATTTTCTGGAACCTCACGCTTTCCGAGTCTTTTGCTTCATGCGGGTGGCCTTCCAGCCTGGACCCTGCTGAGTCTCCGGGTTATCCATCGGCGGGAAATTCCTCCGCAGGCAGTGAATCTTGGAGCCCGGACCCTCCGAGTCTACGGGCTCATCCGCCGGCGGTATATTCACAGCCCGGACCCTGCAGTTTGCCTTCCCGCGGTCCCCGCAGCTGGGTTCACCCCGTGGTTTGGCTTCTCCCCACGGTCCCCGCAGCCGGGTTTTCCCCCCAGCCAGGTTCACCCCGCGGCCAGATTCCTCTTGTTCCCGGTTCCCCCGTGGATTCCAGTCCGCGGTTTGCCACAGCCGGGATTCCCTCACGGTCCCTGGAGACGGGATTCCCCGCGAAGTCTGTGGTGGGGTTCCACCCCCCAGCCGGGCATCCCACGCGATTCTCGCAGCCGGGATTTCCCCGCGGTGTAGGGGAACCTTAGAGCTTCCTGCAAGGAGAAAAAGCAGACCTGGAGTTAAGTTGAAAAACTTACCTTCAGGTTTCAAACTTACCGCTGGTGGAGCAGCGCTTCCACAGCCTGTCGATGCGCATTGCGGTCGGCGATATGTCATGCATACGTGCTAATGGGGTCTTCATGTAGTCACTCACGTGACTCCGAAGTAAAATTACCCATTACATCAAACCACCTGGTAGTTAGAGAACAGTACTGTGGAATGGAAGAGCATGTGAGAAGTAAAGGGCCTGTCCCACGAGCATGCGAACTGCATGCGGCGAGCGTGACCAAACTGGAAGTGGGGGCCGCACGGAGGTCGGGTGAGTGGCGCGATGTTGGAGCGATGTCCGCGGTAAGTTCGCAAGGACAGGGAGGGGCATGGAGGCACACACAGAGAGGGACACAGAGGCACACAGAAAGAGGGACATGGAGGCACACAGAGAGGGACACGGAGGCACACAGAGAGGGTCACGGAGGCACACAGAGAGGGTCACGGAGGCACACAGAGAGGGTCACGGAGGCACACAGAGAGAGGGACACAGAGGCACACAGAGAGGGGCGCAGAGAGGGACACGGAGGCACACAGAGATGGACATGGAGGCACACACAGAGAGGGACATGGAGGCACATAGAAAGGGACACGGAGGCACACAGAGAGGGACACACAGGCATGCAGAGAGGGACATGGAGGCACACAGAATGGGTCACGGAGGCACACAGAGATGGACACGGAGGCACACACAGAGAGGGACATGGAGGCACAGAGAGGGACACGGAGGCACACAAAGAGAGGGACACGGAGGCACACAGAGAGGGTCACGGAGGCACACAAAGAGAGGGACACGGAGGCACACAGAGAGGGTCACGGAGGCACACAAAGCGAGGGACACGAAGGCACACAGAGAGGGTCACGGAGGCACACAAAGAGAGGGACACGGAGGCACACAGAGAGGGTCACGGAGGCACACAAAGAGAGGGACACGGAGGCACACAGAGAGGGTCACGGAGGCACACAAAGAGAGGGACACAGAGGGGCACAGAGAGGGACACGGAGACACACAGAGAGGGAAACGGAGGCACACAGAGATGGACACGGAAGCACACACAGAGAGGGACATGGAGGCACAGAGAGGGACACGGAGGCACACAAAGGGGGACACTGAGGCACACAGAGGGGGACACTAAGGCACACAGAGGGGGACACACAGAGAGGGACACACAGGCACGCAGAGAGGGACACAGAGGCACGACGTCGAGGCGGTGCATGCGGCGTCGAGGCGGCTGCGGGCCAACAGGCCATTGCCGCGCGGAATTTTGAACACAGTCAGTTTTTCGGAGCCCCGCGCGATGTTGGGACCAGCTCCGCACAACTCCATACGGCTCCGGCAATCGAAGTGGGACCGGCCCCGCGAGGCCGGACGGCTCAAGCGACCATGTTAGGTCGCACTTGCCGCATGGAGTTGCATGCTGGTAGGACAGGCCCTTAATGCCCAATCAAGCTTTCATAGTGGGAAATCTGTACTTAATACCAGGTACTTCCAGAAGGAACAAGTAAAATGGATGAGGGAAGATCTATGCTACCCTTAAAGATTTATTTCCTTTTTTTAAAAAAATTAGCCCGTGGACCCTCAGTTCCAAAAGAAATGTTGTTTTGCTCACAATTTACGAGTATGCTTATGTTTTGGCAGCCATACTTAATTGAGAAAAATAGAAACAAAACACATTCCTGAGGGCTGAAGACATTTATTTTTAAAATACAAGCCACGGTTTCCATTCAAAGCAGTCCTACCAAAGTAGGCACAGGTGAGTAACAGATGACCACTGGAAACCTCATCAGGAAATAATAGTTTCACCTTATTGGCAGTTCTGCTTTAAATTTGTATCTAAATGTCAACATAAGCATGAAAAATCTTGATGCTTGAAAGTGAGTTGTACAGTGCAGAAATAGGCTGCTCGATCCTTTTGCCCTTCTACACAAATCCCATTTGCTCACATTAGGTCTGTGCCCTTCTATGATTTGCATATTTACATGCATATTTAAATATCGCTTAAATGTAGCAATTGTATCCAACCATCACCACCTCTGGCAGCCAGATAATAATCATTCTCAGTGCAAAAAGCTTCCCCCTCAAATCCCCTTTAAAACTCCTTCCTCTCACCTTAAACATAAGCTGTCTTTACCATCTGAAAAAAGATTCTATCTGCAACTCATAATTTTAAAAACCTTTACCTGTTCACCCTTTCAAACAAACCCGACCTGTCCAATCTCTTCCCATAATTAAAGGACTCCATTCCAGCCTACATCCTGTGCCAACTGCACTCTCCCTGGCACAACCACCACCTTTCTTATGGTGTGGCGGCCATAACTGCATGCACTGAACAAATAACTGGAATAATCTGCTAACATACCATCTTAATAACCACATCAGGCTCATACTGACAACACAGAAACATCATTGAACACAGTCCCCGCGTACAAAAAGACCCCGTTCATATTGAATAGCGGAATACTGCTGGATGCCAAGACACGTCAATTAAAGAACGTTAAAACACTTTATATTTTATCGGTATTCTGACTAACTCCATAACCTTTGCCTGTTACCAAGAACCTTAAACAACCACACAGTGGCTTTTAATGAAGCTCTTAATTTTTTTGCATTTCTCGGTTTAAGAATTTGTAATCGATCAGTCCAACAGATATCCCATAATCACCATTTGTCCTCACAGCTTCAGGCAGATCCTGTTTACCCACTTCATTTCAAAGTATATTATTTCTGTTATCAATTGATATCATATATTTTGATAAGAAGATTCACTCCATCTTATTAATAACGTAAACACACATTTCAAATAGGAATTTTCACTCGATGCTGGTTGTGGAAGAAACTGACCCTAACCATGTACTCTCATAGCTATTGCTGCATATTCCACACTCATTACTCACAGCTAGGTGATTTCCAGAGTAACCTAATATATGCAAGATATTCAGTTACAGGTTTAGTTAAACTTTATTTAAAAAAAGAGAAATGAGTGCCATTGATAATCGCCCTTTTATATTAATAATTTAAATAAACTTTGTAAGCTGGAATAAAGAAAGCTAGGTTAAATGATGTTTCTTTTTAATTTGGAGGGATTTCGCGTTAAAATATATTTTGTTCATTTGTACCGTCTAATTCTAATTATTTTTATGTTTTTGCTGTTGCTGTTCTCAAAGATGCAACCAAAACTATTGGCAAGGAAGATGAATTGTCCATTGCAGGAAGTGCTGTCACAAACTTGGAAATCATGAAAGATTTCAGTTAATAACGAAAAAGCAGAAGGTTCAGTAACCAGAGGAAACAGTTATTTTTGTTTGCAAGAGAGAACATTTTGATTGGATTCTGCATCCAGCTCTGATGTGAATAGTAAGCCAGATTCAGAGGAATTTTCAAGAATGGATAAATATCTAAATAATAAAAATAGCAATGCTGCATTTGTAATGGAAACATTTCTTTCATACAGCTAGAATAGACACGATGGGCTGAATGGTGTTTCCTTGCTCCGCCATCTATTTCTAATTAAACTTTAGCCTGGTTTAGAGCTATCATACAACAAATGTTCAGGAATCCTTCACATTTTTTCCCATTCAACTCCATCCATGTACGTTCATAGCTGCCATTCATGTCCATGGCCCATTTGTTGAAGAAAAGTATTTAGAAATTAAGTAAAATGAACAAGCAAAAATAAATCTAAATGAAAAGGCAGTATCTAATTATTAACTTTAATAAGGGATGCTGCTGATTCATACACCACTCCAAGCCCAAATGCATGGCTTTGATTACCTTATATTTGTTTGATTTTTTAAAAAAGTTTTGACACATTTCAAAGAACTGTTATAAAAACTAATCAGCGTGGAATTGCCGAACATGTGTAACATCACTGCAACACATTGGAAATGAAAACACGTGGATAGTCTGAGGAACTGTTTTGAGAGCAGAGTGAGAGATTTGTATCATTTAGCATTTCCTACCAAAATATACAAAACTTTGTACCCGCTGATAAAATTCCCCTCAGAGGCCTTGGGTTAGGGAAAAAGGTTAAAGTGGAACTGTGGGGGACTCTTTGGGTGGTACTGTAGCCATTACCATCATGCCGAATCGTGGCAAGGACAAGAGATAAAAGAGAAAACAATGTACTTGCGCCGTGCTCAGTCAGCATCAAAGGGCCATTTAACATGGCATGTCCTGACGGCAGTCCTTTCTCATTTCACTCGGGATTTGTATTTACTTTCACTCTTGAAGTATTCTCACCTTGCTTTTCTATAAACCTATAGAAATCATCCAGACAAATCTGATTTACTGTCTGTTGAAACATTTAATGAACTTTCAAATTCTGTATGAAATAAAGCTCTACTAATATTGCTTGCTTTCAGCTAGGTCTTGTAAATGAACTATCTGATAAATACTTGGCCAATGCCTGCAGAGGACAATATCAGAAATATCTCTAATTTGGCCTTCGAAACAGCCATACATTTTCTACATTGCGTGCACATATCCTGCATACGGCAAACTTTGTGCTTCTGTTAACATTGCATCTCGTAATAACTCTGGCAAATAATATCATTCAAATGAACTCACCGTTGGAAGGGGGTTTCCGGGAAGTTCTGTGCAGATGAAAACGAAGGAGCCTGGATATTCATCTTGCCAATTCTTTCTTACACATGACAGATGCAAACTTAAATGTAGCAGGGGATGTGCCCTTGGATTTTTTTAAACCCCTGTTTATGGGTTGCACCCTTTCTCCATCTGGCCAATCACGCTTAGTTTCTGATTCGGGCAATATTTTCAACAGCCTCTGGTCATTGGATATCTCAATCCCTCTTCAGTACTCATGACATTTGTTTACTTGAGCACAACTTTGGCAATGGCCAGTTCATCAATTCACTCTTCAGCAGTCTTTGGTGATAAAGGTTAAATAGTTGCTCAAATCATGCTTTTCACATTCTTCCCCTGCTCAAGATGACTGTTCTTCTTGCCTGTTTTGTCCATTGGCAATCAAAAGTTGATGTATCTTCCAATGAGGCTTCAGCAAATGTGGTGCAAGGCCAACCTGGGGGAATTTTGCAAAGCCTTGATATTACTAAACCTTTTACAAGTGTGGTTTACAGCTTTGTGCCTTAGTTAGAATGATAAGTAGCACAAATAAAAGTTGCTTGCACCGCACATTTATACCTCTTATAAACCGAAACACTTGCTGGAATTCCATAATCATGAGTATATACCTAACAATTCACTTATTTAATTCAATGGGAAATATTGCATCAGTGGACAAATCGGTATCTATTTGGGTAATGCACCCATGGCAGAAAGTAAAAGTCCAACCCATCATGCATTTTGGCAGCTGATACTACTAAGAACATGCCATGCTCATGACCAAACCCAGACTATCAGAATTCAGAGCAAACTTTGGGTGTCCTGTCATGTGAAAAAGATCTCCAATTGCATGCCAGAGCAGTGGAGTTATTTAAAAGTGATACCCACCACTGCTACCCCTGCTGGTACAATATCTGCAAATTGAACACGGAGAAAAAGGACCAAGGTACTGGAAACTTGAATCAACTCCAGCTCAAATAGCACATGGCCCTGTAACAAGTTATAATAACTAGTTTGAAGGCTTCAGAACTTTCTTCAGGAGAATGTAGAAATCATAGGGAAACATTTTGAGTTTATCCAAGATGCAAACATGGCTTTCACCAGTAAATACTTCCAGATTCTCTCTTTACTACCAGTGTCCTGTTATATTAGTCACAGAAGTCTGCATGAAGTGCCCTAATCCAAATGCCTATGGGGAAAAAACTGACACCCAAATTGCCTGCTCTTAAATGCTCCTTCTTGGTTTAATTTCTTAATTCCACTAATTTTTATTTACTGCCAATCGCCTTCTGCTCTCTTGGCAGAGAGGTATACGAGAATGGATTTTCGTCTTGGACCTGTACACAAGGATTTATCTTGCCCCAAGCCATCTCTCTGTACTGTATCTCATCATATTTGTGTATATGACAGTAAACATGATGATTATATGGAGGAAGAAGCTGCAGATGCTCGTTTAAACCGCTGATAGACACAAAACGCTGGAGTAACTCAGCGGGTCAGGCAGCATCTCTGGAGAAAAGGAATAGGTGATGTTTTGGGTCAAGACCCTTCTTCAGGCTGAGAGTTAGGTGAAAGAGAAACAAGATCTATATAGTTACGTAGAGAGCCATAGAACAAATGAAAGATATGCAAAAATGCAATGATCAAGGAAACCGTCCATTGTTGGCTGTGGGCGAGGTGATAATGAGTTATTCCATTGTTGGCCGTGGGTTAGGTGACAACGGGTTATGGGGTTCCCCTCTTCTACCATAGATGAGGCTCTCACATGTGTCTCCTCAGTGCTTCGCTTCTGCTCTCCCTCCGCCTCCCTCATCCTCACCTTTCACCCCATCAGCCATCGCATACAACATATAATCCTCCGACATTGTCGCCACCTCTAACCACTAGTCACATCATCCCATCTCCACCCTTTTCTGCTTTCCACAGAGACCGTTTCCTCCGTAACTCCCTGGTTAACTGTGCCCTTCCCAACCAAACCACCCCCCTCCCCAGATACACTCCCCTGTAATTGCTGAAGATGTAACCCTTGTCCCTATACCTCCTCCCTCGACTCTGTCCTGCAACCTCCACATATCATTTCGCTGAACATATTCTCTCCGTCCGCCTTGGTCTACGTGATCTCCCGGTTGCCAAACACTTTAACTCCCCTTCCTATTCCCATGTTAACCTTTCTGTCGTGGGCTGCTTCCATTGTCAGAGTGAGGCCAAATGCAAATTGAAGGAACAGCTCCTCATTTTTTGCTTGGGCAGTTTACAATGAATATTGATTTCTCTAACCAAATAACGCCTGCATCCCCTCTCTCTCCGTCCCTCCATCACCCTTGTCGTCATACTAATTTCACTGCCTTCCTGTTGAGTTTCATTGTCTATTTACAGTAACTCGTTATCACCTAGCCTACAGCCAAAAATGGACAGTTTCCTTTATCATCGTTCCTTTTTTCCATATCTTTCATTTATTTGTTCTATATCTCTCATTTCGCTTTCCCCTGACTCTCAGTCTGGCGAAGGGATCCAATCCAAAATGAGAAATATTCCTTTTCTCCAGAGATGATGCCTGACCTGCTGAAAACCTACTCCAACTTTTTGTGTCTATCTTCGACTTGATTATGTTATTGAATGGTGGAGCTGACTTGTGATGAAATGCTCTACTATTCCCATTATATGAGCATTAGGCAGTTTAAATAATGATGGTCATATTCCTATTCATCTTTGGTAAAATTTAAAAGCAAAAATGTTGCAGCTGGTAGAAATTTGATGAATCCCCAGTCAATATCGGGGAAGTTAGAATCATGGAAGTCAAAATCATAGGTTTACACCTTTCCATAATCTGCCAGCATATGTGTTCCTCCAGCTCTCACTCGTTATTCGTATAACACATCAGCTATGATCTTGATGAATGGATGAGCAGGTTTAAAGGGTTTTGTTGTTTTCTCCAGATCCTCTTTCATATGTTCACATGTAATTGATTTTGCACTGGTAGATAGTGTATATAGTGATGTATCCTATAATTGCTATTAAGAGAAGTATTCTTTCTGATACATGTGAAGAGCATAGACACAGGAATATGAGAGCATAACTTCAAGGCTTTCTATGTCAGGAAGCTTAGCAATGTACGATTCCTTCATTATTCTAAATCCTGCTATGCACTACTCATAAATAACACCATCCTTGTTTTGCAATGGCAATGCAGCTTTTTTTGATTTTATTTATTTGTAAATTCTTTCAACTCTTTTACTTGTTACCATATACTTGATTACCCAGCATATGCAGCACAGAAGCAGATTGTGTGGCCCAAACCTGTTCATGTGGCATATGTTGCATTTGAGCCTCCTCCATCTTTCCTCATCCCAGAAAGTTTCTCTGTACTAATCACTTCTGCACCTGCTCTTTCAAGTCGTGCATTGAAGTGAAGTAAGCATGTAATTTTCCCCACTTAAGACGTGATTCACTAAAATAACCGGTGAAAATTGACATATGTAATGTGGCTCTAGTTTGGCAATATAAGACTACATCGCCATTTATTTTTCTCATACCTTCATTAACACGAGATCTGTTTTTGATGACGCGTGATTCTGATGTTGTAGATGCTGTTTATGGCTATCAGGTTCACAGATACTTTCGGCTAAAATGAGAAGAGTGGTAATGCTGTTTGGCCTTCCCCAACTGCTAGCTCAGCTCCTTTTCTGAGTCATCTCTTCCACTTTGGAAATAACATGTCCTGCCTCCTGTGTCCCACCTGACCTGAAAAGCCACTGATTATATTTTCATTTCAATATATACGACTCTTTAACTTTCTCAACGTCTTAAATAATGTGGGGGGTGGAGGGGATGGTGAAGGGGGTTTAGGGGAGGGAGGGTGGGGGACGGGGGGAGGTGATGGGGAGAGGTGGGGGGAAGGGAGTGGGAGTGGGGAGGAGAGCGGTGAGGGAGAAAGGGAGGGGTAGGGGGAAGGGAGGGATAAGGGGAAGGGGGCGAGAGGGGAGGGAGGGGGTTGGAGGGGGAGGGAGGGGGAGAGTGGGGAAGGAGATAGATGGGAGGGAGGTGAGGGGGAGAAGAGGAAGAGTGGGGAGGGAGGGGGAGAGGCAGGGGGAGTGGGTGGAGATAGAGGGGAAGGGGTGGGAGATGAGGGTGGTGTGGGGGGGAGGCAGTGGGGAGGGGGATGGGGATGGGGAGAGGATGGTGGAGAGAGAGGGGGAGGGCGGAATTGAACTCGGCGAGCGGGCGGCTCCGAGGCCGACCAAAGATCCTATAGCGATCCTTGGGGCCGACTGTGAAAGGGCAGCGAGCCTCGGCAGCTCTCTGGACCTCAGGCGGCGCGGAGAGCCTCATGCGGCGTTACACACACACCAGGCACGTGCCGTGAGTAAGTGAGTAATTACTCAAGGTAGGCTGTTAGCCGGCTTTTAAAAACAAATCTTAAACCGCGCATGCGCAGATTGTTCTCTCCGTAAAAAATAAAAATAAGTAACAATTCAATTTTCCCAAGGCTTCTAAATCTCCTTCATCTTTAAATTACTGAATGGGTGGGGGATGGAAGATGAAGGCAGGTGGAGAGATGGTGGGAAAAACGGGAGCACACCGGGACGTTGAATCAGTTGTCATCTTATTGAATGACAACACTAATTCAAGGGTCCAATTGGAGCGAGAGTTCCTTTCACAGCATGTGGAGAGTCTGTGCCAGGGGTTAAAGATGCGGGGAGGGCAGGAGTGTTGAGAAGGAGAAGGTCGGAGATCATGTCAGACTCACTCACCGCTGCCGCAGCGCTCCGGGCACGGACAGCAGAACTGCCCGCCACTTCCGGTGAAGGAAGCAGCTCGGGTGACTGCGACCGGCCCGCTCACCTCTGGCAATGCTCTCCGTCTGAACACTTCTCACATGCCCCGCTCGCCGGCTTTGCTTATATGTAACCCACTTGCGACACTCCGGGCACGAAGCCACCACATTGTGGCCGGGGACTGAATTAGCTCTGGTGGCTGCGAGTGGCCACCGGGACCACACAACCCCTTCGCTCATATCAGCCGAATTTAAGGATTTGCGGGAAGCGGCTGATATGAGCGAAGCCGGCGAGCGGCAGGAGAGAGGTTTTCAGATGGAGAGTACTGCCAGAGGTGAGCGGGAACCGGTAGAAGGGGTTATCTGCTCCCGGCAGCCACTCGCAGCCACCCGAGCTAATTCACTCCCCGGCCACAATGCGGTGGCTCCATGCCCGGAGCATCGCAAGTGGGTTACTGGCCCCGTTCCCTCCTTCACAATGCTCCTGCCAGGCACGTGCCGTCAGGGTAGGCAAGGTAGGCACTGCATACCCTGACTAAAATTATAACATAGTAATAATTAAATATAAATAGTAAAGGCATGGGAGAATTATGCCTATGTAAGAGACCGATCTCGTAGATAGGCATAATTCTCTGTGCCTTTCATCCGCAGCGCTTGTAACACGGGAAGCTCTGTGCAGCCCACGTGCCGTCAGCGCTGCTGAAGCCTTCAATTTAAAGCGGGGCTGAAGGCAGCAGAAATTCTGCCTTTGTAGCACTGCGCATGTGCATCGGTCTACTGCGCATGCACAGCACAAGTTTCTTGGCGGTGTTTTTAAATATGGATTGTCAATATTTTAAGTGTATGTTAGGTGACAAAGAGAGAAGAATGGAGTTTGTGTACCAATAATGTGGTACGTACATTTTATGTTTATGTTTTTAAACACTGTATTTCCCGGGGTGTGGAGGTGGGGGAGAGCACCTTGCAAAGCGTTTGGGGAGTCTGGCCCGGGGTAAAGTTGCGGGGAGGGCACGAATGTTATGAAGGAGAGGATTGGGATAATCCCACTTGCGACGCTCCTTGCACGGGGCCGCTGACATGAGCGAAGTCGGCGAACGGCAGGTGACAGGTGTTCCGATGGAGAGCACTGCCAAAGGTGAGCGGGCCGGCAGAAGGCGCTGAAGTGGTGGCCAGTTCTGCTGTAGGGTCCCGGTGGCCACTCGTAGCTCCCCGAGCTGCTTCTATCCCCAGCTACAGTGCGTGGCTTCGCGCCCGGAGAGCTGCGGTAGCGGTGAGTGAGTGAGTTACTGGCAGTATCCCCGACACCCTCCTTCTCAACACTTGTGCCCTCCCCACAACTTTACCCCTGGCACAGACTCTCCACATGCTGTGAAAGGAACTGTTCCCCCAATTGGTCTAGGACTAGGAAGCCTTGACAAATTGAAATGTCACTGGTTTTTATTTATTTATTTAAAGGAGAGAACAATCTGCGCATGCACGTTTTTTTTTGTTTTTTTTAAAAAGTGGACTGAGTGCCTACCCTGAGTAATTACTCACGGCACGTGCCTGGCTCCTGCCCTTCCCGCAACTTTACCCCGGGCCAGACTGCCCAAACACTGTGAAGGACCTCTCCCCACCCACGCCGTAAATACTATATTTAAAAGCATAAAGCATCAAGAAATGTATTTATCACGTTATTGGCACATGAACTTCGTTCTTCACTCTTTGTTTCCTAAGACACACTTAAAATAATGGCAATCCATATTTGAAAAACCCGCCAAGAAACTCTGCGCAGTACTGCAAATGCAGAATTTCTGCTGCCTTCAGCTCCGCTTGAAATTGACGGCTTCAGTCAGCGCTGACGGCACGTGGGCTGCACAGACCTTCCTGTGTTACAAGTGCTGCGGTAGAATGACATGGAGAATTATGCCTACCTAAGAGATCGATCTCTTAGATAGGCATAATTCTCCCATGCCTTTACTATTTATATTTAATAATTGCCATTTCATAATTTTAGTCAGGGTAGGCAGTGCCTACCTTGCCTACCCTGACGGCACGTTTGTCACACACATAAACACCCGCACACACATACTAACTACCCCCCGCACACACGCTAACTACCCCCCCTTGATATTATATTAATATTATTCATTTGCTCCTTTTACCCCATAACTGCCCTATCCACTAACGCATAGCCCCCAACTCGCAGGCACGTCTATAGGAAGAGGGGGTGCGGGGGGGGGATGTTGAGAGTGAAGGCAGCGAGAGAAGGGGCAGAGACAGAGAGAGAGAGGGGCAAAGAACATGTTTGTTTTCCAGGTCTTTATCATCTGAACTATGCCAAAACCGTACATGATAGCGCTAAGATATTTGCATCACCTTACTCAACATTGCCGTGTAGTGCAGTGTGTCAAGTTTTGTTCAGATTGATGTAATATTTTACGTTATTAACATTTTTAGCTTTACAAAATCCCACTTTGAGAAGGATTTATTCAAATCTGCACTGGCAGTTCCCAGCTATGACGTCACAATGGGATTGTAGCCCTGCTTGCAACAATGTTGCAATCCCAGTACACTGAGTTCTGCTGGGTAGCAAGTGCAAATGCATTTTTTTTTAAGTCGCAGTACACTGAGTTCTGCCAGCTTGAAGTGCAATTGCATTTTTTTTAAGTTTACAATGAGGAAGGTTGAACAAGGCAAAATGAGACACAGTTGGGGGCTATAGGTGAGTGGTGCATTATTGCATTGGGGGAACGGGTTGCGTAGGGGAAACGGGTGAGTTGTGGCATATTGCGTTAGGGAACGGGTTGCGTTGGGGGACCAGGCCTCCCATGTGACAGGGACTTGGTCTAGTATCTCTAAACCTATCCTATCTATGTACCTGGCTAAATGTTTCTTGCAGGTTGTGATAATTCCTTCCTCAACTACCTATTCCTGCAGCTCATTTCATATACCTACCATCGTTTGTGTAAAATGGTTGCGCCTCAGGTTCTTATTAAATCTTTCCACCCTCACCTTAAAAATATTTCCTTGGGGGCATACCTGTGGCAGATACATGTATATATTCATAGAAAGGGTCTATGTATTATCCGTGTACAGAAAATATGTTTTCTTCGCACAGCAGTTACCCCCCAAATTTGTTTTAGACTCAAAGTTTTACAGGACGGATCTCAAACAATGGCTGCTGAGAATACAGGAAGCGATAGAGAACTTAGTAGCATAGTATCAAGACAACATCTTCTCCCTCAATGTCAGCAGAACAAAAAAACTAGTAATAGACTTCAGGTAGCGGGATAGAATACATGTACCAGTCTGTACCAATGATGCTGAAGTGCATATGATCAAGAACTTCGAGTTCCTTGATGTAAACATCATGAACACTTTATTCTGGACCAGCTGTGTTGATGCTTTGGCCAAGAAAGCACACCAATGCCTCTACTTCCTCAGAAGGCTAAGGATTTTTGGCATCCCTTCCCAGGCAGACATTCATCTAGCGCTGAAATGGCTGCATGCCGTGGTCAACAAATGCCAGACAGTGTACCCTAATGCCTTCCCTATCATGACTGGGGACTTCAAATTAAAAACGTATTTCCAAACTCCCTCGCACACAGCTATTCCATCATCGAAGATGCCTATGCTCTGTCCCTAGCCCTCACTTTAGGAAATCAGCCTATCTGGCTGTGCTCCTTCTTCCTGCTTATACGCAGTGACGGAAGGGCATAGCTCCAGCAGTAAGAACCCCACAGAGCTGGTCAGGGTAGGTAGAGGAACGACTCAAGATTGCTTGGTGTTCGTAGCCTGAGTGATGTTCAAGGACCTGGTAAAGGACCTGACCGAATACACCACGGTTGTTACTGACCACAAGAAAATGTGTGGGGAAGTGTGTTCCCACCAAAACCATCTGAATGTTTCCCAACCAGAATCCTTGATTGAACCAAGAGGTCCGTAATTTTTTGAGGACGATATCTCCAGTCTGGTGGCGCAGATTCATACAGGAAGTCCAGGTGCAAGCTCAATTAGGCCATCACAAAAGCTAATTTGAGTGAGCTCAACGCATTCTACACACGTTTTGATAGGGAAAACACTCAAGTGCCGTCTCGGTTCCACATTGCCTCCTGTAATCTCAGTCACCGAGGCTGATGGCAGAATATCCTACATGAGAGTGAACCTTCGGAAGGTGACTGGAACTGATGGAGTACCTGGACACATATTCAAAACCTGCACAGACGAACTGCCTGGAGTTTTTGTGGACTTCAACCTCTCATTACAGAGGTCTGAAGTTCCCACCTGCTTTAAAAGGGCGTCAATAACACTGGTGCCCAAGAAGAGTAAGGTGACATGCCTCAGTGCTTTGAGTGGTTAATTATGCTGCTTATCAACCGACATTATCAAGAACCTAGACCCACTAAAAATGGTTTTCCGGCACAATTGATCACGCTGGCTCTCCACTCTGCGCTGGACCATTTGGACAATGAAAACACATCCCTCAGGTTGTTGTTCATCATCTACAGCTCGGCGTTCAACGCTATCATCAACCCCCCCCCCAAACTTGTTACCAAGCTCAGGGAACTAGGACTCTGTAGATCTTTGCAACTGGATTGTCGACTTCCTCATCAACAAACCACAATTGGTACGAATTGGCAATAACACTTCCACCTCAATAATTATCAGCATATGGGCACCTCGTGGCTGTATGCTCAGCCCCCTGTTCTACTCACTCTGTATCTACGATACAGTTCCAACTTCATCTTTAAATTCACTGACAATATTACTGTTGTTGGATGAATTATGGGTAATGATGAGTCAGAGTAGAGAAGGGAGATTGATTATCTAATTTAATATGCCCGAACAACAACCTTGCTCTCAACGTCAGTAAGTGCAAGGAGCTGATTCATGACTTAAGAAGATAAAAGTCAAGGGTGCACAAACCTGTCTTCATCAAGGGATCAGTGGTGGAGAGAGTCAATAACTTCAAGTTCCTGGGCGTGCATATCTCTCAAGATCTGATTTGGGCCTAGCATGTTGATGCAATCATAAAAAAAAACCATTTACTTTCTAAGAAGTTTGAGGAGATTTGGTATGTTGACATTTGCTTGAACTGGAGAGACCATATTGACTGGTTGCATCACAGCCTGGTTTGGCAACTTGAACAGCCAGGATCAAAGGAGGTTACAAAACTGGCGAATACTGCTTGGTCCGTCAAGGGTACTGACCTCCCCACCATTGAAGGATTCTATTGGAAACGCTGCCTCAAGAAGGCAACCCGCAACATCAAGGACCTATACCACACTGGCCATGGTCTCATTTCATTCCTGCCCTCAAGAAGAAGGTACAAGTGTCTGAAAACGGTGTCCTCCAGGAACAGTTTCTTCCCGACAACTATCAAGCACTTGAACACAACAAACACCATCTGAACTATGAACTGTCTTGGTTGCACGAGGGACGTTGGTCTTTTGTTTTGCACTAATATCAGGGTTTTTAATTTATTTAACTTTTTGTTAATTGTGTTATCTATGAGTACTGTGTTTATTGACCTTAATGCTGCTGCAAGTAAGTATTTCATTGTTGCACTCGACCAAGTGCTCCCACAACCCAATATTCCAGCACTCACCCATTCCCCCAACGCAAAGCGGGGGAGTGTGGGGAGCAGGGAAGTGTGTGTGTGTGTGTGTGTGTGTGTGGGGGGGGGGGGGGGGGTTGGGGGTTGTGGGGGAGGGGGGGGGGGGTTGTTGGCAGGGATAACATTATGGCTTTGTAATTTGGTCCTTCGCTCGCTCAGAGCAAATTTCAGAACTGTGTGCATTGAAGTCTCTATGGTTTCTGAGCTGTTGTCAGGAATGTGAAGTTGGAGTTTTGACCTTGAATAACTTTAGAAGCTGGTCTGTCTGTCAGTGGGATTGAATTCTGTAAAGATCTCAAACTCACACAGGTTGAAACAGAAGCATCTTTATTGTTCAGGTCATCAGCTACACAGCAGGTCATCACACGTTCACACTGCTACTCTGACTGGTAGACAGTGGGCAGGATCTTACACTATGAATGTTATAATTAGGCAGGGTTATAATTACCAAGCATTCTAATTGGCTAGCATGCTATAGCTAATCTACATCTCTTCTTCTATAAACGAAAAGTAGACAAAGCGTTATCACTACGTTGCGTAAATAAATTGTGAAAGGCAAAATGCCACATGTAATAATAATGGGGTTAAACGTAGTCGGCGTATCGAGCAGGCGGCTTATTAACCCGCCCGGTCCTCGTACGGTAGGGAGCTGCCTCATCAAACTTTTCCTCCGAACAGTTTAGGGCACGATTGGGCGGGCCAATAGGGCTTTGGGGAGACACCGTAGGGGAAGACCGTCGCGGGGGTACCGGTGAACCGGTTACAAGGGGGGAAATGGGTGCAGACCGATGTAGGGAGTTGTGGGGGGTAGCAGCAGCAGACACTGAAACGGCCAGAACGGTGATCACTTTAAAGTTCAGTGGAGGGGCGTCAGGACCCTGGAGTGCCGGACGTCGTTCCTTCACTGGAAGGAGGTGTTGACGGTTGCATCTGTAGATGGTGCCGCCGACATCAACAAGGTAGGAGCGTGGCTCCTTCGCGGTGCCATGGACGAACCCCAGTTTGGTATGTCCTTTGTCCGTCTGCAAACAAACCACTTGGCCATGGATTAGTGGCTTAAGTGGTTTGCTGGTCTTGTCATAGGCACATTTCTGCGCTTCTCGATTGGATTGTACGCGCATTTGAACTACAGTGGGGCGAATAACTTTAGGCTTTAAGTGATCTTGTGTCACGGGCAGTGGAGGTCTTGTTCGCTCGGACATCAGTCGTTGGGCTGGAGAGCCTAAAGCACTGTCTCTGGCAATGTTCCTCAGGTTCAACAGGTCCAGGTAGACATCAGATTTTGCCAGGAAGGAGCGTTCCATAAGTTGTTTAGCGTTGCGAACAGTGCGTTCAGCAAGTCCGTTGGACTGTGGGTTCTCTGGGCTGCTGGTAACATGTTTGAAGTTCCAGCACTTGGCAAAGTCTTTGAACTTCTGGCTGGTGAATTGAGTCCCATTGTCAGTCTGATGGCGGGCTGGAATGCCGTGTATGGAGAAGCGTTGTCAGAGTTTCTAGATAACTATTTCAGAGGAGATGGTTGGTAGAAAATCAATTTCGAACCAACTCGAGTACCAGTCCACTAACACGAGATAGTGCTTCCCGTGCCAGTTGAAGATATCGGCAGCCACGGACGACCAAGGCAGTGAGGAGGCAGGTTGGGACAGCAGCGGTTGTTTTTGCTGGTGTGTCACTTGCCTTTTACAGATCGTGTATGACTCTGTTTTTTCCCAAATGTACTTGGTCATTCCGGGCCAGTAGATCATTTCTTTAGCATGTAAATTAACACTGTGAATGTTATAATTAGGCGGGGTTATATAACATCAAATCTTAAGTGAACCTGATCACTGCGTAGAGGGGAAAAGTGTGTGTCAGAATATATAAAAAGTTAAGCGTTACCGCATAGTGTTTTGGCGGAAATATAAAAACACATACACACACTTGCAAGATGAGACTTTTATAGGTATAGAGACTTTTGGTACATATGCCAATTAACCTTTCTTGACGCTTGTTTCATGTCTCCAATGATTTACCAATTTCTACACATGCACAATAGAATGCATTATAGTTTGGTTTGGGAACCGCTGTGCAAGAAATTGCTGAGTTATGATTTCTCGGGAAAGTAGGCAACATAATCAAAGACCATTTACACCGCAATTTTTCTCTCTTCTCCCCTCTTTCATTGAGCAGAAGACGCAAAAGTATGAAAGCACATACCACCAGATTCAAGACCAGCTTCTTCCCCACTGTTATGAGACCTTTGAACAGATCGCTCATCCAAGCTGAGGATGAACTCTCGATATTCCACTCCACCTCATTTATGGCGCTTGCATTTTTTTATCTGCATTTTCTCTGTAACTGTTACACTATATTCTGTACTATGTTTATTTTCTTTTTTGCACTATCTATGGTACTCATGAATGGTATGATTTGCGTGGATCATATGTAAAAAATGTTTTTCACTGTATCTTGGTATGCATGACAATAATAAACCACTACTATCAATAGCAAATAATCTTTGGGCTCATCATCTGCATGAAACCTACTTCTTTCCAGTACAATAACTGAATTGACACCCAAATATCATCTGACTCTCTTCGAGAAAAATGTCTCAATGAAAGAGGATAGTGATCAGATCAGCGTTAGATAATAATGTAAGTGATATCCTGGCATTCATCAGTGGTCAGAACTATAATTGGGCAATCTTTCCAGCCAGGAAAGTCCCAGGTTAGAGCCTTAGATCATGCTGAGAATGCCGATGTCAGCCTGAGCGCTATCAACTCAGATTACTCCTGCCACTGCTCTGTTACCCGGGTTTATGTGGGTGTTGGAGAAACGGAGGACAAAAAAAATAAAGCTTTGACTGTGGCACTGATGAAGAAGGGTGGACTCTCGACACCAAGTTAATATTTGCTGCCATCAGGAAAACATGTCTTGCTGCCATCAGGAAAACATGACACAATGCTTGACAAATTTAGTTTACGGTCACATGTATCTAGGTACAATGAAAAGCTTATTAACTCAGATCAGAAATAGTTGGGGTCCTCCCTTGTTTGGATTAAACCTTTGTATGTAAATAACAGATATTTTTCAGGTGCAAAATCCAAAAGAATTAGAGCAAAGCCACAGTTTGCATTCTTTGCCTTCTGAAGTCCTCTCGTGTGTTTTCTAGTAACATATAATATGTCTTGACAATGAGATGATTGCACATGGAAGTTACATAGTGCTTCTGTTGGTAAAATATACACATGAAAACAATAAAATTGTTGTACTAAATGGTCCAGAAATTGTGATCCTAAAATTGGGGGTTGCGCTCCAATCGCCATCTCTGTTATGATGGCATCTCTGTGCCTACAAACCAGTAATGACCCAAGGCTTTGGACACTATCCAATCAGTGAAGAACGTGGTGAATGGAATAGTGCAGTCTGGAACTCAGGAAGAGTTTGGATGGGTGAAGGAGCCTGCGGTGGAAAGTTATTCAGGCCTTGGTTGGGCCAAAGCCACGGGTTTTTCCTCAAAGAGGCCATCAAAGAATGAAAACCAGGCGTGGGGTGACTTCAGTGCTTAGTTGGATAGAGGGTGGAGATCAGATCCTTGGGAGAGTGCAATGGAGTTAATAATCAGAGAATTCAGGAGACCTAGGGATTTGCCAATCAGAAAATTGAGGAATTGGGATGAGGAGTAATTGGCAAAGTGATCAGCGAGTAGGGTGTGGTATTATTAGAACATAAAACAATACATCACAGGGACAAACCCTTGAGCCCATAGTCGTAGTGCTGAACACAATGCCTACTTAAACCAATCTCTTCTACCTGCACGTTCTCCATATTCCTCAATTACCTGCATATTCCACTAGGGGTGCTGCATTGAAGCCACCTCTGCCTACAGCCTGTCCGCTTTTTTCCCTTTTTTTAATTTTAGTTTTGTCTAAATTGTTTGTTTTGGGGTTACTTTAGCTTTTCTTTGTGGGGGAGGGGGGTAGGGTAAGGGGGAAACTGTTTCTTAGTCGCTTCCTGGTGGGGATACGACTATTTCTCCGAGTCGCGTCCTCGCTCCTCCTCCTCGCGGCCTACCATTTGAATCGGAGCGGCCTTTCCTACCGGAGACCGGGGACCGGACCAGAGCTACTACAGCGGTGGCGCAGCGCTGGATTCACCGCGGAGCAGGCGATACATACCTGGATCACCGTTTTTGGAGCTCCGGAGCGTTGGGCCCTGCAGCATCGACATCATGGAGCTGGGGTCCGAGGAGCTCCCAACGCGGGCGGCACTGACCGACATCGTGGAGTCCTGTGGCCCTTTGCCGAGGGCCGCCAGTGTTGAGTCTCCGCCCGGCGGACCTGGGGACGTCGGGAGCTGCGGACTCCAGTGGGAGGCGACCGTTTTAGAGGTCCAAGCCACTGAGGTTAGTCTCCAGTCCCGACGTCGGATAGCCAACATCCCGGCAAGCGGGCCTGAGCGGCGGGCTGCCCAGAGCGGCTTCTGCGGAGGGCTCCGGAGGCCCCGAACACGGGTGAACATCGAGGAAGAGACTGACTTTGGTGCCTTCCCTCACAGTGGGAAACTTTTGATTCTGCTGTGTGGGGATGTTTTATGTTTAAATCTATCGTGTGTTGTGTTCTTTATTTTAGTGTATAGCTGTATGGTGATCACATTTCACTGTGCCATCTGGCACATGTGACAAATAAATGTATCTTGTATCTTGTATTCATGTGTTTAATTCCATTATCTGCACATTTTGGTGCGTTCCACTCTCCATGTAAAAATTGGAAGAAATTGAACATTGCTAATCATGATCAAACATCCCAATTTCTCACATTTGGTGGAGGAAAATGATTAATGAAGAAGCTGTGGATGATTGGATCTAGCATGTTGCTTTGAGAAAACCATTCATTCATCTGTATAGTTGAGTCGATACTGTTCAGTGTAACCGTGTTCCATCTTCGCCCCCGGGTTCCATCTTCCGCCGGGGGCTCCAACTTTGTGACTTTTGGGCCTAGAGCAGGGCCGTGCATCACCAGGCGCGGCCTCAATGGCCGTGGGACTTAACATGGCCCGCCTGGGGCTTCGACATCAGGAGAGAAATGGTGCGGGGGAGAGAGAAGAACTTTGCCTTCCATCACAGTGAGGAGGAGATTCACTGTGATGGATGTTTGTGTGAATTGAATTGTTTGTGTGTTTTTTTAATGAATTGTTCTGTTTGTATGGCCTGTAGAAACGGAGTTTCGTTTGAGCCTCTCTGAGGTTCGAATGACAAGTAATAAAATTTTAAAAAATTCATCATTGGTGTTTGCTTATTCTCACTTACGCTTCATGACTCAAGATGAATGCCATATATGAGAAATGTAGATTGCGATGTTGGTGCAAAGAAGCAATGGCTTTCATTGCACCTGTCAATTTAATAGTTATGAGCTTTGGACAAAGGTCCATTAAAGCTGTGAATAAGGTGATGGAACATAAAGCCAGTTCTGTATGGACAACATCTAGTGGTAGAGAGTGCAGAAATGATGGGCAAGTTTCAGTTTGGCATCAGAAAATAAATGTTGGGGATAAGGAATTTTCAGGTCAGGCAACATCTAGAGAGAGAAAGGTGGACTAATCAGAATTGGAAAGATGAGAAAACAAATGTGTTTCAAGAATAGGGGTGGGGAATGGAGAGAGATAATATATATTTCATGTAGATATTAATCCTGGCTAAATTGGAGCAGCCATGGTATTAAAATTGAGTAAGGGCTTGTGTACTGCTAGGCCATTTTGGTCAAGTTGAATGTGCCTTTGCAGAGCTGAGACAAGTTGCTGAATGGTACCAGTATGCCTTGCCAGATACAATGTATTAATTACTATGTTATTGGGTTGGGGAACTGTCTATCATGTACTGTTGTAATCGATATATGTTATTGGAATGTACAAAGACCACCTCCATGTAGTTCGGTCCCTACCTGAGCTACGAGGTCCTTTGTCGATCTTCTGGAAGAGCGCTTGGGACTGCGTGACCTTTTGGAGTGTCTCTGCTTGCACGAGACTAGAAGGGCTTGGCCAAGCAGATACAAGGATCGAACCCGCGGTGGTTAGGTATTGTATAGGGGAACAGTTGTTGTTTTATCTAAAATAAAGTTTATTTGCTCAAGTGCTTGATTCAGTATTTTATTGACGGAAACTAGACGGGAGGGAGCTTAGAACGAGCTATTTACATAGATGCTGCTTAACCAGCAGAATGTTTTCAATGTTTTTTTATTATATCAGATTTTCAGCATCTGTAATAGTAGAAGCGTTCACATCGTGACCCTTGTCAAGTTCAATGTATGCGCCATGTAACTTGCTAATTCTACTACCACCTCAGTGCTATTAGCGTTCTCACACCTTAGCTGTAAAGACTCACAATGATTCAAGATCGCAATATTAGTCAGTGTCACCAACACGGATCTTTTTCAAGACCAGCACATTTGTGAACATCGAAGGCTTTTCTACTGTGAAACAAAATCTAATCGCAAGTATCTGCAAAGATATCCAACGTGATGTCTTGTGTCTGCAAGAAACACACCGGGGACCCCAGCACAACCATCTCCAGATCTCAGGAATGACCATGGCAATCAAAAGACCCCTTGAGAAATATGGTAGTGCAATCTTTATTAAGGATGGCATAGACATCAATACCACCGCAAAGTCTGAAGAGGATAACATCGAAATCCTAAATCTCAAACGTTAATATTAACTCTCGATAATGTTATCATCACATCAGTCTACAAACCACCAGGCACAGCCTTTAAGTTTAAAGACCCACAAGACAATCCCCACAACAAGTCATGGGTGATAATTGGATATTTCAATAGCCACAGCACACAATGGGGCTAAAAGAGACCAATGCAGATGGAGTATCCGTAGAAGAATGGGAGGAAACTAACAAAATGAGTTTGGTCCATGACGCAAAGCTGCCTAGCTCATTCAATGGAGGCCGATGGAAACGCGGATACAATCCAGACCTCGCACTTGTCAGTGAAAATAATGGGACTATGTAACAAGATCATGCTAGATCCAACATTGCCCAATCGGTATCCAAGTCAGAGCAACAGCCACTCCCACCACTGCTCCATTTCGACGACGATTCAACTACAAAACTGGAAAGCCTTCTCAGAGAGTCTTGATGCAGCAGTATCATCACCAGAGCCATCAGCAGAAGCCTGCAGCAGATTTGGCAAACTGATCAAAGATACATCTAGCAGCACTGTATGAAGAATACAAGAAGCAATTCCAAGCTGATCCATTAGCCGATGAGACCACTGTCACAGGAGAACTGCTGATGTCAGCCATCACCGCCAAACATAGCAAATCATGGCAGACCCTGTTGGAGTCAACTGACATGACAAATAACAGCAAAAAGGCATGGTCTCTCATCCGTGAACTCAGTAGTGACCCCTTGAAGGCTGAACAACACTGCAACATCACAGCCAACCAAATTGCACATCAGCTACTACTGAATGGAAAAGCAACCAAGTCCACCAGGAAGCAAAAATTAGGTCTCACTAAATACACCAGAGACCTGGTCTTCATAAAACCACTCACGACAGAAGAGCTAGAGGCCGGTATCACAACTGTTAAAGATGAGAAAGCAGTAGGGATCGATGACATATCCACTGAGCAAATCAAGCACTTTGGACCACAGACACGAGAGTGGCTTCTAAATTTCTACAACTCATGCTTCGCCAATCTGACAATCCCAAAGCTTTGGCGCCACACTCGAGTAATCGCACAACTGAAGCCAGGGAAGGACCCCTCAGAGTCGAAGAGTTATTGACCCATCTCTCTAGTCTGCCACACCTACAAACTATTTGAGAGACTCATCCTCAACAGCGTTGCTCCATATGTAGATGAACACCTAATACCAGAACAGGCAGGATTCTGCCCAGGCAAGTCCACAACAAGCCAGCTCCTCAACCTAACACAACATATCGAAGATGGCTTCGAACAAGGGCAAATCACGGGAGCAGTGTTTGTCGATTTGTCAGCAGCATACGACACTGTCAACCACAAACGACTCCTCTACAAGATCCTTGAGATGACAGAAAATCTGCATCTAACCGAGCTAATACACACGATGCTCCAAAATCAAAGGTTATTTGTTGAGAAAGGAGGGAGATGTGGCAGATGGCAATGACGGAAGAACGGCCTCGCTCAAGGAAGTGTTGTGACACCGATCCTGTACAACATCTACACTAATGACCAGCCAACTGACTTGTTAACTAAGCGTTTCATCTATGCTGGTGATCTCTGTATAACAGCCCAGGGTACACAGTTCCAAGATGTTAAGACAACGCTGACATAGGCACTCACCGGTTTATCTTCATAGTATGAGGAAAACCAGCTGCGTGCCAACCCATTGAAAACACAGGTCTGTGCATTCCACCTGAGGAACCAAGAGGCTAACCATCAACTACACGTCACATGGTCTAGACTCCCACTAACACATTGCCCAAACCCAGTCTACCTTGGAGTCACACTCAACCGCTGCTTAACATTCAAGGCACATGTGGAAAAAACTAGAGCAAAGGTGGGCACCCGCAACAACATATTGAACAAACTCACCACCACCAAATGGGGTGTCAACCCAACAAAAGGACGTACTACAGACTTAGCACTCTGCTTCTCTGCTGCAGAATACGCCTGCCCTGCTTGGGAGAGACCTACACATGCAAAGAAGATCGACTCATCCTTGAATGCCAGCTCCCGCAACATCACTGGTTGCTTCCGATCTACGGACATAAACAACGTCTACCTACTGGCTGGCATCGCTCCCCCAGACATCAGAAGAGCTGTTGCAAGTAGGACAGAGTGTCTGAAACAACTGACAGACAATAGACACCCATTACACAAACATGTGCCCCCTCCTAGGCGGTTAAAATCCCGTAAGAGCTTCCTAACCAACGTCACCCCATTGGAAACAACACCAACTGAAGCTCGCCTCCAGATGTGGAAGAACAGACTAGCTACTGTCCCTATTTCCACCCAGATGAGCATATCCAGCAGCAAAGCTCTTACCACCAGGTGCTGATGAACACTGGCTGAATTGGAGATGTCTCAACAGACTGCGAACCGAGGTCGGGCATCAAGAGTGACAATGCGCAAATGGGGCTACATCGAGAGTACAACAACCTATGACTGTGGCACACAGACCCAGACAATGCAACACCTACTGCAATTCCCATTGCTGGATTATCCATGTACTACTGCAGACTTTGCACTTAACACTCCAATGACGCAACGATGTGCACAGCAGTGGCAAGCCACTATATAGCATAAGGACACGAAAGAAGAAGAATCTGTAATTTAAAAAAAATGATTCACTGTTGCATAAATTCAAAGCCATCCACAGATTTCACCAAGATATTGTGAGCATATCTGGGCACCACATTTTAAGGATATAGTAAATGTGGGAATAGTTTAATATGTTATTTGTATTCCAAAAGTTAAATTATAAGAGATTACACAAGTTAGCATTGTATTCCATTCAATTTACAATATGTAGCAGTGATTTGGTCACATTTTTCAATATATTAAGGGAAACTGATAATTAGATGGCGGACAACTATTCCCGCTGGTGGGAGAGTTTAAGACCACAAGGCAAAGGTTTAATAAATAGTCAGACTCTTCAGGAGTGAACTCAGGAAATGGTACTACATGCAGTGAGTGATAGAAATTGGGCGCATCTTTCCACAAATGCTCCCTGATGATATGTCACTTGCGAATGATAAATAGAAACATAGAAACATAGAAATTAGGTGCAGGAGTAGGCCATTCGGCCCTTCGAGCCTGCACCGCCATTTAATATGATCATGGCTGATCATCCAACTCAGTATCCCATACCTGCCTTCTCTCCATACCCTCTGATCCCCTTAGCCACAAGGGCCACATCTAACTCCCTCTTAAATATAGCCAATGAACTGGCCTCAGCTACCCACTGTGGCAGAGAGTTCCAGAGACCCACCACTCTCTGTGTGAAAAAATTCCCTCTCATTTCGGTCCTAAAGGATTCCCCCCTTATCCTTAAGCTGTGACCCCTGTCCTGGACCTCCCCAACATCGGGAACAATCTTCCTGCATCTAGCCTGTCCAACCCCTTAAGAATTTTGTAAGTTTCTATAAGATCCCCTCTCAATCTCCAAAATTCTAGAGAGTGTAAACCGAGTCTATGCAGTCTTTGTTCATAAGACAGTCCTGACATCCCAGGAATCAGTCTGGTGAACCTTCTCTGTACTCCCTCTATGGCCATAATGTCCTTCCTCAGATTTGGAGACCAGAACTGTACGCAATACTCCAGGTGTGGCCTCACCAAGACCTTATACAACTGAAGTAGATCCTCCCTGCTCCTATACTCAAATCCTTTTGCTATGAAAGCTAACATACCATTCGCTTTCTTCACTGCCTGCTGTACCTGCAAGCCTACTTTCAATGACTGGTGTACCATGACTCCCAGGTCGCGCTGCATCTCCCCTTTTCCTAATCGGCCTCCATTTAGATAATAGTCTGTTTTCCTATTTTTGCCACCAAAGTGGATAACCTCACATTTATCCACATTATACTGCATCTGCCAAACATTTGCCCACTAACCCAGCCTATCCAAGTCACCTTGCAGTCTCCTAGCATCCTCCTCACAGCTAACACTGCCCCCCATCTGTGATGGATGGGTTAATTGGCCCATAATAAGGGACATGAAGGAAGATGGATATCTGGTCTCAGTCAAGGATCAGCTGCCATATTTTTGATGGAACAAGCTTGAAGAACTGAATGGCCCGCTATCCTTGCTGCAGTGATAACTCATGAGCTGTGAAGGAAGACTTTTCTGTCTTTCATGTGTGTTTATTCTGAATTAGTAACCCAAAGAGGGATAAACAACAAAGAGTGCCATGTTTTTGAATCCATTTTTTCCACTCCATCCTCCTGTATGTCACAGTGAGAAATATGCCTAGTGCTGCCAACTGTCGATCGTTTCAGCAGCTGCCCGGCTTTCAAAGAAGTGAAGAGTGTGGGTAGTGTGTTTGTTTTGTTTTTACCACATTCCCAAGCAGTGTGTAATGCACTCACTATTGTAATAAGTTCTCAGCTCAAGTTAGATTGTTTATGACTGCTGAGGGTGCTCTTTAAACCCGAGACACCTGGCTGATTCACCACCCAGCTGTCCACGATGTGACAACTCCCTGAGCCAAATTTATCTCATCCATTGCATCTGCCATCCATCACAAGAGGCACTCGTGTTACACTAGGTGCAGAAGATGGTAGTCCATCTAGACAATGACATCAGGCACAATCCTATCCACATACTGTAGACACATTCCCGCCAGGGGTCAGGCAGAGGGTAGCCAGCCTCATAACGCCAGGAGTGTGTATGGATTAGGACTCTGAGATGCCTGTATAAGTCACTGTTGAATGGTGGTTCAACCATTCTTCCTGCTAAGGAAGGATAATGAGATGCAAAGTTGAAGAGTATTCTTCCTTTGGCTAATTATATTAAACCTGTGCAATGAATTAATGGCAATGCATGCCAGTGAAACCTAGCAGAATTATGAATCCTTCCAGGAAGTACTAAAGCAACAGGCTGAGGCACGTGGAACCTAACACTTCAACAGTAACAGCGCAGGTAGTATATGGTAATAAAATAGAATATGCTGGAAACACTCAATAGGTCAGGCAGCATCCATGGAAAGAGAAGCAATTAATGTTTTACGTCATTGAATTGCACAGCACAGTAATAGTCCCTTGGTCCAAACTCATTAACGCTGCACAAGGTATCTTTCTGAGCTAGTCCCTTTTGGTCATGCTTGCCTGATCTCTATCAAAATCTTTCCTAACCATGTACCTGTTCAAATATGTTTTAAATATTGTAATTGTATGTGCCTCAACTACTTAATCTGCCAACTTGTTCCATGTGTCACTAACCTCTGTGTGAAAAAGTTGCCCCTCAAATTCCTTTAAATTCTTTGCCCTCTCATTTTAAACCTATGCCCTCTAGTTTTACACACCCATAGCCCTGGAAAAAGACTGACCATCCACTTTATCTATTCCCATCATGATTTTGATAAACCTGTGTAAGGTCACCCCTCAACCTCCTTCGTTCCAGGGCAATCAGTCCCAAACTATCCAGTCTCTCCTTGTATCTGAAGACCATTAGTCATGGCAACAACTTGTGAATCTTTTCTGCACACCCTCTAGATTAATCACATCCTCCCTGGAGATTGGAATGGCACACGGTTTCCAGGGGCAGTCTCACCAGTGTCATGTACAGCTTTAACATGATGTCCCAATTCTTGTAGCCGAACCCTGTCCAATAAAGGCAAGCATGTCATACAAATTCAAAACCACCCATCAACCTGTGTTGCCATTTTCAAGAAAATGGTACTTCTAGAAACATAGAAACATAGAAAATAGGTGCAGGAGTAGTCCATTCGGCCCTTCGGGCCGGCACCGCCGCCATTCAATATGATCATGGCTGATCATTCAAAATCAGTATCCCATTCTGGCCTTTTACCCCATCTTCCTTGATTCCTTTAGCCCTAAGAGTTAAATCAAACTCTCTCTTGAAAACATCCAGTGAATTGGCCTCCACTGCCTTCTGTGGCAGAGAATTCCACAGATTCACAACTCTCTGGGTGAAAAAGTTTTTCCTCTCAGTCCTAAATGGCCTACCCCTTATTCTGAAACTGTGACCCCTGGTTCTGTACTTCCCCAACATCGGGAACATTTTTCCTACATTACCCTGTCCAGTCCTCAAAGAATTGTCTATGTTTCTATAAGATATCGTCTCATCCTTCTAAATATCAGTGAATACAAGCCCAGTCGACTCATTCTTTCATCATATGCCAGTCCTGCCATCCCGAGAATTAACCTGGTGAACCTAGGCTGCACTTCCTAAATAGCAATAATGTCCTTCCTCAAATTAGGAGACCAAAATTGCATACAATACTCCAGGTGCAGTCTCACTAGGGCCCTGTACAACTGCAGTAGGACCTCTTTGCTCCTAAACTCAATTCTTCTTGCAATGAAGGCCAACATGCCATTAGCTTTCTTCACTGCCTGCTGTAGCTGCATGCTTACTTTCAGTGACTGATGTACAAGCACGCCCAGTCTCGTTGTACCTCCCCTTCTCCTAATCTGACACCATTCAGATAATAATCTACCTTCCTGTTCTTGCCACCAAAGAGGTTAACCTCACATTTATCCACATTATACTGCATCTGCCATGCTGTTGCCCACTCACCCAACCTATCCAAGTCACCCTGAAGCCTCATGGTATCCTTCACGCAGCTCACACTGCATCTCAGCTTTGTGTCATCTGCAAACTTAGAGATGTTACATTATATTGTACCTATTTCAATCTATACCATTATATATACCAAAAAACTTTTTTTTTAAACTAGACTGTAATATTACCAATTTTATCTGGGACTATAGATCACACAGAATTCAAAGAAAACACTTGTGCAAACCAAAAGACGTTGGGGGACTTTCACTTCCGAACTTTTTGTATTATTATTGGGCAGTGCATATTAAGAATATAATTTACTGGTTGGACAGTTCTACCCGACAGACAGAATGGATAAGAATGGAGAAAGAGGACTGTTCTCCTTGTAACATAGGAGCGATCCTCTTCTCCCCGATAAAACTGAACAACACAATATATAAGAATAACCCAATTATACATGATACAATAAGAATTTGGAAACAAATAAAATTATCCTTAAAATTAATAAACCTATCATTGTTAATGCCAATAGTGAATAATCCTTCATTTAAACCATCTCTTATTGATAAAACATATAATCAATGGGAAAGAATGGGCATTAAAAGGATCGGTGTTATGTATGAAATGGGAAATCTGTTATCATTCCAACAATTACAATTAAAATTTATACTGAAAAAGAATCAATATTTTAAATATCTTCAGATCTGCGACTTCATGAAGAAATACATACAAAGATATCAAAACATAATTTTAGATCCACTGGAAGAAGCAATGAATATTAAGGCTGACTCACAGAAATTAATATCATATTTATATAATAGTATTTTAAATATAGACTTACCATCGACAGAGGCACTTAGAGAAGAGTGGGAACGAGAATTAATGATAAAAATTATGAATGAAACATGGGAAAATATATATATATACAAATGTTCGATTAATGTAATTTAATTCAATTAAAAAATTTACATCGATTATATTATTCAAAAACTAGATTGAATAAATTCTATCCAAATACTTCCCCCATTTGTGATAAATGTCTATACTGCAACTATAACACACTCTTTTGTCTCCTGCATAAAACTTTACAAATTCTGGAGTGATATTTTAGAAATATTTACAAAATTATTCAAGATAAAAATGGAACCTAATACTGAAATGGTTATATTTGGAGTAATGGAAGATGGGAATAAATTGAACTCATCTCAAAATTTATTTTTAAATTATGGGTTAATAATGGCAAAAAAACGTATACTTATCTTTTGGAAAAACACATCCAAACCAACGCTTAAAATGTGGATTTCAAGCATGTTGGACACCGCACCTCTTGAGGACATGCGATTCCTCCTAATAGATAAATCAGACCAATTCCTAACGAGTTGGTCTCCATTTGTCGATTTTTTGGAAGCATATGGTGCAACAAAATCGTAGAAGCTAACAGTTTCACGATTGGGTGAGGGATGGTCAAGAATATAGATAACGATCTCCTTAATCTCTTACTTTCTACTCTTCTTTCCTTTCTTTTTTTCAATTTTCTTTTCACACTCTTTTCCTTTTCACACAATATATATCACACGTTTCTCTATCTTTTATTATCTATTCTCTCTTTTTCTTTTTCATTATTAAAAACAATAAGAAGCTGTACATACAATGTAATATGTCAATATATATTAGGCACCTTGGTGCCATATTCCTGTACTGTCTTCTAATAAAATAAATAAAAATTAAAAAGAGATGTTACATTTAATTCCCTCGTCTAAATCGTTAGTATATATTGTAAATAACTGGGGTCACAGCACCGAGCCTTGCAGCACCCCACTAGTCACTGCCTGCCATTCTGAAAAGGACCCATAAATTCCTACTCTTTGCTTCCTGTCTGCCAACCAGTTCTCAATCCATGTCAATACTGTACCCTCAATACCATGTGCTCTAATTTTGCACACTCATCTCTTGTGAGGGACCTTGTCAAAGGCTTTTTGAGGGTTCAGATACACCACATCCACTGGCTCTCCCTTATCCATTCTACATCCTCAAAAAAATCCATAAGATTAGTCAAGCATGATTTCCCCTTCATAAATCCATACTGACTTTGATCAATCCAATCACTACTTTGCAAATGCGCTGTTATGCAGTCGTTATCTTTAATAATCGACTCCAGCATCTTCCCCATTACCGATATAAGGCTAACTGATCTATAATCCCTAGTTTCTCTCTCCCTCCTTCCTTGAAAAGTAGAGTTACATTGGCTACCCTCCAGTCCACAGGAACTGATCCAGAGTCGACAGACCATTGGAAAATGATCACCAACGCATCCACGATTTCTAGGGCCACCTCCTTGAGTACTCTGGGATGCAGACCATCAGGCCTTCAGTACCAATAGTTTATCTAACACAATTTTCTGACCAATGTGGATTGCCTTCAGTTCCTTCCTCCCACTAGATCCTCGGTCCCATAGTATTTCCGGGTGATTGTTTGTGTTTTCCTTAGTCAAGACAGAACCAAAGTACTTGTTTAACTGTTCTGCCATTTCTTTGTTTCCCATTATAAATTCACCTGTCTCTGACAGTAGGGGACCTGCATTCTTCTTCACTAATCTTTTCATTTTTACATACCAAAATAAACATTTACAGTCAGTTTTTATATTCTCCGCAAGCCCTTTCATGCCCTCCCCCCCCCCCCCCCCCCCTTAATTAACCCCTTTGTCCTCCTCTGTTGAGTTCTAAATTTCTCCCAGCCTGGTTTGCCGCTTCTTATTTTTTCGCCAGACAGGGATGAACAATTTCTGGAGTTCATCCATACGATCTTTAAATCTTTGCCATTACATCTCCACTGTCAACCCTTTAAGTATAATTAACCATGTCACTCTCCATCCTAATGCAGAATTCCACCATATTATGGTCACTGTTGCCCAAGCGGCCTTGCACAACAAGATCGCTAACTAATCCATCCTCATTGCACAATACCCAGTCTAGGATGGCCTGCCCTCTAGTCGATTCCTCTACATATTGGTTTAAAAACCCATCCCCGGGACCAGATGGCATTGGCTCGGAATTTTATAAAACATTTTATGATTTGATTGTTCCGCATTTAAAGACATTGTACGAACATATCTATACTCAACAAAAATTACCAGAAACGTTAAATGAATCAATTATAACACTTATACCAAAAATAGATAAGGATCTGGATGATCCACGATCATATAGAGCTATAGCTCTTTTAAATACTGATCAGAAAATATTAATTAAAATCTTAGCACAAAGATTAAGCACAGTGATTAATAAATTAATACACCCAGATCAAACAGGATTTACACCAAAAAGGTATTCTTCATACAACCTGAGACGGATATTCAATATTATATACTTAAAAAGAAATATTACCAAAGACCTAGCAATTATTTCATTGGACGCTGAGAAAGCTTTTGACCAGGTGGAGTGGTCCTATTTATTTTCGGTTATGAAAATTTTTCAACTGGGCGAGAAGTTTAGTACATGGATAATACTTCTATATACTAACCCAACAGCTAGAATATCAACAAATCAAATGTTATCAACTAAATTTAATTTATCCAGAGGTTGTAGACAAGGATGTCCATTATCCCCGTTATTATTTGCATTGGTAATAGAACAATTAGCAGAAAGTGTGAGGTCCAATCCTGAAATTTATGGGTATACAACCAAAGATACGGAAAATAAAATCTCATTATACGCAGATGATGTATTAGTTTACATTACTAAACCTGAAGTTAGTATCCCAAATTTACTACATTTAATAACTCAATATGGTTCGTTATCAGGATACAGAATTAATTGGAACAAAAGCAAAATTATGCCAATAAGGGAAAGTAACCCACATATTTTACAACAATTCCCTTTTAAAATAGTAAAAGAAAAACTTAAATATCTTGGAATTTATGTAACAAAGAGATATACTTCTTGATTTAAATCTAATTTTCCGCCTTTACTGAATAAATTAGATAAGAATATTTTGTATTGGAAAACATTACCCATTTCTATGATGGGTAGAATTAATGCGATAAAAATGATTTTTCTCCCGCATCTATTATACCTTTTTCAATTAATCCCGATATATCTCCCAAAAACTTTTTTTAAAAAGGTTGATTCTATAATTACTAATTTTATATGGGATTATAAGAACCACAGAATAAACAAGAAACATTTATGTAAATCAAAAGTAAATGGAGGCTTAGCATTACCAAATTTTATGTTTTATTTCTGGGCAGTTAATATCAAGAATATGAACTTTTGGTTGGAAGAATTAGATAAACAACCAGACTGGTTAAAAATGGAAAAAGAAGATTGTTTAGATTAGATTAAATTAGATTAGATTCTTTATTTGTCATTCAGACCTTTCGGTCCGAACGAAACTCTGTTTCCCTGCAGTCAGACATATAATTAAAAATAAATAAATAAAAAATGACAGAACACACAATAAACACAAATTTAACATCCACCACAGTGAGTTCACCAAACACCTCCTCACTGTGGTGGAAGGCAAAGTCTTAAAGTCTGTGTCTCTTCCCTCTTTGTTTCCCTCTGCGCCGAGGTGATCCAGGCCTCAGATGCCGCGACCGCACTGGGCGATGGTAAGTCAGTCCCGCGGTTCAACGGAGCTCCACGAATGGGCCGGTTCAACTCCGCGGCCTGGGGGGTCCACCGGGCCCGTGGTCGGGCCGCTGCAACCGCTCCGGGACCAAGTCGGGTCGCCGCCCCGGGACCGAGTTGGGTTTCCGCCGCCACTGTCGCGGCCGCCGCTGCTGGAACCGCTCCGGTAGTCGAGCCGCCGCTGCTGCTGCCGCCGCCGGCGCTGCTGGAACCGCTCCGGTAGTCGGGCCGCTGCTGCCGCCGCCGCCGCTCTGGAACCGCTCCGGTAGTCACTGGAACCGCTCCGGGAGTCGGGCCGCTGCTGCCGCCGCCGCTGCTGGAACCGCTCCGGTAGTCACTGGAACCGCTCCGGGAGTCGGGCCGCCGCCGCCTGCTGCTGCTGGAACCGCACCGGTAGTCGGGCCGCCGCCGCCGGAATCACTCCGGGAGTCGGGCCGCCGCCGCCGCCACCGCCGGAACCGCTCCGGGAGTCGGGCCGCCGCCGCTGCTGCCGCCGCCGCTGCTGGAACCGCTCCGGGCCCGAGGCCGCCAGCTCCGCCATTAGGCCTCAGCGCAGACAGAGACGGGGAAAACGACAGAAAGTCGCACCCCCCCCCCTCAGAAGGAAGAGACCCGGACATGTCCCCCCCCACCCACATACACACACAATCCCACAAAACGAACGAACCCAACCAAAAACAGGACATAAAAATAAAATAACATAAACTTTTGAAATTGGGTCAATTCTATTTGCTATTACCAAATTAAGCAAAAAAAACTATAAAGAAAACCCTATAATAGACAGTGGAATAAGCACTTGGAAACAAATAAAGAAAACATTAAAATTGGATTATATACCACTATCTCTTCCTATTGTAAACAATGCAGCATTTAAACCCTCATGGATGGATAAGGGTTTGTTACAATGGAAAAACCATGGAATTACAAAGATGGGTGATCTCTATAGGAAAAATACATTTCTCTCATTTCAGGAATTACAACAAATTTATGGGCTTCAATCAAAGGATTACTTTAGATATTTACAAATCACAGACTATGTTAAGTCAATTACAAATGAATATAGATTTAGAAAGATAGAAATTTTGATGAATGTTTGAATAAACATCCGAACACAGAAAAACTGATACCATATATTTATAGTATTTTATTAGATAGCGATGCTCCAAAGACGGATTTATATAGGCAATCATGGGAAAATGAATTAGGTCAAACAATTAGTCCAGAAATTTGGGATAATAGCTTACAACATATACATCACTGTTCGTTAAACACTAGACATTCTTTAATACAATTTAAAGTATTGCATAGACTGCATTATTCAAAAACAAAACTGAATAGAATTTTTCCAAGTGTTTCCCCTATTTGTGATAAATGTCAACACTTAGAGGCTAACCTATTGCACTCATTCGTAAGTTGTATAAAAATTAATAATTTTTGGATGGAAATATTTAGGATAATCTCAGAAGTCGTCAATACCAAACTGGCTCCTGACTCAAAATTAATAATATTGGGAATAACGGAACCAAATCAATTCATTACTTTGAATCAAATAATTTTTATTGATTATAGTTTAATAATTGGGAAAAAATTAATATTAAAATTTTGGAAAGGCTCTATAACCCCCACAATTAAAATGTGGACCACAGAAATGTCGGAGACCCTATATTTGGAAAGAATAAGATTTGTCTTAATGGACAAACAAGAACTATTAAAAAAAATATGGTCCCCATTTATTGAATATTTGAAGGGGCAAACTGGTTCGGCACGAGAACCTGACTGAAACCAATATCGAAGAATAGATGAAGTAGTACATTTCATAAAACGCGGATATATCTCCAACGATGTAAAATATGTAGAATATTCCATTCTTTCCCAACTTTTTATATATATATATTTTTTTTTTTTTGTTTAATCTTTTTCTACTATTTTCTACCTTTATAAAAAATGGGGAAAAAATAATATAGAAGCACAATTATTAAGCAAGGATTAACATAAATAATACTGATTATGTATATCTTCAAAGAACAAAATGATTTTTATTATGTCAACAATGAACACGCACCTTTTTTAAAATTATGTAATTGCTTCTAATTAATAAAAAAACTTAACATTCCAGGAAATGCTCCTCCTCAGCACTGTATACAATTCCAACAAATGTTTTCTGCCCTTGGCTATTTCGCAGTTCTACCCATACCGATTCTACGGCATCCAAGCTAATGTCTCGCCTTGCTACTCCATTAATCTCCTCTATAGCCAGCAATGCCATCCCACCTCATCTTTCTTTTTGTCTATCCTTCCTGAATATCAAATACTCCTACATATTTAGCTCCCAGCCTTGGTCACCCTGGTCTCCATAATTCCAACTATATTGTATCCCTTAACTACTAACTGTGCATTCAATTCATCCATCTTATTTGGTATGCTCCTCGCATTAAAGCACAAAGCTTTCAGGTTAGTTTTTCTTATCTCCCTTCGACCGTTTGGCTCTGTACTCCTTTTATAGCCCTCTGTCTCCTTGCATTGGGTCCCATACCCTGCCCTGTTAGTTTAAGCGTGACCTTTCCCACACTCTCTTTCCTGTTAGCTGCACGGATACGCTTCCACGTTGTTGACTCCACCCCCCCCCCCCCCCCACTGTTTAGTTTAAACCCACCCATGCAGCACTAGCCAAACCTACATGCACAACTACTTCCGTTTGCTTCCCTGTCGAGGTTGTTCTGAAGTTGGTCTGAGATGTCTTGGACCCTGGCACCAGGGGGGCAACACACTATTCTCGAGTCTCGCCTGTTACCACAGAATCTCCTGTCCGCACCTCGGACAATGGAGTCACCCACTGTAATTATGCTCCTAGAGCTAACCCCCCTTAGTCTAGTTCAGTATAACACCGAGTCAAGCACTGGACCACTAAACTTTATTTTATGAAACAGTAACGAATCCCCTATGTAATACCTAACGACTGCGGGATCGATCCTTGTCTCTGCTTGTCCAAGCCCTTCAGCCTCGTTTCAAGCAGATACCTCCAAATGGTTACGCATCCCAAGCGCCCCTCCAGAAGATCGACAACGATCCTCATAGGGGTTACCTTTTATAGGTCATTGAACCCTGTGGGGCAGAACTACATGGTGGTGGTAACCCCTACAAACCAATCATAGATATAGATTACATTAAAGTGTTATTGACAGTTCCCTAACCCAATTACAAAGCACCCCATTACAATGTTTCTACAGAAACTTCTGGAAGGAAGTCAATTAATCAAATAATGCAACATTCTCCCAGGGAGTATAAACAATTCAAACAGGGCTTCACACTTCAGCCAATGATCAACCAGTAACACAAACACCTTGCAACATTATTAACAGTATTTACAACCCTACTGCTGTCAGACAATCCTGCAACACCTTTGAGCTCCTCTGCAAAGTCCTCATAAATTTTAACAATAGAGAGGACATCTGGATCTTTCCCCATCCAGCATATCAATCTAGGGTTCAGACTAGATGGCGCCGGCTTGCGGCTTGCAGCTTTACACAGAAATTGACCAAGCAGGCCCTGCAGATGCAAACATCCTCCATTTTATAATAGCTTTATTTAGGCCAATATTAACACCACCAATAAGGCTCTGCCTGACATTAGTCTCGCCGGTCGAGTCTCAGCGCTAGGATTCGAGTCACAGAGCTGTCTGCCACTCCGACTGGAAGTGTCATCTGCCCCGACAGCTCCGAAGAGGGTGTACGTGTTCGCAAGAGGTACTTCCATTGGGGTCTCCTGCATTTTCTTCATCCCCTTTCTTTCCGTCTCTACCCTTCGCACCTCCTCCACTCTTAGAGAGACGATCTGACTGTAGGTCCTGTCCAGGAAGCTTTCATCATCCCAGATGGACCGCAGATCATCCAGCTGATGCTCCAGTTCCCTAACTCGGTCCTTGGAGAGCTGCATCTGGACACAGTTACCACAGGTGTAGTGGTCAGTGACTCCAGCAGTGCCCCTGACTTCCCACATCCGAGGAGAAAGCCTTCCTTCAGCCAATCCACTCACTTGCTGGTCTGGCTGCTGCTCCTCTGCGACCTTCAAGGTAATTGCTCTGGGCTGACTATTGGTGCTCTTTTTAAACCTTCCGAACTTTACTCACCTTGAAGAAAGCCTTCCTTCAGCCAATCCACTCACTTGCTGGTCTGGCTGCTGCTCCTCTGCGACCTTCTCTGTTTCTGTTCTACTTCCCAGGGCCCTGTCATTTGCTACAGAGTCTTCCCCTGGTTTAACTTCCCAAAATGTATCACTCATCCTTCATCAGAACTGGAAAACTATTACCAGTGGTTTTGCTGGCTTCTAACATTATGGTATCTAAGTGCGGTATAAATTGTGAAAATAATTACACCGAGTCAAATGGAGATGAATTCCAGGAGTGCAAAAGCAAAGTCTTCCAGATGCAAGTCAGCCAGTATGTATGGAGCAAGAAATAGACTTAACCTTAGAGGAGTTTGAATGATGAATGTTAATTGTTAATTGCTCCTCTTTCTACAGGTATCACGTGACATGCCGAATATCTCCATATATTTTATGAACTGGATAGCAGTGTGTAGGCAATGATTATCTTTTCTCTGTCAATATGTAAAGAGCTTCTGATGCCAATACAGAAAATCCTAGTAAATTTTTAATCTGGATGCGACTGTTTGTTGCAAGGTTAGCATTATGTACTTTAATTTCATGCTGGCTAGATTATCATAAATTCATAAATTATAGGAACAGAATTAGACAATTCAGCCCATCGAGTCTACTCCACCATTCAATAGTGGCTGATCTATCCTTCCCTCTCAACCCCATTCTCCCTACAACCGCTGACACCCGTACTAATCAAGAATTATCTTTAACTATTGATTGGGATTCATAAGGACATTTTGAATGTACCCATCGTTTTATATATTTCTATTATCAATTGAATACATTCTCTTATAAAGTTTAAGAAGTTTAAACAAATGGAAAGTTTAACAGAGATTTTGATGGCAAGTTTTTTTAATACCAAGAATGCTGTCAGAGGAAATGGTGGAAATAGTAATAACAGCAACATTTAAGGGCATTTAGACAAACACATAAACACATAGTTGGCACAGACATCATGGGCTGAAGGGCCTGTTCTTGTGCTGTGCTGTACTGTTCCAATTTCTAATGCATCAGCATCACTCATGTTTCCTCCGGCCCGTTCGCGGAGCAAGGTTTAGCCGCGGGACTTACTTACTTACGTCACCCGGTGGGGTCACAACATCGGAGGCCTGGATCGCCTCAGGGCAGAGGAAGAACAAGAAGGGAAGAGACAAAGACTTAAGATTTTGCCTTCCATCACAGTGAGGAGGTGTCTGGTGAACTCACTGTGATGGATGTTAATTTTGTGTTTATTGTGTGTTTTGTTATTTTATTATATGTATGGCTGCAAGGCAACGAAATTTCGTTCAGACCAAAAGGTCTGAATGACAATGAAGTTTCCATGATTCCAGGACCCTGCTCTTAGTGATCATTGGCGACAAGACCATGTATAAGTCGCTGTTGAATGGTGAAGTCTAACCCACGAACCCTTGGTGGTGGCTGCACCAAGTTTCAGTGCAACCCTCAGCACGTACTCAAGCACTGGAATCTGCCAGTTAGCAGCATTCATTGTTGGACATCTCCTTACCGACAAATGTTAAGACCAACAAATTTCAGCCGGACTAAAGTTGATCTTCCAGCAGTAGTTCATGTTTGTCTCGGCGATTCCGTGAACAGCCCGGAAATCATAGACTCCTCTGTTACCAAGCCGCTTGGGGAAAACTCTGATAAGGATAACTACAGCCTTTTCTAGGCCTCCTGCAGAGTTTAGTTTGGCGATACAGCGTGCAAAAAAACCCTTTGGCCCACCGATTCCATGCCAACCAGCAATCAACTGACACCAGTTCTATCCTAGATACTAGGGACAATTCACGGATGCCAATTAACCTACAAACCTGCACGTTTTGGGGATGTGGGCGGACACTGGAGCACCCGGAAAAATCCTACGCGGTCACAGGGAGAACGTACAAACTCTGTACAGACAGGATTGAACCCATGTTTCTGGCGCTGTAAGACAGCAACTCTACCTCTGCTGCACTATACCGCCCTTCTTCCCAAATGTACTGTATTTCACAATTCACTATTCACAAGGAGGTGAAAGATCATCTCATCCACATCCCAGCCATCTCGAGGGCAGCGTGCGTGTAAGCAAGGCTCTGGCTGTGCAGGAAGTATTCGACAATGAGGGTTCCACTCTAGTGAGATGTCTTGGTGTTTGTCCTGGCAATGCTTCATTCGGCCAAATGACTTTGACAGTCTGCTTGGGGATTCATCTCACAGGATCCATCATATACTTTTCCTGCAGGCTTCCAGGACACTCATGCTGACACTATGCAATGGACTTGTAGTCAAAGATGTTTTTTTATGAAAGAACCATTCTATGAAGAACTGGGAGCACTACAAGGTCCAACTAAATGAAAAATTGTGTGACAGTGAGGCAACACCAGGGAAAGGTAGAACCATTGCACTTACTAACACTTGGTGTTTGCTTGCTCCAGCTTGGCATTCAACAAGCTGGTTGAACTGGCGTGCACAGAGTGTCAAGTGTCTGACCTTTTGACTTGCAGATGACACCCGTGTTAAAGGCACATCCTCCCAAAATAATCTGTTTAGCAACTTAGAACATGGAACAGTGTAACACAATGTAGATTGATGTTGCATGTTAACCAATCACACACCAGCCAGCATCTCTAACTCCACCCCACTGTAATACTTATACTAACACTTGTTTCCCAGCATGGAGAGTTGGAGCAGCCAGGATGTACTGACAACAAATCATCCTTCATGCTGTTACGTTTCAGTGCTGATTAAAGATGTATTTGAATCACGTACGGAGTCTGGAGGTCATTTACATGGCGTCAGAAGTGATTTGATCCACTCCTTCTGTATAACTTTTTTTGTTTTACCCTTTTGTGAGTTTTTATTTTGCGTTATGATGGCCTCTTCCTGTCGAAAGCCTTACCCTCTCGTCTTTGATGCGGATATCAGCGAACGCTGGGCCACGTTTGAAATTGATTACCGACACTACGTGAACATTGCACCGAAATGAACCTGATGCTGTCAAGGCCTCTCTCCTACTCAACCTTGCGGGCCCAGATGCCCTTCGCCGATCCAAACATTCCGCTATGCTCCGGCAGTCCGCGATGCCAACGGCCAGGTAATAACCCCAGCTGAATCTCCTGATGACCCCAATGTTCTGCTGCGTAAATTTAACCTGATCTGTGACCTGCCCTCAAAGCACATTTTGGACAGGGCTAGGTTTTTCTCTTGCCGTCAACTCCCTGGCGAACGAGTAGACGCGTTTATCTCAGACTTAATGTATTTAGCCCAGCGCAGCCGATTCCAAAATATGCCGGTCGATCAGCTGACTGATCAGTTAACAAGGGACATTTTAGTGAATGGCATTAGTGACCTAAAGCTCAGATCAGAGCTTCTGAGACGGCCAGATTTGGCACTGGATGAAGCAGCACACGCCGCAGAACAGCAGAATTCATCGACCCTATAGACAGTTCGCACAAAACCAAAACCATCAATCTGACAGGCCTCACTGTGCAGCGAACCAACACAGATAACAGGCGATTTATGACCCAAGCTAGTCAGGCGACTCTTGGCGATCCTCAGAAGAAATGCCCAAATTGCAACTACTCACACAGCAGACAATCAGCTTGCCCCGCTTTTGGTAAATCATGCAATTACTGTAAAAAGTTAAATCACTTTGCCTCTGCATGTCGGGCAGCAAGTCGGGCCCGTGGGCACAATTCGCCCAGCTCCAGGTCTAATCTCAATTTCTTGCAATGAGACACCAACAATCTCACTCCCCAATTCCAGCTCGAATCTGCCCCCGAACAGAGTCTAATTAACTCACAAGAGGACCTGACTGTTTACTCATTACAGCTTGCTGCTGCTAAGAATTATGATCCGACCGTGACAGTAACTGTAAACAACGTCCATTTTGGCGTGAAATTAGATACTGGGGCAAAAGTAAACACAATGTCAATCAACCTCTTCAACAAGATAAGAACTAACGAGCCACTGATCAAGGACAAATCCACTCTACATGCTTTTGGAGGGGAGGTGCTGGTGCCTCTGGGCAAAACCAACTTGAAATGTGTGCTGAAAAAAACCACGAGGAATTTGACCTTCTATGTCTTGAACTTTAATTCAGTTACTCTGCTTGGCAACCGGGCCTGTCAGGAACTGGGGCTGATCTCCTTCGACAAAACGGTCCACAAGCTGCAAATTTCCCTGGACCCGCTGAGTGAATTCCCTGATCTTTTCGACAATAACCTGGGAAAGTTGCCCGTGACTTACAAGATTATTATCGACCCCAAAGTGACACCCATCATCCGACCTCCACACCGATTGTCATTTGCCATGACTGACAGGGTTCACTCTGCGCTGAAGGACATGGTCGCCACAGGCATAATTGAAGCAGTCAGTGACCCCACCGACTGGGTCTCAACCATGATTGCCACAGTCAAGAAGGGAAAAATGAAATCCGCTTGTGCATCAACTCGAAAGAACTGAACACTGCCATTAAGCGCCCACACCATCCCATGAGTCTGTCGAGGATGTTGCGGCAAAGGATGGAACGGCCACCCTATTTTCTGTCCTCGATGCAAAGAACTCTTTCTGGCAGATACCGCTGGACAAGAAGTCATCAAACCTCACCACATTTGCCACCCCATTCGGCAGATACAAGTTTCTGAGAATGCCATTCGGAATCAACTCTGCCAGTGAAGTCTTCCAAAGAACTATGGAGCTATTGCTCGAGGACCTACCTTGTGCCATCATTGTCAACAATATCCTCGTGTATGGCAAAGACGCAACGGAGCACGACCACAATCTCAGGCTCATCTTGGATCGCGCACGCAAGATCAACCTCAAGCTCAATCCTGACAAGTGCAAGTTCCGGGTTCCAGAGGTTTCCTACGTCGGCCACATCTTCACTCCTAATGGTCTCAAACCTGATCCGAAGAAGGCTACTGCCATCACAGAAATGCTTGCCCCCACAGACGTGAAAGACCTGCAGCGTTTTCTGGGCATGGTAAACTATCTTGGCAAGTTCATACCAAACCTCAGCGAGCTAAGCTCCACACTGCGGGAGCTGACAAAAAAGGACACACCAACATCAGATTGCTTCCGATGTTTTAAAGTCCAAACTGACCAGTGCACCGACCCTGATTTTTTTTAACCTGAAACGTCCGGTGACGATCACCTGCGATGCTTTGAAATTCGGGCTTGGTGCAGCCTGCTTGCAACCATCTGCCGAGGGCACTCTACTACTTGTCTCGTATGCCTCTTGTACCATGACCGACACGGAGCAGCACTACGCGCAAATCGAAAAGGAACTGTTGGCCATCGTCTTTGCTTGCTCCAAATTCCACAACTTCATATTTGGCAACACCTTCACAGTCGAGACGGACCACCAACCACTGGTGACAATCCTGAACAAGCCCATCCACGCCGCGCCAGCTCGATGATGCAGCTGCAGCGGTAGGATTTCTCTATTACCTACACTAAGGGTAAGGACATGCACGTTGCTGACACACTCTCCCGTGCACCTCAGGTATCTTGCGAACAACATCCCTATGAACAGGAAAATTTCACGGTCCTCGGTGTCGATTTCGTCTCCAGCAAGCAACTGCGCACCCTGGCCGAGCACACCGCCACAGACGATACGCTTCAAATCCTCTCCTCCATCATCATAACAGGCTGGCCAGACAAACAATCCAACACGCCCACAGAGGTGCAGCCTTTCTTCCTGGTTCGCGATGAACTGGTAGTTCAGGATGGGGTTGTCGTCAAGGGTCACAAGGTAGTGATACGAGACGTATACTTCAAAGAGGCACACAGCGGTCACCCAGGAGCCGACGCCACACTGGCACGCGCCCGTAGCCTGTTCTACTGGCCGGGAATGGCCAGTTACATCTGGGACCACGTAGCCTCCTGACCCGCTTGCACCAGCCTTGCGCCTCATCAGCAGCGGCAGCCCCTTCTGCAACAACCTCCACCAGCTCTGGCGGCAGACATTTTCGAATGGTGCGGAAAGCACTACCTCGTCCTAGTCGACTCCTTTTCTAATTGGTTTGATCTAGACCAACTGACCTCCCTCACATCTGAGATGGTCATCCAGAAGCTGAAAAGACACTTCTCTACCTTTGGCGCTCCTGTCAAAGCCACATGTTCAAGCTTTTCGCAGACCGATGGAACTTCCAGCACATCACGAGCAGTCCCGAGTATCCACAGAGTAATGGACTCGCTGAACGCGCTGCCAGAAGCGCCAAACACTTGCTGGAGCAAGCACAGATTTCAAAGTCAGACGTTTATCTCGATCTCCTGAATCTCAGAAACGTTGCCAGGGACGGAACCCTGGGATCGCCGGCACAGCGATTGATGTCGAGATTGACGAGGCCTTCGGTACCCATCGCACAACAGCAACTGGTCCCTCAGGTGCTGAAGCCTGCCACTATCCAGAAACGTCTACAAGAGAAGCACGACATCCAGAAACGGCCGTACAACAGTTCCAGCAGACCACTCAAGCCTCAACTCCGGGTTAGGTCGTCCGCCTACAAACTTCAACTGGACATTCCCGTCTGGGCACTGTTGTCAACCCGACTGACGAGCCACGGTCTTACCTGGTAGACTGTGAGAGGGCGGTATACCGGAGAAGTCGACAAGACTGAGAGTTGGCTATTGCTCTGCATAAGAAGGGCTGCAAGGAAAAGCATGGAAACCACAACCATGGAAAATACCATATTTGCAATACTGCGTACAGTTGTAACAGAATGGTGGAGCCTAGAACGTGATGCCACGGGTGGTGGTGGAAGCAGATACAATACTGGCACTTAAGAGACTCTAAGATAGACATATAGATATGCAGGGATATGGATCACGTGCAGGCGGAGGAGATAATTTAACTTAACACCATTTTGACCACAGACATTGTGGCCCAAAAAGCTGGATCCTGTGCTGTACTGTTCTATGTCCTGCTGTTGAAAATATGTCATTAAACAGGAAAGAATTCAAAAAGATTTATGAGGATGTTAGCGGATAAGTAGGGTTTGAATTATAAGGAGAGGCTGGAAGGCTGGGACTTTATTCCATGGAGCACAGGAGGCTGCAAGATGACCATGAAGAGATTTAGAAAATCATAAATGGCATGACAACGTGAATGGCCACAGTCTTTGCACCAGAAAAGGGGAAGCCATAGGTTTATGGTAAGAGGGGAAAGATTTAAAAGGGACCCGAGGGACAACTTTCTCCACACATACAGATACAGAGCCGAGGGCTCTGTTTCCATGCTGTATAGCATTAGGACTCTATGATTCTAAACCAGATTTGAAAGCAGCCTCTGACTATATATTTGAAGACTGATATAGATAGATTTGACACACAACTGGGCAGGTCAGCAGACAACTTGGGTGGCACGGTGGCATAGCGGTGGAACTACTTCCTTACAGCACCAGAGACTTGAGTTCGATCCTGACTATGGGTGCTTATTTGTACGGAGTTTGTACGCTCTCCCCGTGACCTGCGTGAGTTTTCTCCGAGATCTTCAAAGACGTACAGTGTTGTAAGTTCATTGGTTTGGCATAAATGTAAAACAAAATTGTCCCTAGTATGTGCAGAGTAGTGTTAATGTGCAGGGATTGCTGGTCGGTGCGGACTCGGTGGGGTAAAAGACCTGCTCCGCACAGTATCTCCAAACTAAACTAAACTAAACTAAACTAAACTATGGAACCACTTGGTTCAGTCTGAAATTGTATCAAGGGGTTGGATTATTGTGTTGACTCCGACTTGATGCTGAAATAGTGCTCAGAAGGAGACTCAGCACAGAACCGCCTCGTCTTTCACCAATTACATGGATAAATACCAGAAACCATGAGATTGTATCTTACAGACCAGCTCCGAAAGGGTAATTGTTCTCTTGTTTTTCTCAACTCGTTACCTATCTCTGAAAGAATCTGTGTGAAATTGGCCTTTGGGTATTAGCCTAAGTAGAAGTTAACAAACCAGCCACACAACTCAATGGAATAACAGGCAGTCGATGTAATAGTCCATTTTGGGCACTGCTCAAGTATACTTCAGCAACTCACGCATCATTTTAATCTCAGTGATGTCTTCCACCAATACATGCTGAAGCAGTTCACATCACTGTACAATACTTGCAAACAAATTATTTATTGGTCATATTTCAGATTTATTTTAGTTCAGTTACCTAGTCTGCAGTATTTTACATAAAAAGGGTTATCAATTTTTATTACTAAAGGGGTTTCACAACCTGTCTTATTTTCTTTGATCCTTAATCTCCTTCCTAACTTTTCCCCAGGTGCTGAGAATTCTGGCCTTCGCTTTAAAGCCCTTTGGCAAATGCTTCACTTCTCCTTTGTGGGGCTGTGCAGTAATCCTTGGATGTTGCTATACAATTAACCAATGGGCTCTCTTCCAGGATTTTTGCTGCCTCAGCTCGATATATTGCCAGCTAAATCCTGCTGCTTAGAAACAGTACCAAAGCATTTATTTTGTTTGGCACTCTGCCACAAGTTCCACTGCTGGTTTAGTGAACTAATTAGCGTGGAGCCATGCAATACAGATAAAGAAACCCCCAACCCATCTATTGCATTCCATGCACTTGATGTGGCCCCCTTGTTCTACAGTGTGACCTAAAGCAGACAAGGTATCTGCTTAGTCCAGCATCTGCTCTCTGTCCACAGTGGCCATTGGGATCTCCTGGCTAACAGCCACTTTAATTCCCCTTCCCATTCCCACACCGATCTGTCTATTCCTCTGTCATGGGTGAAGCAAAGCATAAATTAGAATACAGCGTCTCATTACTAGAGTACAGCTCCTGGGTAACTTACAACTGAACGGTATGAGCATTGAATTCTCCAATTTCAGGTAAACCGCACCCTCTCAGTCCCTTTCTCTCCTATCTACCTTGACACTCAGACACGTCTTCTTCCCACAATATTTATTTTACCCCCTTCCCCTATCTATTCCATTTACTCACTACCCACCCACTCCTCCCACTGGTGTCCTTCCCACTGCTCACCCATTCCATCTTGCTGTCGTTCCCATCTGACCCCACACATCCACAATCAGTTCCATTCTTTACCTTCCTTTCCTATCAAATTCTAGAATCTGTAGTCTTTTGTTTTCCACCTCCCAGCCTCTGTCACTAACCCCCCCCCCCCCTTCCTTCCCTTATTGTTATCTGCCAATTAGCCCCTCCTCATCTGTTCCCACCTATTATTTCCTAGCTCTTGCCCTTCCTGTCCCAGATACTTCACCTCCACTCTTTCATTCTAGATGAAGGGTCCCAACCCAAAACATCTTCTATCAATTTCCCTCCACATATGCTACCTGACCTGCTGAGTTCCGGCAGCAGCTCTCCTGTTTTTGCAAAAGAATGCCCAGATTATGTGGTCTTTACCCTGCCGATATACAACGGCATAATGCTCCCACACAAACAATATATCAGTCAGTACTCCCGCACTGAAAAAGTCTATTGAACTCCACATGCAAGGAAATCAGGTAAAGGTAATGGTGCCTCACACAGTCAAAAGCCTGCCATAATTCTCATGTTATGCATTTTACATGAAATACATAAAATAGTCATTCTCGTTTAAGAAGTGAACTGCAGATGCTGGAAAATCGAAGGTAGACAAAAATGCTGGAGAAACTCAGCAGGTGAGGCAGCATCTATGGAGCGAAGGGAAATAGGCAATGTTTCGGGTCGAAACCCTTCTTCAGACTGATGTGAGGGTGGAGGGGGGGAGGGGGGGAGGAAGAAAGAAGAGGTGGAGCCAAAGGGCTGAGGGAGAGCTGAGAAGGGGAGGAGAAAGTAAGGACTACCTGAAATTAGAGAAGTCAATGTTCATACTGCTGGGGTACAAACAGTCCAAGCGAAATAAGAGGTGCTGCTCCTCCAATTTACAGTGGTCCTCACTCTGGCCATGGAAGAGGCCCAGGACAGAAAGGTCGGATTCAGAATGCTGAGTGCTGAGCTACTGGGAGATTAGGTTGGTTATTACGAACTGAGCTGAGGTGTTCGGCAAAGTGATCGCCAAGCCTACGCTTGGTCTCACCGATGTAGAGCAGCTGACATCTAGAGCAGCGGATGCAATAGATGAGGTTGGAGGAGGTGCAGGTGAACCTCTGCCGCACCTGGAAAGACTGCTTGGGTCCTTGAATGGAGTCAAGGGGGGAGGTAAAGTGACAAGTGTAGCATTTCTTGGGGTTGCAAGGGAAAGTGCCCGGAGTGGGGGTGGTTCGGGTGGATAGGGACAAATTAGAAACATAGAAAATAGGTGCAGGAGGAGGCCATTCGGCCCTTCGAGCCAACACAGCCATTCATTGTAATCATGGCTTATAGTCCCCAATCAATAACCCGTGCCTGCCTTCTCCCCATATCCCTTGATTCCACTAGCCCCTAGAGCTCTATCTAACTCGCTCTTAAATCCATCCAGTGATTTGGCCTCCGCTGCCCTCTGTGGCAGGGAATTCCACAAATTCACAACTCTCTGGGTGAAAAAGTTTTTTCTCACCTCAGTCCTAAATGACCTCCCCTTTATTCTAAGACAGTGGCCCCTGGTTCTGGACTCGCCCAACATTCAAGGTCACAAAAAGGTCAAAAGGTCAAAAGAGTTTATTGTCATGTCTCCCTGACAGGACAATGAAATTCTTTCTTTGCATAGCACAACAGAATATAGTAGGCATTGACTACAATATTATATGTAAATACACACATTAATTAATAAATTAATAAAGTGCAAACAACAGATGGGGGAATATTAATGTTCAGAGTTTTGTCCGAGCCACGTTTAATAGCCTGATGGCCATTGGGGACATTTTTCCTGCATCTAGCCTGTCCGGTCCTTTTATAATTTTATATGTTTCTATAAGATCCCCCCTCATCTTTCTAAACTCCAGTGAATACAAGCCTAGTCTTTTCAATCTTTCCTCATATGATAGTGCCGCCATCCCAGGGATCAATCTCGTGAACCTACGCTGCACTGCCCCAATCACAAGGATGTCCTTCCTCAAATTAGGAGACCATAACTGTACACAGTATTCCAGATGTGGTCTTACTAGAGCCCTACACAACTACAGAAGAACCTCTCTACTCCTGTACTGAAATCCTCGTTATGAAGGCCAACATTCCATTATCCTTCTTCACTGCCTGCTGTACCTGTACGTCAACTTTCAGTCACCGGTGTACAAGGACACCCAGGCCTTGCTGTACCTCCCCCTTACCTAACCTAACCCCATTGAGATAATAATCTGCCCCCTTGTTTTTGCCACCAAAGTGGATAACCTGACATTTTTCTATATTATACTGCATCTGCCACACATCTGCCACAAATTGACCAGGGAGTTACGGAGGGAGCGGTCTCTGCGGAAATACGTCATTCTCTGCTTGTTTCAAAATGAAGAAGAAAATGAAGTAGCTTCACAAGCCACCACTCTCAGAAGACACTGTGGTCTCAGTCTCTAAAGCCAACGTAAGAAGATCCTTCATGAGGGTGAATCCTTGGAAAGCTTTATTGATTGTGGTCTATGGGTCAGGAGGTCAAGCATCCAGTTGCAGAAGTGGGTGCTGAGTCCGAGGCACATTGCAGTGGATCAAGGCTGTCTGGGGGCTGGAGTTGTGTGTGGCTTGATTGTATGCATGTATAGTTGACTGGATAGCATGCAATGCTTTTCACTGTATCCCTGTAGACATGGCAATAATTAACTAATACCAGTGAATGAGGCTGGTGTATCAGTTACAACAAAGAAACAAAGTGGCAGATACATTGAATAATGTTTTTTGTTGTGTTCGCCTTGCAAAGGGGTTGGATTGTAAAAATAGGGTGGTTTTGCTGCAATTGTGCAGGTTGTTGGTGATACCTCAGATGGAATACTAAACAAGGGATGTCACAGCGTCCTGGTGTATAATAAACAATACTGCAGCAATAAACTAATCTAAATCTGAATGACCCTATGGCCTGCTCCTCTTGTGAACTACCAGTCAAACCTGTGGAAGTTGTGTGCATTGATACAAAGGGCTATCTACAGTAGCAGAGTACTCCAAGTTGTAGTTCAAGTTTCCCCAGATTAACATTACCTCAGCGAGCACATTGGCCATTGCCTAGCAATCTAGCTCATGATCATAACTGACTATAACCAGATTTACTGGGCATTAATCACACTGCTGGGAATTTGGGTGGGTGAACTGATTGCCACATCTCCTGCATTATAATGGTGACTTCACTTCCAAAACTATTTCGTATAATATTTTTTTTATTTGAAGTAAATAGTTTACAATATATAGCTTACTTTATAAACTAACACCTTAATTCAGTATTACTACAAATAGCATATCAATACATAATATCTTCTATTTTTATGGAAATAAAGAAAAAGATATATAAAAGAATAAAGAAAAAAGGAAAAATAAAAGGGAATAAAATAAAAATAAAAATTTTCGCACATATATCAATTAAAAATTAAAAAGATAATTTGAAAAACAATAATATTACATATATATATATATATATATATATATAAACAAAAACTAAAGACATTGTACGAGATACTATTTCATTCAGAAATATCTCTAATAAATACACAATATTATCAATTATAGGTAAGTTATTCGCATCGGATCCATAGGGTGCCCGTCGAAGCCGTGATTCCAAGAATAGCTACTTCTCTAAATACTGTATATATGGAGACCATATCAATTCAAAAGAATTATACTTGTCCAAAAGGACAAATCTAATTCTTTCCAAATTCAACGTCTCCAACATCTCTGCTTTCCACATTTTAATTGTTGGGGATAATGTTCCCTTCCAAAATTTAAGTATCATTTTTTTCCCAATTATTAAACAATAATCAAAAAAATTTCTTTGATTAATTGTAAGTACCAAATTTGGCTCCGGGATTCCAAATATTATTAATTTTGGGTCTGGGTCAAGTTTAACCTTAAGGACTTCCGAAATAACTTTAAAAATTTCAATCCAATAAAAATTCAACCGTGGACATGTTACAAAACTATGTATTAAATTTGCTTCAAAATTCTTACATTTATCACAAATAGAGGAAAGGTTAGGAAAAATACTTTTTAATTTGGTTTTCGAGTAGTGTAATCTATATATAACTTTAAATTGTATCAATGTATGTCTGGCATTCAAAGAACACCAATGTATTCTTTGTAAGCTTTCTTCCCAAGTTTCTTTCGTTATAGGTAATCCAATTTCATTTTCCCATGCTTGACGATATGTTTCAGTTGTTGGGTTCTCTTTATCTAAAATAATATTATAGATATAAGCTATAAGCTTATCCGTATTTGGATGTAAATTAAACACTTCATCTAATAAGCCTGGTCCTTTATTTTTATAGTCGTATGTGTTACATTTAATAAAATCTCTAATTTGTAAATACCTAAAATGATGTTGTGAAGGTAATCCAAAAATATCTTGTAACTCTTCAAATAATAATAATTTTCCATTTCTATAAAGGTGTTCTATTCTTTTAATTCCTAAATCCTCCCACAGTCTAAAACCCGCATCTAAGATTGAGGGTTTAAACAGTGGATTATTCCTAATTGATAACCTAAAAGAAAGATTATCCAGATGTAAGGTCTTAACTATCTGTTTCCAAATACGCCTAATATTATGAATGATAATGTTGTCCCTATAAGTCTTTTTTTGTACTTCCTTTGGTGCGAAAATAATCGACTCTATAGTGAAGGGTAAACAGTCTTCCTTTTCCATTTTTAGCCACATTGGTTCAACATCCATATTTACCCACCAAAAATTCATATTCTTAATCTGGACTGCCCAATAGTAATATAAAAAATTTGGAAGTGCCAGCCCTCCATTTATCTTCGACTTACATAAGTGTTTTTTACCTATTCTATGGTTTTTGTAATCCCAGACAAAATTATTAACTATGGTATCAATTTTTTTTAAAAAACTTTTTGGAAGAAAAAAAGGAATTGCCTGAAATAAATATAACAATTGTGGTAAAAAAATCATCTTTATAGCATTAATTCTACCGATCATAGATATAGGAAGTGTTTTCCAATATAAAATGTTTTTTTTAAGTTTCTCTAATAATTGATAATAATTAGCTTTAATTAATAATTTATAGGATTTAGACACATTAATTCCTAAATATTTAAATTTATCTGTAACTATTTTTAATGGGTATTTTTGTAATATATTTACATTTATACCAGTTATAGGCATTATGTCACTTTTACTCCAATTAATCCTATATCCTGAAAATACACTAAATTCATTTATAACATTGAATAGCTTTGGAATACTACGTTCCGGTTTAGTAATATAAATCAGAATATCATCTGCATATAAAGATATCTTATTATTTGTTATGTCAGTGTTGTACCCATATATTTCGGGTTCTGATCTGATTCTTTCAGCCAGAGGTTCTATCACCAAGGCAAATAATAAAGGGGATAACGGACATCCCTGTCTGCATCCCCTAAAGAGATTAAATTTAGGTGATAATATTTGATTGGTTAAAATTCTTGCAGTAGGGTTAGAATATAATATTCTTACCCATTTACAAAATCCATCCCCCAGTTGATATTTTTCCATTATATTAAATAAATATGACCATTCCACCTGGTCGAATGCTTTTTCAGCATCCAACGATATAACTGCTAATTCTATATCTCTCCTTCTTCTCGAGTAAATAATATTAAACAAGCGTCTAAGATTATGTGATGAGTAACGTTTTGGAATAAAACCTGTTTGATCATAATGTATTATTTTGGAAATCACTAAACTTAGCCTCCGAGAGAGTACTTTAGTTAGTATTTTTTGATCAGTATTTAAAAGGGCAATCGCTCGGTATGATCCAGGGTCTTCCAGGTCCTTATCTAATTTAGGAATTAATGTAATTGTAGATTCATTTAAAGAGTCTGGTAATTTTCCTAATTCATAGGTGTGTCTGTACACTGTTTGTAATCTAGGTGAAAGTAGATCGTGAAATTTTTTATAAAATTCTGCACTCAGGCCATCGGGGCCCGCTGTTTTACCATTTTTTAACGATCCAATTGATTCTTCGATATCTATTACAGATATTTCAGCATTTAATAATTGCCTACTCTCAAAATTTAACTTATTAAAATGACATTTTTCTAGAAATGTTTCCATTTCATCTGTTTGCCCTGTTAATTTAGATGAATAAAGATTTTGATAATATTGTAAAAATGTATCATTAATGTCTTTTGGTATAGTCAACGTATTTCCCTGCGCCGATCTAATACTATGTATAGTTTTTTCATCGTCTAATCTTCTGAGTTGTCGTGCTAATAATTTTTGAGGTTTATCACCGAATTCAAAATGAACTTGTTTAGTTTGTTGGTATAATTTTATCACTTGGTCCGCATAAATTTTATTTAATCTATATTTTAATATTGCAATTTTATTACTCAACTCTTTTGAAGGGTGTATTATATTTTCACTATCTAATTGGTTTATCTCTTTTTCTAACTTTTGCTCCATCTTTCGATTTTCTTTATTAAAATGAGCTTGTGCTGATATTATTGCACCACGCATAAATGCTTTAAATGTGTCCCATAATAGTAGTGAGGAAGTCTCAGGTTTATCGTTAGTTTCAAAAAATAATTTAATCTGTTTCTCCACATAGTTACAGCAGTCTTTATCCTTTAATATCTGTGTATTGAATCTCCAAGTATTAGTTTTATTAACCATATCTTTTAATTTTATCTTAAATTTTAAAGGGGCATGATCTGAGATAATAATATTATGATACTTTGCATCATATGTAAAGGGGAGTAGTTTTGAGTCTACTAAGAAATAATCAATCCTCGAATATGTTCCAAATACCGGCGAGAAAAATGAATATTCCCGTCCGGTAGGATTATCCAATCTCCAAATATCTTTAACATTCAATGTCTTACTAAAGGAGTTTATAAGCTTGCTTGATTTAGAGAGAGCCTTAATTTTTGTAGAAGATCTATCCAGATAATTATCTAAAGTACAATTAAAATCACCTCCAATTATTAAATTATATTGGGTGGATATAGGAATACTATTAAATATTTTCTTAAAAAATAGTGGATTATCAAAATTAGGTGCATATATATTCATAAGAATTACTTTTTTTGAATGTAGTTCCCCTGTAATTATTAAATATCTACCCTCCTTATCCTCTATTAATGAATTAAGTTTAAAAGGTATACCTTTACGAATAATTATTGCAACTCCTCTAGATTTGTGTATAAACGAAGAGTGATATACTTTTGAAATCCATTTCGCGGTTAATCTATATTGAGCATCTTTTTTAAGATGTGTCTCTTGAAGAAACATAACTCCAGATTTCAATCTATTCAACTGAGCTAGTACCTTTCCCCTTTTAATTGGTTCATTGATTCCTTTAACATTCCAGCTACAGAAGGTGATTCCATCATCTCCATTCCTTACATTCATATCCTGCATTTTATTGTTAGGGTGGCTTTTTTTGGAGTAGCCTTCTTGGCTCCTCCAGCCCGACACTACACCCCAACTTCAATCCGATGCGAATTTCCAATTCCGTTAAACCATATTCATTTAATCTGATTATATAAAATAGATAAAAGTCATGATTATATAATATATAATATAATATCAAGTATGTGTTATGCAAAAAATAACAAAAATAATAACAAATGTGAATATAAAAAAAGTAAAGGGTGAAAAAAAGGTGATCAGAAAAAAAAGAAACTACACTTATATAATGTGTAGTGAGTGCAAGTGAAAGCCACACTAACATGGCTACTAATCTAACGACTTCCGTATTAAAAAAAAAAGATGTTAAATATTCCAGCTCTTATTTGAAATACTGTGTATATTGGGGTGGGGGTGCTAACTTTATTTTCTTAATAAATTTTTCTATTATTCATATTACTAATTTTTAGTTGTTAAAACTATTTCATTGATAATATTATTTGGAACATCGAGGTCATAAAAGTTGCATCAGAAGTGCAAGTCTTTTATTCTTTTACTGGTTTGTCTGGTGGGAAGTTTGTGGTTGTGGACTTAGCCATATTCTTCTTACCTTGCATTTGGATGTTCGTAAATCAGGACACTGAGTCCTGCTTACAGTTGTTGGTGCCTTAATGTGACTGGGTATTTTTACCATAACATATTTTACCATAAAAGTTTCTACCATAAAATTCCACGCCTGCTATAGAATCGCAGAATGATACAGAGCAAAACAGGCCATTCGGCCCACCATTTCCCTGCAAACCATTGTACCCATATATGCTCATCCCATTTGCCAGCAGTTGATCAGTAGTAAGCATAATAGTCATTTGAGCAAGTGTGGATAAAAGAAAACCAGTTCAGATTTGAAAAAAGGAGCATTGCATTTAACCAGAACACAAAGTACTGGGGTAACTCAGGACATGGATACGTGATATTTCGGGTTGGGACCTTTTTCAGACTGAGACAGTGCTGAAGTTCTCCAGAGATGTTGCCTGACCCACTGAATTACTCCAGCACTTTTTGTCCCTTTGTGTAGACCAGCATCTGCAGTTCCTTGTTTCTACAGCTTTTATTACCCCTCCTACACTGTAAGTACCTCTGTGTACTTATGAGATGTGTTGATACAATAGATGTGTAGGCAATGTCCACCTGTAGTGGAAACATGCCCTTCGTATCAGTTGTTCTTTGTATCTACATTGCATTTAACCAACCTGACTGATGTTTAGAGGGATATGTGCCTAGCTCATGCAAATGGGTCGATGCAACTTAGTTGTTCAGGCTCTCACCTATCCACTGACCTCATCCTTTTGCACAATAACACAAAAAAACTCCTCATAATTGGCAGTGGAATTATTGCATCATCCATGGATGAGTCTTCAGTCCAGGTGCCTTATTAACATCGGCCAGCTCAGAGTCCACAGAACCTGAGTGAAAACAAGTCATCTTTGAACTTGAAGGACTGCCAAAGAAATGAATGTAACAATACACACCAATACACCCGAGAAGAAGAAATACTTACAATTGATGCTGGGTTCTTTTGGTCCTTTGTGTAAAAGACTCTAGTGGAGCATTTTGTACAATTTTAGACCTTCCCTGTATTCGGCTAACGTTTGAATATGGGCGGAAGAGAATGCTCCTGTTGATTAATGAAACACATTTGGATGAGTTGGAAGCTGATTCAGCCACAAGTTGTTGATGATACAAAGATGTGAGGAGAAAAGAGTCTGTCAAAGGATACATGTAAGTTAAGCGGGTAGGCAAGAGGTCGGCAGATGGAATATGTCCGGGGAAACTTAATGTGTCCATTCAGGAAGGAAGAACAAAAAAAGATTATTACAATATTTAAAATGAGTGAAGTTGCAAAATATTCTAGTATAAGGTACATAAGAATCCAAGCCCATTTAAAATGTTGACGGAGTAAGTAATTATCAAGGTGAATGGAGTTAACCTTTATTCTAAGGGGTGTAAAGTATATATACAGGGATGTTTAGAAGCAAATTTACAGTGCACTGGTGAGACTCCACCTGGAGTACATTGTACAGTTTGGTGTCCATATTTAAGGAAGGATACTGAACGGAATCTCCTCTCTAGCTCCAAAAATTTTGATGGACAGTTTCTGGTTAACTGGGTCCTGATTTATACTAAGACTCTGGTTCATGATCGAAAGAGAGTAAACTGCAATTTCTGGAGAAATCTGAATCATAGTCTGAAGAAGGGTGTCGACCCGAAATGTCACCCATTCCTTCTCTCCAGAGATGCTGCCTGTCCCCCTGAGTTACTCCAGTTTTTGGTGTCTATCTTTGGTTTAAACCAGCATCTGCAGTCCTTCCTGCAAACTTTAATTTCTGATCTATATTTCAACTATTAATGAAACTCAACAAATATAGAGTTTATAAAAAGTTTTAGGAATTGCATGGATACTTTGAGCTGGTTCACTGATTTAGTCCTTTAACTCACCAAGTCAACCTTATCACACCCAGGAATGAAAATGATAGAGACAAGAAAGTGCATATGTTTGAATGTTGTGTGTGTGAAGTGCTGGAGGAGCTCAGCAAGTCAGGCAGTATCTGTGGAGGGACAAGACAAACAACATTTTGTGTCAGGACCCAGCATCAGACTGAAACGCACCTTCCCCCCACAGATGCTGCTGCCTGGCCTGCTGAGTTGTTTCAGCCCATAGCTTTTTGGTCTTCAAAAGCTATAGTCTCATTCTCTATCTGGCAGTAAGCAAACCCTGGCAGTTAACAAAATGTCTGATTCACATTCTACAATTGAGAAATGCATATGATTCAACCCACGGGTTTATGAGATTTAAAATGAATAACCTGAGATAATTACGCATGAAAGTAAAGTTATTTCAGAAACAACTGAAAAGCTCTAAGTCGTTCTGTGTGGATTTTAAATCTTTGGGTAACAGGGAAGAAATCGTTGTGTTTAAGTAGCACTTGATCTCATTATTTAACCTGTAAACAAGCATTTTACACAAAACAGATTGCTCTCAAATATAGTATTTATTTAACAGGAGTAAATCAAAATTCATCTCTACTCCTTTCTGTGAACAGTAGTGAGTCACTTAGTAACTCTTTGATTTTGATGGTGCAGACAGAGGAAGCTGTGCTAGGAAAAAAAACTCTACATTCTTTTATAAATTTCTACAAAACCTAACAATTCAAGTGAACTCGGGCTGGCAAATATCGTGTCTGAGAGTTGTCTTCCTGATCATGTACCAAACTTGCAAAATTCTGCTTAATGTCAATCTGTGCTGTGCCTATTATTGAAATTGTTCAATAATATTAAGAGTTAGAATTCACCTTTTCCAGAGAAACCAAGTAAGCAGTAGGTTGACGTTTTCCTGAAGCACCGGCCAATATTTTGAAGTTAATGGAATAAGAAGTTGTTGGAATAGGCACAAAAAGGTGGAGTAACTCAGCAGGACAGGCAGCATCTCTGGAGAGAAGGGATGGGGTGGCGTTTCAGATCGACCGAAATGTCACCCATTCCTTCGCTCCAGAGATGCTGCCTGTACCACTTACTCCATCTTTTTGTGTCTATCTTCAGTTTAAACCAGCATCTGCAGTTCTTTCTTACACAAGAAGTTGTTGAGGTCTGTTTCATGTAGCTGATCCACTATTGCCCAGTTCAGTGCCAGTTACGTTTCACTGGTTGAGTTCCTGCCTCTGAATCAGAAGGTTGTGGGTTCATGGCCCACCCCTGACATGTAAATACCATAATCCAGGCTAATTCAATGGACCAGCAGCTGGCCAGTTGTGCAGGTCACTAGAACCTGCACAACTGGCCAGGTTCTAGTGACCTGCACAGTACAAGAAGCAAGTGCACTTGCTTCTTGTACTGGTTCAAACATATATCTGATCATGTTCATTATGAAAAATCTGCAGTATTCTTCACTATAGCTCACAACTGCTGCTCCCTATAACTCCTCCCTACTCCCAAAGCTGAGTAAATACATTGCTATTTCTATGAAGACTAATTCAGCTAGACCCACGCCTCTGGCTACAACACATATCCCTGCACATTTAATCCAGCCAAAAAAGAACATAAATATGAGTAGGAGTTGGCCATCTAGCCCTCAGGGCTGTTCACATTCAACAAGATTGTGACTGATCTTCTACCTCAACACCATTTCCCTTCCCTTTCCTTACACCCCTGGATTCCAACAATGTGCAAAACCCCCCACAGCACTTCATGGTAGAAAATTTCACAGATTTACCATTCCTTTTCTGTCCTTTTCATTCCTTCATGTCACATCTCCCAGTTTGAGATTGTATCCCCTGGGGGGGGGGCACGGTCATCGCTCATGGAAAAGTACAGCACAAGAACAGGCCCTTCGGCCTGCAGTGTCTGTGCTCAACATGATGTCAAATTAAACTAATCTCAGTCTGCATATGATCCGTATCCCTCCATTCCCTGCATATCAATGTGCCCATGTAAAATCCACTTAAATGCCACTATCGTATCTGCTTCCACCACTGCCCCTGGTAATGTTCCTGGCACCCACTACAGTCATCTCCTTTCCCCCTTTGACCTTAAAGCTATGCTCTCTAGTATTTGACGTTTCCTCCCTCCAAAAAAAGTTTTGACCGCCTATCTTACACGTTCCTCTCATAATTTTATACACTTCTATAAGGTCTTCCTTCAGCCTCTGATGCTCCAGCCAAAACAGTCCAATTTTGTTCAACATTTCCTCATAGCTAACATGCTCCAATTAGTTCATATCATAAATACTCAGAGCTGATTTAAGCCATTTGGCCCATCAAGTCTACTCCACCATTCAATCATGGCTGATCTTTTTTTCCCTCTACCTCCATTCTTCTCCCTTTGCCTCATACCCCTGACTCCACTAATCAAGAATCTGTCAATCTCCACCTTAAAATATCTATTTGAGTGGAGGCCCAGTGCCTTCAAACACTCATCATATGTTAACCCAACCATCCCTGGGATCAATCTCGTAAACCTCCTCTGGACCCTCTCCAATACCAGCACATTGGCAGAATCCTGGTATTTTCCATGATATTTATATCAAATATCACGATATTTATGAGTTGTCATGTAAATGGGTAGACCAATAGCTCTGTGCAGAAAGAGAAAGACAAGACCACAATCCGGGGAGTGATGGGGAATATGTGAGAAACGTTTCTGATTAGGAGAGGGGCAGGAAGTAAGAGACCAATTCTGATGACTGAAGGGGACAATGTTAAATGGAATGGAATGGAATGGAATATTTTATTGTCACATGTGCCTAGGCACAGTGAAATTCTTTGCTGCATACTCAATGTATACAAATAGCAGCCACCTACTGGACTGACAAAGTTACAAAGCACACAGGCTCCTCGTTTTGTTCTCCCCCCCCCCCCCCCCCGGGCCCCCATTGTCCTTTGTTCTCCCCCCACCTCCCTCATGGTGGTCCCCCCACACCAGGTCCTCCATTGTTCTTCCCCTCCCCCTCACAGTGGTTCTCCACGCTCTCATCGACCGTGGCAATTATAACAATTCAGAAAAAGGGAGAGAACTCAGTAATTCTGACTATATCCTTGTAAACGTGTGCAATGAAAAACTATTTAAGTGTCTTAGGGTTCACATGCACAATGGGAGATCCAGTTGCATTATGAAACATTTTGCAGTGTATTATTGACAGTATACAATTGATGCTGGTACATCTGTGTCTTTAAAGTGGAAACAAGCCTGGCCTAGTGAGGAATTTAGTTTACACCCAAGCTAAACTCAGAAGCATGCCTGCAATTATTTATTTTCATCCCAGTTAATCACACTACCCAAGCTGAAAAATATCATCAATATTTTGGGTAAAAATATTGGTTCTTTAACTTACTGCAAAATATGAAACATGTCTGTCAAAATATAGAAAAGTCGGAGTAGCAGGAGTCTATTCCCCTGCAAGCACCACTCCCCCGCCCTTTCCCCGAGCCATCAAGGATAGTTGGTGTGGATTTGTTCAGGGAGCCTGCGTCTGACTATCGTGACTGAATTTGCTGTGTGGCATTGAGAGAGGTGTGTTCAATGTGCTCCTCATGAATCTTAGTAAGGCTTCCCACAAGGTCACCATTGCCAGGCTCAGGCTGGTTAGAGTAAAAGGCAGGACCTACAGTATTTCCCTTAACAAAGGGGGTCACCAACCAGGGCCAGAGATTTAAAGTAATTGGTAGAATGGTTCGAGGGAAAGTGATGATAGACAATAGGTGCTGGAGTAGGCCATTCGGCCCTTCGAGCCAGCACCACCATTCATGGCTGATCATCCACAATCAGTACCCCGTTCCTGCTTTCTCTCCTTATCCCTTGATTCCGTTGGCCCCAGGAGCCAAATCTAACTCTCTCTTGAAAACATCCAGTGAATCGGCCTCCACTGCCTTCTGTGGCAGAGAATTCCACAGATTCACGAATCTCTGGGTGAAAAAGTTTTTCCTCATCTAAGTCCTAAATGGCCGACCCCTTATTCTTAGAAACATAGAAACATCGAAACTGTGAGCCCTGGTTCTGGACTCCCCCAACATGGGGAACATGTTTCCTGCATCTAGACCTATCCAATCCTGAGAGAATGTTATATGTTTTTATAAGATCTCCTCTCATCCTTCCAAATTCCAGCGAATACAAGCCCAGTTGACCCATTCTTTCTTCATAATTGGGGGAGGGGGGAGGGGGGAGGGGGGTCAGATTTAACACGGTGACTCAAGGAGAGAAACAGAAATCATCGCTCAGTTGCAGAATCAAAGCTGCGATCTGACGACTTGGTGACTTAGGTAAAGGGCTGAATTTGTTTTGAGCAAAAAGCACAAAAGTACCGGAGTAATTGGACAAACACAGGCATATTCAGAACATACGGTGTTAAAAATAATAATTATACGCATATAAAACAAAATCATTTAAAAAAATCTTGAAGTCAGGACAACTAATTTTTAAAAGATTGTAAATGATCTAATCCACATCCGACAGGACTTAGACGGACAGAGTCTTTTGCACAGAGCAGTAAATCGAGATCCAGAGTACATAGTGAGGGGGGGAAAGATTTAATAGGGGTAACTGAGGGGTAACTTTTTCACACAAAGGGTGGTGGGCGTATGGAACGAGCTGCCGGAGGAGTTGTGGACCTCACTGCCAGATAGAATACCAGGGCAGTAACTTTTCGCACTAGTAAACAACATCTGGGCTGAATGGTCTCTTTCTCAGTTGTAAATTTTCCACATTTCCAACGTTACAGGAATGGTACTACTTCACTGCAGGCAAGATGACAACTACATTGCAGAAAAGTGGTATTTAAAAAAAGACCCAGCTATCTTCCCCCCCTCTCCCCTCCCCCCCTTGCCCCCGCCCTCCCACCACAATTAGTCGGAACAAGTGTTCCAACCCGAAACATCATCTATCCATGTTCTCCAGAGATGCTGCCTGACCCGTTAAGTTATTCCTGCACTTTGCGCCTTATTTGTAAACCAGCATCTGCAGTTCCTCGTTTCAACAGTGGTATCCTTTGTTAACATTGAATATAATTTGTTGTGCAATTGTTAATATGACTAAAAATCGAAATCATGCAGTTTTGGTCTCCAAATTTGAGGAAGGACCTTCCTGCTATTGAGGGAGTGCAGCGTAGGTTCACCAGATTAATTCCTGGGATGGCGGGATTCTCATATGTTAATAGAATGGAATGGCTGGGCTTGTATATTCTGGAATTTAGAAGGATGAGAGGGGATCTTATTGAAACATAAGATTATTCAGGAAATATGTTGTGGGAGTCCAGAACCAGGGGCCACAGTTTAAGAATAAGGGGTAAGCCATTTAGAACGGAGATGAGGAAAAGCTTTTTCACATAGAGAGTTGTGAGTCTGTGGAATTCTCTGCCTCAGAAGGAGGTGGAGGCTGGTTCTCTGGATGCGCTCAAGAGAGATTTAGATAGAGCTCTCAAAGATAGCGGAGTCAGGGGATGTGGGGAGAAGGCAGGAACGGGATACTGATTGTGGATGATCAAGCATGATCGCATTGAATGGCGCTGCAGGCTCAAAGGGCCGAATGGCCTACTCCTGCACCTGAAAATTGTCTATTGTCTATTTTCCTCACTTTCCCTCAGCATTCGCCAGCCATGCTGGTTACAGTTCATTCTGTCTGTGGCCAGAATTTCCTCTTGCGCTTTCATCGGGCTGGTATTTTTGTGGGTTACCAATATTTATAAATCAGTGATGTTTCCAAAACCACACACAACATTAACAGACCCAGGACATAGTTTAGCTTTATAAAACTCCTGGGTGTAACGTTAAACATAGAAATTGAGCAGGATTTAGCCATTCGGTCCTTGAAGCCCTTTCGCCATTCAGTACAATTGTGGTTAGTTGTCATCCTCCAAATCATATTCCATATTCCATATTTCACCCACACTCGTTTGTGTCTGGAAATGTATTCATCTCCTTGTAAAAAATTAATTTGACAACTCGCCCTCTACAAACCTCTGTGGTAGCAAATTCCACAGGTTTTGTGCCGGAACGGGGTACTGATTTTGGATGATCAGCCATGATCATATTGAATGGGGGTGCTGGCTGAAAGGGCCGAATGGCCTGCTTCTGCACCTATTTTCTATGTTTCTAGGTTCAGCACAAATATTGAGCAAAGACAGATCATAAGGTCCTTACTTTCCACCTCACCAGCCTTTGTATTCCACGCATCATCCTTTACAATTTCTGCTAGCTCAAGCAAGATTCTACCAACAAATGTGGCATCTCCTCCTCTTAAAGCATTTCAAAGGGGTTGTTCCCTTAATGAGTCCCAGGCCCATGCTTCTGTCTCCACCTACTACTCCGTATCCCATTACACATTTCCATGCAACCGCAGGCGATGCAGCAACTGCTCATTCACCTCTTCCCTTTCCATCATCCAGGGACCACACAAGGTTCTCTCATTTAGAATTCTCAATAAACTCTTTAGTTTCTGAACCATGTCAACTGACTTACACCAAGGGAGTTCTCGAATGTACCAATTCTCCCTAACCTGCTGCTTAATTTGCCGAAGCATTGCACAGTGTGACCAAACTTAAATTAACGCAATAATCCTATTTACTGTTTGATTGTTACAAATAGTTCAAAATCTCACAAAACTCTCACAATATATTTAGAACAATTTCTTACATTTTTAATTAGTATTCAACTAAAAGTTAATGAATCCAGATTCTTTGCTGCTCGTAATGCAAGAGGTGTAGCTGCAGTGTGCATGTGTGGACATGATCAATGTTGCTTCCTCACGCCGGCTGGCGCATGCCACATTCGCAGAGTCAGGCTAGTATGTGGGGCCCGAACTTCAGATTCAGGCAGATGCACAACAAGTACTTGGCATGTGTCACCAGGAAAGCTGCTACTAGTGGATAGAGTAAGGAGGAAGTTAAGAAGTTTGGGTCAGATGGTGCTCAGCAGGAAGAATGGGAAGCATTAAACAATAGTCATAGAGTGATGAAGTTGTATAGCACAGAAATAGGTCCTTCAGCCCACCTTGCCCATGCTGGCTTGGTCAGCATTCGCCTATAGTCCCATTTGCCTGCATTTGGCCCATATTCATGCTTAAATGTTTTTTGGAAGACAAAATGTTCAAAAATGTTTTTTGAAATGGTGGCACAGTGGCACAGTTGTAGAGTTGCTGTCGTACAGTGCTTGCAGCACCGGAGACCCGGGTTTGATCCAGACTAAGGGGGTTATCTGAATGGAGTTTGTTTGTCCTCCTCGTGACCACGTGGGTTTTCTCCGAGATCTTCAGTTTCCTCCCACACTCCAAAGGCGTTCAGGTTTGTAGGTAATTGGCTTGGATTTGTATACTTGTTATGTGTAAATTGTCCCTAGTGTATGTAGGGTTGTGTTAATTTGCGGGAATAGCTGGTCAGTGCGGACTCGGCCGAAGGGCCTGTTTCCGTGCTCTAAATTAATAAATGAACTAAATAAAAATGAAAGCTGCTGGGTTATCATAAATGTCCTGAAGGAGGGAACCTGGAGCCCATACATGGAGAGCAAGCACGTGCCGTGAGTAATTACTCAGGGTAGGCAGTCAGCCGGCTTTCAAAAAATCTTAAAACCACGCATGCGCAGATTGTTCTCTTCGTAAAAAAATAAAAATAAGTAACAATTCAAATTTCCCAAGGGTTCTAAATCTCCTTCATTTTTTAATTACTGAATGGGTGGGGGACGGAGGATGAAGGCAGGTGGAGAGATGGTGGGAAAAACGGGAGCACATCGGGAAGTTGAATCAGTTGTCATCTTATAGAATGACAATACTAATTCAAGGGTCCAATTGGAGGGGGAGTTCCTTTCACAGCGTGTGGGGAGCCTGCGGCAGGGGTTAAATATGCGAGAAGGGAGAAGTTTTGAGAAGGAGGGGGACAGAGATCATATCAAACTCACTCACCGCTGCCGCAGCGCTCCGGGCAAGGACAGCAGAACTGGCCGCCACTTCCGGGGATAGAAGCAGCTCGGGTGCGAGCGGCCACCGGGACCCAACACCAGAACCGACTGCTCTTCAGCGCCTTCTGATCACCTCTGGCAGTGCTCTTCGTCTGAACATCTCTCACCCTCCGTGTTAAAGAAGGAACTGCAGATGCTGGAGAATCGAGGGTTACACAAAGAGCTGGAGAAACTCAGCGGGTGCAGCAGCATCTAAGGGGCGAAGGAGATAGGCGACGTTTCGGGTCGAGACCCTTCTTCAGACTGAGACTGAGTCTGAAGAAGGGTCTCGACCCGAAACATCGCCTATCTCCTTCGCCCCTTAGATGCTGCTGCACCCGCTGAGTTTCTCCAGCTTTTTGTGTAACCCCCATCTCTCACCTGCCGGACACGGACAGCAGAACTGGCCGCCACTTCCGCGGAAGGAAGCAGCTCGGGTGACTGCGAGTGGCCGCCGGGACCCTGCCACTTCAGCCCCTTCTGCTGGTCCCCACTCACCTCTGGCAGTGCTCTCCGTCTGAACATCTATCACCTGCCGCTCGCCGGCCGGCTTCCCGCAAATCTTTAAATTCCGACAGCGCGTTCACGGGTCCAGTTTAGGTTACTTGGCTGTGGGAATTTAAGGATTTGCGGGACGCGGTTGACATGAGCGAAGCCGGCGAACGGCAGGTGAGAGATGGGGGTTACACAAAAAGCTGGAGAAACTCAGCGGGTGCAGCAGCATCTAAGGGGCGAAGGAGATAGGCGACGTTTCGGGTCGAGACCCTTCTTCAGACCTGCTGTCCTTCTTCATGCTGCAGCACCCGCTGAGTTTCTCCAGCTTTGTGTAACCCTCGATTCTCCAGCATCTGCAGTTCCTTCTTTAACACGAACGGCTTTAGGACGCGGTTAAAGACCTGCCGGAGGGGCAAGTCTGGGCAGTGAGTGGGTTGTATCCACGTGTGATGCTCCATCCACCCCCCGGGGCCGAGAGTGTGGGATTGTGAAGGAACTGCAGATGCTGGTTTGCACCGAAGATAGACACACACAAGAAGGGTCTCGACCGGAAACGTCGCCTATCTCCTTCGCTCCTTAGATGCTGCTGCACCCGCTGAGTTTCGCCAGCTTTTTGTGTAACCCATAGACACACACAATGCTGGAGTAACTCCGAGGGACTGGCAGCATCTCTGGAGAGATGGGATGGGTGAGATTTCGTGTCGAGACCCTACTTCAGACTTCTCCAGAGATCCCGCTCAGTTTACTCCAGTAGTGGTGTTTATCCCGGTGGCGGGGAGCCGGGCTTGACCGACCCGCCGCCTCTACTTGCCGGTCAGTCGGGTGATCATCGCCCTCCGTCCGGAATGCAGCGGAGTTTTGCACCCAGTGAGTTGTCCAGCGCTCACGGTGGACGAGGGAGGACAGCAACAGGCCAGGTAAATGAATAGGAGCACATAAATGAGTCTAGCATTTCTTGTTTTTATGTTTTAATTTACAAGCCGCTTCACGCGAGGCAAGTTTTATTTTCAGTCCGAAGAAGGGTCTCGACCCGAAACGTCACCCATTCAACGATAGACACACACAAGCTGGAGTAACTCAGTGGGACAGGCCGCATCTCTAGAGGGAAGGGATGGGTGATGTTTAGATCCAAATGCTGGAGAATTTCAGCAGGTCGAGACCCTCCTGTCACCCATCCCTTCGCTCTATAGATGCTGCTGCACCCGCTGAGTTTCTCCAGAATTTTGTGTACGCTCGATTTTGCTGCATCTGCAGTTCCTTCTTTAACACTGCTGGAGTAATTCAGCGGGTCGAGATCCTTCTTCAGAAGACGAGCCCCCCCCCCCGCACCCCCAACCACCTTCCACCTCAACTTACGCCTGGGCACCAAAGCAGCTCAAGAGGCGAACCCTGAGCTCCGTTTCCCAACAATCTGAACAGCGGCTGCGGCCGGCCAGCACCCGGCATGGACTTCTCACCCCTCACACACTTTTACTCTCACCTAGTCCCATCTCACCTGCACTCAGACCGGAGCGTGGCAAGTGGGTTACTGACCCCGATCCCCTCCTTCACAACGCCAGACTGCCCAAACACTGTGAACGGAGCTCTCCCCCCACCCTGGGAACTACAGTATTTAAAAACATAAAGCACAAAGAAATGCACTTACCACATTATTGGTACATTAAGTCCATTCTCCATTTGTTTGCTAAGATACTATTAAAATAATGGCAATCCATATTTGAACATCCCGCCAAGAAACTCGCGATGCGCATGCGCAGAAAGATGATGCACATGCGCAGTGCTGCAAAGGCAGAATTTCTGCTGCCTTCAGCTCCCATTGAATCTGACGGCTCAGGCAGCGCTGACGGCACGGGGGCTGCACAGAGCTTCCCGTGTTACAAGCGCTGCAGGTGAAAGGCACGGAGAATTATGCCTACCTAAGAGATCGATCTCTTAGACAGGCATAATTCTCCCATGCCTTTACTATTTATATTTAAAAATTGCCATTTCATAATTTTAGTCAGGGTAGGCAGTGCCTACCTTGCCTACCCTGTCGGCACGTGCCTGATGGAGAGCCTATGTTACTCCATTCCAATATTGGCTAGCTGATTGATGAAAACATCAAGAGACAATCAAGCTATCAATTCACGTCATTTGGTCAGTATCTCCAGTCAGCAGGCAGAGGTTGTACTAACCTCCGCCAGCTATAACATCATGTGTCTACAAACAATCTGCTCAAGGAACTCTGAAGGTCGAACACCATATGTGAGGGGAAAGATATTGTGAAAACCCCACAACAGGACTAAGAGGGAAGAGAGCTAAGATAAAGAAGAGAAGAATGTGGAACCTATCAAAAACATGCACAATATCCAAAAGGACACAAAGTGCTGGAGTAACTCAGTTGGTCAGGCAGCATCTCTGGAGAACATGGATAGGTGACATTTCGGGTCGAGACCCTTCTTCGGAGCAATATCCAGTGTTTGTCAATGTGTACACTACAGCTAGCAGCAAACAAAAAGCTCACAAAGCTCCCTGGGTCACGTGGGCCAGTGGGGTCTGCCAGCACACCTCATGATCAAGGCAAAGTAACCCTACCCACATCGCTCCCAGCTAAACACTGGTTACCAGCCACACCTGCATCACCAAGGCAACCTCTTCCAGTTTGGATCGAACTCCTGCCATCTGCTCAATTGACTTTTCACCTGAAAGCTTAACCTGACATTTGTAGAAATTATAATGGCTGCAGGCAAAAAAAAGCATGAAATCAATTTAAACTACTCAGCTTATTTGGCACAGTTCTGAGATATGTAAAATGAAGCACTTTTGCCTTGGATCTGCCAGGATAATTGTATTTGTTTCCTGAAATGGCTTTTAAGTTCTTTAGATTAATTTACACAATATAATAAAGTGGTCAAAGATCTGGCAACAGATGACCCAGGAAACTTAATGTTCTCTACTTAGGGTATACTGTTGATGCTGTATCACACTCCATGATAACATTAGTAACTCAGTCCTAAATTAGAACGTAGAACCATAAAGCACTGGCTAGGGCTCTTCGGCCCACGGTGTTGATTCTGAACATGATGCCAAGTTTAACTGACCTCCTCCTCCTGCACGTCATTCATATCCACCTCATCTACGATGCTCATTACTTTATAAAGTTCTGTAAAGTCACCCTGCAGTTTTCTACACTCCAGAAAAAAAAATTGTAAGAGATTGAAATGACTGGAAGCTGAAGTAAAGGGAAACAGAATCTTGTAAGGAGATGAGAAAAAAAAATCACAAAGATGTTACTGGACTAGAAGAGCTATGAGGAACAATTGGATAGACTGTAATTGTTTTCCCTGGAATGAAGGAGGCTCAGCATGTCCTTATAGAGGTCTATAAAATGATGAGGGACATAGTTAGAGTAGATAATAACAGTGTTATTCCCAGGGTAGAGGAGTCTGAAACTAGAGGGCATAGGTTTAAGGTGAGAGGGGAAAAGTTTAAAAGAGATCTGAGGGATAGGTTTTTCCACACAGTGGCTGGTGGATATAAGTTGTCAGAGAAATTTGTAGAAGTAAGTAAAATGACAACGTTTAAAAGGCAGCCCGACTGTTATATGGATCGAAAATGTTCGAGTGATATGGGCTAAGCACAGGCAAATGGGATTAGTGTTGGAAGGAACCTTGGTTGGCATGAGTGAGTGAGGCCAAAGGGCCTGTTTCATAGAGTATGACTCTATAAATCTGTAAACTATAACACTGATTCCTATTATCAAGCCAATTTGAAGTCAAGATTGTCACCAGGATTGAAAGTCATTATTAATATTCCTCTTTTGCAAGTATCACCTGCTAACTGAACAAATTATTCATATCCTCCAACAGTATTAAACCATTCTTCCAGCACATAATTCATTGCATCTTAATCCAGAAGAGATCCATTTATGCCTACTCTCCTTATCCTGTCAGGCAGCCAATCTACAGTCTACACCATTGCTTTACTTACTGCACCGTGAGCATTTATTTTCCAAAATAACCTTTGATGTGGCACCCTATCAAATGGGTTCTGGAAATCTGAGTGTTGTACATGTGATTATGGTATATATATTGGTTCCCTTTTATCCACACAACATATCACATCTTCGAAGACACAAATAAGTTGGTCAAACTTAATTTCCCTTTCACAAAGCACATTGACTCGGCCTCATTTAACAAGTTTGTCACATGACTTTCCTTTGACAAATACACACAGATTGCCCCTGTTCCTTTACACTGTCCCTTATTGTCCCACCATTGAGGTTAACTAACTCCTTCTTCCCTATTTATATAATAGGAAAAAGTTAGTGGTCCTCCTAATCTCTGGCACATTTCAGAGGGTGATGGGTACACGGCATAAGCTGCTAAATGAGCTAGTTGAAGCAGATACAATAACAATGTTTAAAAGATACGGTCAGGTACATGGATAGGAAAGGTTTGAAGGGATATGAGGCAAATACGGGGAAATGGAACTGGCTTAGATTGGGCACCTTAGTCAGCATGAACGAGTTGGGCTGAAGGGCTGCTTCCTTCCTGTATGATGCAATGACACTCTTGGAGCTGGGGACCAGTGAGCAGTGGGGTTCAACCTCCGAAAACTTTATTTTAACTGCCTATGATGTATTTTGTCTAGTCAATGCCACTTTCATACATACAATATAATTTCATAGATCTATTTCATAGATCTTTCACTATGCTTTTCCCATCAGATTTTTTAACCTGAGTTGATTATTTTCTCTTCTTTTCTCTACATGCGTCCATAAGAGGTGAATTTCCTCCAGAGACCAGTGATGTTATTTATCTGTTATTTGCACATTGTCTGTTATTTGCACTTTATCAGTTTATTTATTCATGTGTGTATTTACGTATATAATGGTATATGGACACACTGATCTGTTTTGTAGTCAATGCCTACTATGTTCTGTTGTGCTGAAGCAAAGCAAGAATGTCATTGTCCTATCAGGGACACAAGACAATAAACTCACTTGAACTTGAACTTGATATATTTGGCAGTTTCTGAGGAGGGAATGGGCAGGTGATATTTCGGGTTGGGACCCTTCTTCAGACCTTCTTCAGACCTTCTTCAGTCTGACCAAGGATCCTAACCTGAAGTGTTCCCTGTCTATTCCCTCCCCAGATGCTGCTGACCCGCTGAGTTCCTCCAGCACTTTTTGCTCAATATTCCAGCATCTGCAGTTTCTTGTGTCTCGAGAGGTACTGTAGATTCTATGTGCTCTGTGCAACTGATGGCCAGTGGTAAGTCTTGCTGTTCTCCACAGGGTGGAGCTGAGAGTATGACCGCTGGCCTGTGTTGGGGAATGAGCCCAGCTCAGCCCTACATGTGGTGCCCCCAGGTCAGCCGTGCTCATGGGAGGTCTCAGTGCTGCAAAGAAGCTACTTTTGAAGAGACTGAACAACTACAGTAATCAGTCGTGGGACTGGCGCCAACTCAGAGTTTGGAAGTTCACAAGTGCTAATATTTCAGACGGAAGTCCATGTGAAACACTACACAGGATAAATATATGTTGCTACCCCAACTAGAAAGCCTGGCTGGAAGACTAGTAACAATGAACAAATTATTTGAGAAACATTGTACCAGAGCAGAGATGGACTAGATTACATGGTGGGTGTTGTTGATGCTATATTGTATAATGTAGGAATGATATCACATCAGCTGTGGAAAGGAAACCAATCAGCCTTGACATGAACACCACAGGGACCAAATCCACTACATTAAAGACACTTTGTTACATCATTGCCTGTATTCAGTGATGCACTTGTCAAAACATTAGCTTTGTTTAGGAGACTGAATTTGGAGTTGTAATCGCTGCAGGATCAGCCATTTCTTGGCCAAAGCATGAGGAAGTTATCAGATTTCAGTGCTGCTTTGTTGGGGTTCCAGGTTCATGGTCACTCCTTCCACGATTGATCCAAGCTGTAAGGTGATTAAACACGTGCTTCTCTCCTTGGTAATCTGCTCAGTTACTCTCCTCAGTCCTCCCACACATTTCAAAACTTATTTTGTATCGGTGTGTGAGAATGAATCAAGTGTAAGCTGGCTAGCCACGTTCACATAAGTAGGGTTCACTGTGAACAGCTCCAGAACTCAGCAGAAGCTCAATGGCAGCAAGAGCCAGACAAGTGGGAAATTAGGGGAATAGCTCATCAGTAAAACAAAGAGTGACCTCAAGTTCTGTAGCCCATCCTCTCCTCGAGTGTTCTTTGTGTCTCCAAAGGTTAACAAAACATGAACAAAATGATGTTGTTGTAAGCTCCGTCTGTTAAAGAAATAGGAAAGGAGGAGAATGAAATCCATTCGCTCCAACATTCAGGAAAGTCATGCCTAATCCTTGATTTCATCCATTTTGATCTAAATTCCCCAATTGTCTGAAATCAAAAGAATGCACCAATCTCAGCATTGCACTAGTTTAATGACTGGGCTTCGACATTGCCCAAACCAAAACATTTTGAGGTTTCACGTGAGGAAACATTTTCCCATTGCTGCCCTAAATGGGTAATGCAGTATTCTTAGATTGTGCCCCTTAGCTCTAAACATCCTAACCTGGTGCTTACTGCTTTAGTTCTTATCAGAATAATTAGTGTTTCAATAAGATTTGTTCTCATTCTATTAAAGTCCAAAGAGTATTGGCCCTTCGTTCAACCGCAGAATCATCCGCAGAATCAGATGACCACACTGCTGATGTGGGGTTTGAATCATTTTTTCTGCCTTTTCAGATGCCCACCATAATTCCCTGGTGACCGCTTGCACCTATGATAAACGCTGACATCTTCATCCTAATTTAGAAGCTACCTGGTCTTCAGAGAGCTGCCCAGTTAAGGCCTTCCTTGAAGAAATTTACAGAGAAACTGTTCTTCACTTCTCCTGTGCATAAACTCAATTATCAAATGGAAGCTATTGTCTGACCATTATGGTGTCAGACACAAGTACATTCTATCATTTCATCAAAAGGGAAATCAACAGGTGGTGAAAAAGTGAAATAGTCAAGGCCATGAGATTTGACAGAAAATCAAATAACATGTTGCAGTGTCTAAGAGTTTGGGGAATAAGATGAGGGTGAAATTAAATGTTGAGATAGTAAAGATGGTAGGGATTGAGGGAGGGAGGGTGAGATTTGACTGGGTGAGATACTGATGAGGATGAGGATTGAGGGAGGAGTGAGATGAGACTGGGTGAGATACAAGAGGGTGGGGAGTTAGAGGAGATTGAGGTTAGTGGGTGTGAGATTAATGGGTGAAGGGAGAGTGCAATTAAACTGGGTGTATTGTATGAGAGATCAGGGAGTGAGACTAAATTGATAAACTGGGTGAGTTATGAAAGGATGCAGGGAGTGAGTGTTTATACAGGCCTTTTAATCCTCACCAACCATCAGACATCCATATACACTAATCCCAGTTTATTCCCCCCACATGCCCATCAATTCTTCCAAATTCTTCCACTCAGTTCAGTTCATTGTCACGTGAACCGAGGTACAGTGAAAAGCATTGTGTTGCGTGCTAACCAGTCAGCAGAAAGATTACAATTGATCCATTTACAGCGTATAGAGTAGATACATGATAAGGGAATTATGTTTAGTACAAAGTAAAGCCACCAAAGTCCAATCAAGGATCGTCCGAGGGTCATCAAAGAGGTAGACAGTATTTCAGCACTGCTGTCTGGTTCTGGTAGGATGATTCAATTTCCTGATAACAGCTGGAAAGAAACTGTCCCCGAATCTGGTGGTGTGCGTTTTCACATTTCTATACCTTTTGCATGATGGGAAGGGGGAGAAGAGGCAGTGGCCAGGGTGCGACTCATCCTTGATTGTGCTGCTGGCCTTGCCGAGGTAGCGTGAGGTATAATTGGAGTCAATAGACGGGAAGTTGGTCTGTGTGATGGTCTGGGCTGTGTCCACAATTCGCTGCAATTTCTTGTGGTCTGGGATGGAGCTGTTCCCAAACCAAGCCGCGATGCATACTGATAAAATGCTTTCTACAGAGCATCTGTAGAGGTTGGTGAGAAATGCAGGGGGCTCATCTACATGCTGGGGGCAATTTACAGCATGAAATTAGCCTATGAACCCAAGCATGAAATTAGCCTATGTGTCTTTGGGATGTGAGAAGAAGCAAGAGGACTTGGGGGAAGACATTTTCTAAGACACCCAAACCCCCCCCCCCCCCAGGAACACATGTCCGGAAGGTGTGCCAAGTGCTGGTAGATTTATTTCACTGAGGAGCAATTGCATCTTTTATTCGTATATCAATATTAGAAGAGATGAATGTATAGTGGGTGCCACTGGGCCAAAATAGTATAAATTCCAATTGCTCTAGCTAGTATGGACATAATAAACTGAATGGCCGCTTTCTGCAATGCAAATTTGTCCAGTTCCATGATCTAATTTTCTCGATTCGAGAACCAGAGGACACAGGTCTGAAGAAGGGTCTCGACCCGAAACGTCGCCTATCTCCTTCGCTCCTTAGATGCTGCTGCACCTATTGACACAGGATTAAGGTGAGGAGGAAAAGATTTAATAGGAATCTGAGGGATAACTTTTTCACATAAAGGGTTGTGGGTTATGGAACGAGCTGTCAGAGGAGGTAGTTGAGGCAGGGACTATCGCACGTTTAAGAATCAATTAGACGTATACATGGATAGGACAGGTTTAGAGGAATATGGGCCAAACGCAGGCAGATGGGACTATTGTAGGTTGATCGGTGTGGGCAAGTTGGGCCCAAGGGCCTATTTCCACACTGCATGACTGTACTGTAATCGTTACCATCAGATGTTTGTTATTAAGTGAAATCCAAGAGATACTGTGAGATTGTGGGACTTTCAATATGTTTATCACTATGCATCAGTGGTTTTCAATTCTGTTTAGTATCGTTTTACTTTACTACAATCACTGATAGTGAATCCAATGGTGGAATACAGATAGTCAGGTAAGGGAGCACTGCTGATAGGTGCATGGGTCTACCTAATGCTATCGTCCCTTTGGTAGTTAGGAGTCGAATTCGCATCTCAGTACTTGGGCCCTGCTGGAGACTACTGTATCTTAGCCAGTTTCTGAATTGCTGCATGAATGGAAGACAAAATTAGCCTTTTTTGTGCAGAATTTGAGCTCTTTATCTCAAACACACATTCGGTGGAAATGTAAAGACATCAGGGAATTAAGACACAGAACTGGATATTAAGGAAATGGAGGGATTAGTGGTAGGGTGGAAAAAGAGCATTAGGGCAGGCATGGCCTTGACAACTGGCAGAGTGGGCTCAAAGGGCTGGATGGCTTGTTTCTGTTTCTGCTCCCGTGTCCTGGCGTGAATGTATTTACATGGAAATATCAGAACCAAGAGGAGAAAGCTCAACAGTCTGCAGTCGACAGATGGTCTGATGGAGAACTTCAAGATTAGGAAAGGGGTTGATGGGGTTGAATATATTTACTATTGCAGGAGAGTCAACAAATGTAAAATAAATATTATTAATTCCACCAGGAGACACCTTTCCCCAGAGAGGAGAAAACGTGGGTTCAGCCCATTATGTGACTGAACTGAACAGCACGGATGCATTGTAAGGGAAGCTGGATCAACACACAAGGGAAAAATAAATAGAGAGGTATGCTGCTGAGAAGATGGCTGAGTGGGCGAAGACAGGTTTAACAACAATAAATTCTACATGCAACAAGGAACGGAAATGGAGCTAGAGCAGATTGGCCATGCTCTGAAAATTGAACATGTAAAACGCTCATTTGGCCCAAATTGGAGCAATGCATTCAATTTTGATCATCGCGCTTTTGGAAGTATGTGAGAAAAATGTTTTACGCAAAGTATGAATTTATTGCCACCCAAGTGGTGAAGCAAACAATTAATCCACCATCTTTATCTACTTGGTAAAATTCCCTAGTCCGTCATAGCTAGTCTTTGCCCCATCACCTCATTGTTCAGACCCAGGACCCTAGTTTCTGATCCTGCTACTTCACTCTCCATTTATTGGTCTTACCTGCAAAGCTGAATTGTTATATTCCTTTCTCATTGCACAATACCCAGTCCTTCCTCACCTTGGATTCAGGACAGTAATTTCTTCAACAAATGGTTAATTATTAAAGCATTTTCCTGCTGGTTTTAATAATTAAAACTAATACAGTCAAAATCAGATTAGATTGATTTATTTTTTAATGTAGTAAATTAATGCTTTGACGTATAGGAGGTGACTTCGGCCGAGGATCTAACCTGGTATTTCCTTACCTCATCTCAGGGCTGTTGGAGACTATGGTGGGAATAATACAGCTTCCTCTGGCAGATCGTTCCAAATTTCAACCTCTGTGTGAAATTACCTATCCCTCCGATCTCCTTTACATTTCTCCCCGTCACCTGAAACCTGAGCGCTCTGGTTTTAAACTCCCCTGACATGGGAAATAGATCCTGTCCTATCTATGGCCCTGCATAATTTTATAAACGTCTCTAAGATCACCCCACACAATCCTCTTGGGTTTTAGTGAGGCCCATGAAGGCAAGCATACTACCTATCCGCCAGTGACTCCACTTTCAAAGAGTTATGAACTTCACTTCAAGGTCTCTCTGCACATCAGCACTCGTCCCTGCCATTTACTCTGACTCCCCAAAGTGCTTTATTTCACACTAGTCTGGGATAAATTAAATCTGCAACCTTGCCACCCAACTTTCATCACTTCTTTTGTCCAGTTATATCTTTAAACAATCTACTTTGCCAATTTCTGTGTCAAGTGCAAACTTACCAGTCAGACCACATACTGTACATTCTCCACCAAGTGATTTATATGTGACACAAACAAAGTCCCAACACTGATCCATGCAGTGCACCACCCATTGCAGGCTTCTCATCAGAAAAACACCCATCCATCACTACCCTCTGCATCCTGTCACCAAGCCAATGCTGGATCCAGTTTATCTCGGATCCCTTGTGCCTTAACCTCCTGCAACTTGACTAAAAGTCTTGATAAAGATACTAAGAAAGCAAATGGGATACTTGCCTTCATTTGGTAAGATATACAGTGCCCTCCATAATGTTTGGTACAAAGACCCATCATTTATTTATTTGCCTCTGTACTCCACAATTTAAGATTTGTAATAGAAAAAAAATCACATGTAGTTAAAGTGTACATTGTCAAATTTTAATAAAGGCCATTTTTTATACATTTTGGTTTTGCCATGTAGAAATTACAGATGTTTTATACATAGTTCCCCCATTTCAGGGCACCATAATGTTTGGGACACATGGCTTCACAGGTGTTTGTAATTGCTCAGGTGTGTTTAATTGCCTCCTTCGTTCAGGTATAAGAGATCTCTCAGCACCTAGTCTTTCCTCCAGTCTTTACATCATCTTTGGAAACTTTTATTGCTGTGTATCAACATGAGGACCAAAGTTGTGCCAATGAAAGTCAAAGAAGCCATTATGTGACTGAGAACCAAGAAAACAACTGTCAGAGACATCAGCCAAACCTTAGGTTTACGAAAATCAACTGTTTGGCAAGGCAGGGCAAGGCAAGGCAAGGCAAATTTATTTATATAGCACCATTCGTACAAGCAGCAATTCATAGTGCTTTACAAAAGAAACAAAAGAATAACATAGTTTAAAAACATTGCAGAACCACAATACAACACAGGACAACAAAATAGCCAATAATCAAAAATTACAAAACAAGCAATAAGACAAATGCATGAATAGTAAAACAAAATCACTAAAACAATAAAACAATTTTAAAAGCACATAAAAGGGTTAAGATTAGAAGGTTAAGATTGCCTGCATGTTGGGTTATGGAAAAGCTGCAGTAAATAACAGTGTTTTTAGGCCTGATTTAAATGAGCTTACAGTCTGTACACACCTCAGGTGTTCAGGGAGCTTGTTCCACAGGTGTGGAGCATAAAAACTGAACGCTGCTTCAGCCTTTTTAGTTCTGACCCTGGGAACACAGAGTAAACCTGTCCCTGAAGACCTGAGGAGTCTAGGTGCCTCATATGCAACAATGTCAGAGATGCATTTTGGACCCAGACTATTCAGTGCTTTGTAGGCCAGTAACAGAATTTTAAAATCTATCTTTTTACACACAGGAAGCCAGTGCAAAGATTTAAGGACAGGTGTAATGTGGTCCATTTTCTTGGTGTTGGTCAAGATTCTGGCAGCGGCATTCTGGATAAGCTGCAGTTGTTTAATTGATTTTTTACTGAGACCTGTAAAGATACCATTATAATAATCTAACCTACTGAAGATATATGCATGAACAAGTTTTTTCAGTGTCTCCTTTGGACAGAAATCCCTTGATTCTTGCAATGTTTTTTAGATGGTAGTAGGCAGGTTTGGTAATGGTCTTTATATGGCTGTTAAAATTCAAATCCGAGTCCATAACTACACCAAGGTTTTTGGCTTTGTCTGTGGTTTTCAGTGCGATTGAGTCAAGTTGAGCACTCATCTCTAGCCTTGTATTTTTGGGACCAAAGACAATAATTTCTGTCTTGTTTGCATTGAGCTGGAGGAAGTTCTGGTTTATCCATTCATTGATTTGTCTGACACACTAACTCAGTGAGTGTAGGGGACTATGGTCATGCGGTGACACTGCGATATAAAGTTGTGTGTCATCGGCATAAGTATGGTAGGATATGTTAAAAATACTCTATGATCTGAGCTAGGGGGAGCATGTAAATATTGAACAAAATGGGTCCAAGAATGGAGCCCTGGGGAACCCCGCATGTGAGTTTTGTACGTTCTGATTCATAATTACCAAGGGAAACAAAATAATCCCGATCTTTTGGAACATCATTAAGAAGAAAGAGAGCACTGGTGAGCTTACTAATTGCAAAGGGACTGGTAGGCCAAGGAAGACCTCCACATCTGATGACAGAAGAATTCTCTCTATAATAAAGAAAAATCCCCAACCACCTGTCCGACAGATCAGAAACACTCTTCAGGAGTCAGGTGTGGATTTGTCAATGACCACTGTCCCCAGAAGACTTCATGACCAGAAATACAGAGGCTACACTGCAAGATGCAAACCATTGGTTAGCTGCAAACATAGGATGGCCAGGTTACAGTTTGCCAAGAAGAACTTAAAAGAGCAACCACAGTTCTGGAAAAAGGTCTTGTGGACAGATGAGATGAAGATTAACTTATATCAGAATGATGGCAAGAGCAAAGTATGGAGGAGAGAAGGAACTGCCCAAGATCCAAAGCATACCACCTCATCTGTGAAACACAGTGGTGGGGGTGTTATGGTCTGGGCATGTATGGCTGCTGAAGGTACTGGCTCACTTATCTTCATTGATGATACAACTGCTGATGGTAGTAGCATAATGAATTCTGAAGTGTATAGACACATCCTATCTGCTCAAGTTGGAGCAGATCTGCTCAAGTTTCTGCTCAAGTTCAAACAAATGCCTCAAAACTCATTGGCCGGCTGTTCATTCTACAGCAAAACAATGATCCCAAACATAACACCAAAGGAGTTTTTCAAAGCTAAAAATTGGTCAATCCCTTGAGTGGCCAATCACCCGATCTGAACCCAATTGAGCATGGCTTTTATATGCTGAAGAGAAAACTAAAGGGGATTAGCCCCAAAACAAGCATAAGCTAAAGATGACTGCTATGCAGACCTGGCAGAGCATCACCAGAGAAGACACCCAGCGACTGGTGATGTCCATGAATTGCAGACTCGAGGCAGTCATTGCATCTTAAAGGAGATGCAACAAAATACTAAACATGACTACTTTCATTTACATGACATTACTGTGTCCAAAACATGCTATGGGGGGGACTATGTATAAACACTGCTGTAATGTCTACATGGTGAAATCAAAATGTATACAAATGGCCTTTATTATAAACTGACAATGTGCACTTTAACCACATGTTATTTTTCCTTTTACAGATCTCAAATCATGGAGTTCAGAGGCAAATAAATAAACGATGGGTCTTTATCCCAAACTTTATGGAGGGCACTGTATAATATAAGAGCGGAGTGGTTATGATGCAACTATGTACAACGTTAAAATAACAATGAAAAAAACACAAAGTGCTGTATTAACTCAGCAGGTCCTCTGAAGGACGTGGACTGGTGATGTTTTGCATCGGGTCCTTTAAAACATCAGTCAGGCCTCAGGTGGGAAACTGTGTGTACATGAGCCATGGTCTGGAAGACTGAGGTCAAGTACTGTAAATGGAATTAGTGTCATGTAATTGATGGTTGTCATGGACACGGTGGGCCAAAATGCTTGTTAGTGCACTGTATGGCTCCAAGTTCAGTGGATACATAGTTTGTGGAGGTGTCAGACTGCTGGGATAAACATGAAATGGTGAATGCTTGTCAGGTGAGAACAGAACAATTTCTCCCTGTACTTACACTCCAGGGTTTGCATGTCAGCACATGTGTATGGATTTCTGAGGAACTTGCATTGAGCTCAGGTTGTTTATTCTATCTGATTTCGCTCCTACTCTTTCAATGACAGAATGATTGAGGTGTGGAGAGTTTTATTGTGCTCCGCGTTTATTTTTGTTTTCAGTGTACTGGCTGCCTCCCATCATTTGTGGTTGTCTTCCTGAATGTGGTAGGGCTTGTGCTACTTTCTGTTGACCGTCATTGCAATGCCCTAACCAGACACACTCGCTACTGAAAAAAACAAAAGCAGAACTCCCCCCCCCCCCCCCCCCCCACGGCACACAAAACAGCAGAGATCTCAGATCTCCACAAATCTTTGACAGCAACAGATTGATTCAAATGTTGTGGCGCCCAAGGCTTCCCCTTGAGCTCACAACCCATGTTGCCAGTCTGCAGCAGGTTTAGTTTAGTTTAACGATACTGTGTGGAAACAGGCCCTTCGGCCCACCGAGTCCACGCCGACCAGCATAGCTCTATCCTGCACACTAGGGATAATTTACAGAAGCCAGTTAACCTACAAACCTGCACATCTGTGGAATGTGGGAGGAAACCGGAGCACTTGGAAAAAACCCACGGAGTCACAGGGAGGACATTCAAACTCCGTGCAGACAACAACTGTAGTAAGGATAAAACCCGCGTGTCTAGCACATATATACGGCAGTATTGCTACCGTTGTGCCACTGTGCTGTCCTGGTATACAATGTCGGGATGGGGGGAGAGAATGGAGATGATGATGCCTCTCACTGCACATCGACCGCTGGCACTAATGGCATTTTTCACCCCCGGGCCAAGACTGTGAGCTCAGACCAGACTCGAGCTGCACCCGGGCAACCTCACCTGCTGACTGCTAAATTCTTATCCCAGTATTCAAGTCCTTCCATAACTGAAACGTTCTCAATCTCTGTAATTTCCTCCAGTCTTCAGTGATCCACTGTATCTGGCCTTCAGCATCTTAGTACTGCACCAGATCTAGTATTGGGGTCTGTGACCCACCACTCTGGCCTCCGTAGTATTAGTTCTGGCTGTGAATATAAAATGAATACATGAAATTGTCTGTTAAATTTTGGCGAATTAACCCTTTTTTTTACCATCTAATGTGAAGAAGGGTCTGACCCAAATGGTCGACTATCCATTCCCTCCACAGATGAGGCCTGACCCACTGAGTTCCTCCCGCATTTGGAATGTTGCACCTTTTCTTACGCCATGCTCAGACTGGGTCAAGCTAACCTCCTGAACCCGTCAGATGCTCTGGAAATATGCAGCACCTCCCAAAATTCATTTGCAGTTTATTCCCATTTATCGTTATCACCTATGCCTAGAAACTGGAACCCATTTGTTCAAGTTTTTGATGCAGAAGTCTTGCATAAAAGCTGTTTTGTGCTATTATATGATGCTAACAAAGATTCCCAGGGCAATTAGATCTAAGTCCTCCCACGACTTAGAGTAACAATGAAGCAGCACTTGTGATCTCTGCAGGTGCTGCTTTTGGCAACTACCCAGATAAAGTTCTGCCCTGTTTATTTTTCTGCATCTGGGTGTTACTGGTAAGGCCAGTATTTAATGCCCATCCCTAATTGGCCTCGAGAAATTGGTGGTGAATCTTGAAATGTTTTAATGCTGACAGAATATTTCACTACTCTTACACAGTCACTGGGTCAAAAGATTGTGCATCTACTCTATCTATTCCTCCCATAACCTTAGCTGTGGTAAGGTCATTGCTGTGGTCTTTGTGTTGTTGGTGCAGTTGACTTCCTGGGCAGTAGGTTGATGTTGGGGAATTTGGTCATGCTGTTAAATATGAAGGCAAGTTTTTCTCTTTGTCCGTTCAAGGTATGCCCACTTTGAAGAATGTTGCTCCTCTCTCCGACATTTCTGCGAGTGCCACTCTCACTGCTTCCCCTCTGGTTTATTTTGCTCCGACCTTGTCTTACGAAGATTTACACTGAACGCCTACCTGCCCTTACTTCACCCCTCTCTCCCCATTTCTTTATTCTAGTCCATATCCCCTCTGCACTCCAAATCCTAACACAGGCTCTTGACCAGAATTGTGAACCATCACTTTGGCCCCAGAGTTGTTGCTGAATCCCACTGAACTTCTCCAGCAGATTGTCTTTTGCTTCAGATCCCAGCATTTGCAACCTTTTGTGTTGGACATGACCATTGCCTGGTATTTTGCAGCATGAATATAATTTGCCACATACCATCCTGTTCCTGTACAGTGTTGATATCTTATTGGTTTAAGCAAGGACTGCTTTATCTGCCGAGGCGGATTACCTGAGAATCAGGGTGAAGATCATGCTTGTGATTTAAAAAAAAGTGTTTTGGTCAATTTCCCAGAGCCACTACCTGAATATTACCATCACCCACATAACCAATGCGGTGTGCTGTACTGGGGAATAGTGTTTGCAGCAGTTCAAGAGTAAACATTCATCGGATGGGTTCCTTCTGTGGATCTTCGGAGGACAGTCATCTGTCACAGATGTAGCTGTTTAGCAATTCCCACACACACCCATTTCCTTTCTGTGGAACCTGTTTTAAATGTGCAACAACAGAGTCATTATTATATGGTACTAAGTTCAGCTAACCTCAGCACAGATTAATAGACTTGACTATCACCTCTGCTCATACAATGTTTTCTCAGTAATCACAAAAGATTGCAGTGTGATTGCTACACTGGACTCTGCTACAGCTGCACAGCTGCTGGTGCTTTCTGAGAACCAGATGAAAGCTAGCAGTGGGTGGCGAGCACGACATCAGTTCCCCATCATTAAATGGTCATTTTTGGGACGTGGGCCCCAGTCACAACCCTTCTTCGATCTACAAGGCCTTCCGTTCCTAGAAAACATTCATCAAGAACCTGTGAATAGAAAACATAACATTTCCATTAGTTTCAAAGTAAAACCTCGGCTTGCATTCCAGGTCAAAATGGCCTAAACGCTTAAATGTAATGCTAGGAACTGGTATCATAAAATAATATTTAAATTTTAATAAAATGGTGACACAAAAGTGAGTGGTTTTGCAGATAGTGAAGATGGTTATGAAAGATTGCAGCAGGATCTGGATCCATTGGCCAGTTGGGCGGAGGAATGGTTGATGGAATTTAATATAGAGAAGTGTGAGATGTTGCATTTTGGGACGTCGAACAAGGGCAGGACCTACACAGTAAATGGTAGACCTCTGGTAGTGTTGTCGAGTACAAGTGCATGGTTCCATGAAGGTCGAGTCGCAGGTAGATAAGGTGGTCAAAAAGGCTTTTGGCACATTGGCCTTCATCAATCAGAGTATTATAGAAGTTGGGAGGTCATGTTGCAGTTGTATAAGACGTTGGTGAGAACAGATCAGTGGGGGCGCTGCAAGCTGGCAGCCCTGCCAGCAGCGTGTTAGTTTTTCTACTCTCTTTGTTTTTTTAGTGTGTGTTTATTGTATGTTTTTAATGTCTCTCTGTGTGTCTTGTGTGGGGGGGGGGGATAAGGGGGAAACCGCTTTGGTCGCCTCCTCCACGGAGAGGCGGCTTTTTCCATATCGCCTCCCTCGTGGCCTAACATTGTAGATCGGTGCGGCCTTTCCCGGAGACGCGCCTGGGGCTTCAGCTGCGGGTGCAGCGTGGACTTTCATCAAGGAGCGGGCAAGCCCTCGTCGGGGCTCGCCGGAGGGGAGCACTCCATTCGCTGGCCCGGGAGAAGAAGAGCCACCGGCCCGCGGCGAACTTCCACCGCGGGTGCGGCGGGGACTTGCCATCCTGGGCGGGATCCCTCGCTGGGGATTCCTGGAGAGGAGCTCTGACCGCCGGCCCTCGGGTCTGCGGTGCTTCCGGCTGCAGCACGGCGGTGTCTTTGGGTCTTTAGATCTTCAACCACTGGCCTGTGGCCTACACCAACCTGAAGCCGCGGTCTCCGATGGGGAGGCACCGATTCAGGACTTACCTGGACTTACCTTGTTTACTCATCTGGACGCCCGCAGCGGCGGCTGCGGAGGGTTGAGGTTCCGACCACGGGGGGAAATGGCCAAATTTTGTGCCTTCCACCACAGTGATGAATGCTGTGGTGGATGTTTATGTTAAGTTTTTATTGTGTTTTTGTGTGTTCTTTTTCATTGTACCGCTGCTGGCAAATTCATTTCACTTGCACTTTATGTGCAAGTGACGAATAAAACGGATTGATTGATTTAGAATATTGTGTTCAGTTTTGGGCACCATGTTATAGGAAAGATATTCAAGAGTCAAGAGTGTTTTATTGTCGTATGTCCCAGATAGAACAATGACATTATTACTTGCTGCAGCACAACAGAATATGTAATCATAATAAATAATATAACAAAAGCTCAGAAAATAAGAACAAACAATAACAGTGCAATAATAATATTAATAATAGTCTGTTGTAGTTCAGAGCTTATGAGGTTGTAGTGTTTAATAGCCTGATGGCTCTAGGGAAGAAGCTGGATGTTACAGTTCTCAGGCTCCTGCACCTTCTTCCCGTTGACAGTCGTGAGATGAGTGTGCTGCCAGGATGGTGTGGGTCTTTGATGGTATTGGCAGCCTTTTTGAGTCAGTGACTACGATAGATCCCTTCGATGGTGGGAGGTCAGAGCCGGTGATGGCCCGGGCAGTGCTTACAACTTTTTGCAGTCTTTTCCGCTCCTGGACGTTCAAGTTGCCGAACCAGGCCACGATGCAACCAGTCAGTATGTTCTCTGCAGTGCAAGTTCAAGAGAATTTCATTTCGGAGTCACGTGAGTGACTTCGTGAAGAGCCCGCCGGCGCGCATGCTCGACATATTCAGAAGGGGCCACGGAGGTAAGTATTCTACCTTTAGTTGGTGGTCCTTGTTGTTGGTTTTGTCTTGCAGCAAGGACATGGATGGGAGTTCCAAGGGCCGGAGGACGTCAGGACGAGTTCGCCGGTCAACAGTTCCGGGGCCTTTACCATCGGCAGTACCTGCATCGCAGGCCGGGACTCAGGCGGAGATGTGGGTAAGCCCTGTGTTCACAGGTCCAGATCCGCCAGCACACCACAGCTCGGAGGAGTTCGACGAGGAGGAGTGTGGTGTGCCGCCAGAGCAGGGGGACCCTGCCATGGCAGTCAGGTCGTCAGTGAGCTCGCTGGCGACCTCGAGCAGGGTGCGTGCGGCTGCACGGCCCGTTCCACTCAGCCCTCCGAGTAGGGGAAGGGCAGGAGCCCAGAAGCCTAACCCTACCAGGGCTAAGGCATTGCCTGACACGGAGGAGCGGTCAGGTTCCAGGGAGAGACCCGGGGCGGCTGTGAGGTCCAGCCGGCACACCCCGACTCTCGACGCCGGGACGGGTCGGTCGAGTCGGGTCTCGTCACGGTCGCCGAGCCCCCCATGGATGGGTGGGCGAGACCATGCGTCGGCAACGTCCATGATGTGGGCAGCCGGCAAGACTGCGCGGGCCCCAGGCAGCCATGCTTCGGCTGGTGCCGACACCTCGCCGCAAGTGCCCTTAGTGGGAGCGGCTTCAGCTCCCGCTAAACGGAGGCGGTTGAACACGCCCGCGCAGGAATCGCGCAGTTCGCCTCGGCGGCTGTTAGCGACAACTACCGGCACCGGCAGGGCCTCGACGAGGTGCGGGCCGATGACAGGAGCCCGGTTTTCTTTTCAGAGCCGGAGGACTCCGACCACCTGAGTGTTCAGGGTGAAGGGCGTATTGACCGTATGGAGCGGCTGCTGGAGCTCCTGCTTCAACGTCAACACCAGCAGGGCAGCAACAGGCACAGGGCGTCTTCACAAACATCTACTATCAGCCTGGAGCAGCAGGAAGAAGTCCTCATCCAGGCAATGAGCCGTCACAAGGCTCCATCCAATTGCAACTCCCTCAACGTGCCTGTGGTCAATACGCCGATATGGGGCAACATCAGTGCGGCTATCCGTCAACAGGAGGTAAAACTGCAGCGGATCCTGAAGCTCCTCACGGCCGGTATTACCGCCTTTGTGCGGTCGGTGGACGGGGACGAATTGAATTTGGACCAGGGAGATGCCCTGGCCCTCCTGTGCGCGACCCAGCACGAAATTAACGGGTTTTGCAAAACCAGCATCCGCCCAGCGCTCAATCCAAAGTTTGCAGGAGTGTGCAAACCACCGCCGCCGCCCCCGCCCCGTCAGCTCTTTGGGAAGGACCTCTCGAAGAGAGTCAAAGAGCTTGACGAGCAAGCCAAAACGGTGGGGATCATGCGCCCTCAGAGTGCCCCCACACCGTCAGGCTCAAAGTCTCCATACATTCGATCACGAGGGTCTGCCAGTACCTCGACGAGGACCCACCCTCAAGCTCCACAACGACAGCAACATCAGACCCAGCACCAGGGGTCTTTTTTAGGACAGGGTCGGCAGAGACCCTGGTGGAAAACGAAGACGCCGCGCCCTCAAGCCAACCCAGCACCTCCACGTCCACACACGCGTGTCAAGGACCGCCGGTAACCACGGAGGTGAGGGGATCTGGTTCTCTCTTTTCTCTCTGTTTAACTTCACATGTTGGTGGTCACCTTCGGTGGTTTTTGGGTGCATGAGGTAATTTCACTGGTGACGAGTATGTGTTGCAGAATATTCAGGGGCATAAAATTGAGTTTATTAATGGCGACATTCCTCCATCCCAGCACATGCCCGCTCGAACATTTAAAATTATCTGCTGCAGAACAGGCAGCCGGCTATAAGGAATTGTTAAGTCTTGAGCAAAGGAGTGATTAAGAGAGTGGTGCATGAACCAGTTGAATTTGTTTCGAACATATTCACCAGACCTAAGAAGGATGGGAGTTGTCGTGTCATTATTGATCTAACCCGTTTGAATACTTTTGTAACATATTCTCATTTTAAAATGGATACGTTGAAACAACCAAATCATTGATTTCTCATGGTTGCTTTATGGCATGCATCGATTTAAAAGACGCATATTATTCCGTATCCGTCCAGAAATTTGACAGAAGGTTTTAAAATTCATCTGGATGGGGCAACTCTGGCAGTACAAGGCTTTGCCTAATGGGCTCACCACAGCCCTAGATTGTTCACTAAATTAGTGAAGCCAATTATGGCTTATTTGAGACAACGACACCATATAGTATGGCCTATTTAGATGATGTCTTAATTGTGGGCCACACCCTGGAATTGGCTGAACAGGGTGTTGCAGCTGCTGTCAATATATTTCAACAATTGGGGTTTATTGTCCATCCAGAGAAATCAAAGTTCTACCCTGCCCAGGTGATTAATTACCTAGGGTTCACGGTGAACTCTATAAGCATGAGGGTTACCATTCCAATTAACAAGATTGAGGAGGTTACCCAGGTGTGTCAAGATTTAATCCGCACCAATATACCATCGATTCGGCACTTAGCTACAATAATTGGGAAGCTGGTAGCTTTGTTTTCGGCAGCGCGATATGGACCTTTGCATTATCAGAATTTGCAAAGAGCTCAAATTGCTGCGTTAAAACAGAACGCTGGTCATTATGATCGGTCCATGCAGCTGCCGCCCGAAGCGATAAATGAGTTGCAATGGTGGGTGTGTCACATTAGCAACTCATTCAAGCCTATTAGGGAGGCTAATCCGGTGGTATATTTGCAAACTGATGCAAGATCCAATGGTTGGGGATCCACGAATAATTGCTCTAGTTGTGGTGGCAGATGGGACACCCTTGAATCAACGATGTTGTTAACTCAAGGGATTAACTATTTGGAGTTGCTGGCAGCATTCCACGGACTTCGTGCGTATTGTTCCAAGCTTGTTGGAGCACATGTCCGTCTCCAAATAGACAACACCACAGCAGTAGCATATTTAAACCATATGGGTGGTACCAGGCCAGTTTCGTGTGACAAATTGGCAAACTCAATTTGACTCTGGTGTGTTCAAAGAGACATTTGGATTTCAGCTACCTATTTGCCAGGTGAGCTTAATACTGTGGCGGACACCAGGTCACGCAAATTTAATGACAATATTGAATGGATGTTGCATCCTGAGATCTTTTCTAAAGTCACAGCCAAATTTGGTAAACCGGACATTGGCCTCTTTGCGTCACGGTGGAACCATCAGGTACCAACCTACGTTTCATGGGAACCAGATCCTGGGGCAATAGCGCTAGATGCATTCTCGCTGGACTGGGGGAAGTGGTTTTTCTATGCCTTCCCCCCCATTTTGCCTCATCAGTCGGGTATTGGGAAAGATTCAGGCAGATGCTGCCAAGGGCATCCTTATTATACCCGACTGGCCCACACAGCCTTGGTATCCGGTGGTCTTTGACATGCTCAACGAACCTTGGGTCCTTTTGAAGGGTTGCCCACAATTGGTTACTCACCCTGTCTCAGGGGAGCCGCATCCCTGCCATGGCTATTTAAATTTGTTGGCTTGCAGGTTCTGAACAGGCCGTTAGTCCAATACGGCCTCTCGGCTCGGACCATGGATACCACCGGGGCGTCGTGTCGAGAGTCTACAAGGCGAAGATACCGCTCGCATTTTAAGAAGTGGGAAGCCTACTGCAGCCGCTCTCGCATCACGTACGATGACGTGACAACAACCGACGTCCTGGAATTCCTCGCGGGGTTGCACCATGATGAACACTTAAGTTACAGTGCCATCAACAGCGCCAGAAGTGCGCTATCATTCTACCTCAGTTTGGAGGTAGGATCCAACAGGCTAGTGTCCAGACTCATGCGGGGTATATTCAATATGAATCCGCCTACACCACGCTATAATATCACCTGGGATGTCAGGGACGTATTAACCCTGCTCAGGACGTGGTCACCCATGGAAGGGCTCCAACTGGACCAACGCACCATGAAGCTGGTGATGTTACTAGCGCTGACTTCAGCTCAGAGGGTACAGACACTACACAAACTTCGTGTCGACAGAATGACGTCTACCCCCACAGAAGTAGTCTTTTTCATTGACGAGCTACTAAAGCAGCATAGACCTGGGTGCACAGGGCTGCAGCTGAAGTTCCCGGCATACCCCGCAGATGCTAGGCTATGTGTAGCCTCACATATCCGCCACTATGTCAAGGTGACGGCACGCATCAGAGGAATGGAGAGATACCTGCTTGTCACTCATAAGAGACCTCATCATCGAGTGACAGTCCAGACGATATCCATGTGGCTTCCAGTCGTCTTGGGTAAGTCAGGTATCGACACTAATGTGTTCAAGTCTCTTTCCACCAGGGCTGCATCGACGTCAAGGGCGAGGGTCATGGAGGTGCCCATGGACCAAATTCTCGCCACAGCAGGATGGGCTAATGAAGCTGTGTTCCAGCATTTTTATAACAAGCCTGTTGCTGCTCCTCTACAGTTTGCAGAAGCCGTGCTGAATGCAGGTCACGAACGTGGAGATGTCCCCGCATGAGGGGTTTTGATTTGTTATTAATAACTCTGCTCTTGTTTTGCAGTATGAACTATTGAGCAAGTTTGTTCCTCCCATCCATCCCTGGTAGTGGTGTGTCAGCATGGACGTGGTCCAGGGCGTGTAATCACAGAAGCTTTGAAGTCTTCACGAAGTCACTCACGTGACTCCGAAATGAAATAGTAAGATTGAACGAGAACTTACCAGTTCGAAGGTTGATCTTTATTTTATGAGGAGTCGAAGTGAGGGATTTCGTGCCCTCCTCGCCCAACCCTCAATCACCTTCATCTGGTAATCTTAGTCACTTCAATCTTACTATGCGAAGTCATTTCTTTGTTGGTTTCTGTGATTCCACGCCGCTACTTTGAAGTATGTCGAGCATGCGCGCCGGCGGGCTCTTCACGAAATCCCTCACTTCGACTCCTCATAAAATAAAGATCAACCTTCGAACTGGTAAGTTCTCGTTCAATCTTACTATTCTCTTTGAGTAAATCCGGCCATACCGCGGTGCTGCTTCTCCCTGCCTACAGGCAGCAATCAAAGAGCGCACCCCCAGAGGTGAGGACAGTACAGAGCTGGACGGGGGGGGGGGGGGGGCAGAGGAACAACTACAGGACAGTTTGGAGTCTGTAGCCTGGACAATGTTCAAGGACTTGGCAATGGACTTGAACAAATACGCCACAGTCGTTACAGACTTCATTAAGAAATGTGTGGAGGACTGCATCCCTACAAAAACCTTCTGAGTGTTTCCCAATCAAAAACCTTGGATCACCTTTGAGATCCGCACTCTTCTGAAGACCAGACACCGGGCATTCATGTCTGATGATACAGTGGTCTACAAGAAGTCCAGATACGACCTTTGTAAGGCCATCAAAAAGGCAAAAGGGACTTCTGCTCCAAGCTGGAGGATGAGACAGATGCTCGGCAGCTGTGGAGGGGCCTGAATGCAATCACCTCCTACAAGGCAAAATCAGGAGGCAGCTCGAATGTTGGCAAAACATCACTCCCTGATGAGCTCAATGCGGTTTACGTACGCTTTGATAGGGAGAACACCGATGTGCCTTCCCGAGCCCCCATTCACTGTAATGGTATTTCAGTCTCAGTCACAGAGGCCAACGTCAGGAAATCCTTCAGAGGGTTGAACCCTTGAAAGGCGCCTGGACCTGATGGTATACCTGGTCGTGTTCTAAAAACCTGTGCGGACCAACTGGCTGGAGTTTTTACGAACATTTTCAACCTCTCACTTCTGAAGTCTGAGGTTCCCACCTGCTTCAAAAGTGCATCAATTATACCAGTGCCCAAGAAGAGTAAGGTGACATGCCTCAATGACTATCGACCTGTGGCACTAACGCATGTGGTGATGAAGTGCTTCGAGAGGTTGATCATGACGCAAATCAACTCCTACCTCGACAAAAACCTGGACCCACTGCAGTTCGCTTACCACCACAAGAGATCAACGGTGGATGCAATCTCGCTGGCTCTCCACTCCGCTCTGGACCACTTGGACAACAAAAACTCATATGTCAGGCTGTTATTCATCGATTACAGCTCGGCATTTAATGCAATCATCCCCTCCAAGCTTGTTACCAAACGCGCAGAACTGGGTCTCTGCACTACCCTCTGCAGTTGGATCCTCGACTTCCTCATTCACAGACCACAGTCTGTTCACATTGGTGGAAATGTGTCAGACTCAAAAACAATCAGCACGGGACCACCTCAAGGCTGCGTGCTCAGCCCCCTGCTGTACTTTCTCTATACTCATGACTGCGTAGCCGGTCACAGTGCGAACTTCATCATCAAGTTCGCTGACAACACCACTGTTGTGGGACGTATCACTGATAGGGATGAGTCGGAGTACAGAAGAGAGGTCGAGCAACTGTCCATATGGTGCCAGCACAATAACCTGGCCCTCAACACCAGCAAAACCAAGGACCTGATTGTGGACTTTGGAAGGAGTAGGATAAGGACCCACAGTCCCGTTTATATCAACGGGTCGATGGTTGAAAGGGTCAAGAGCTTCAAATTCCTGGGCGTGCACATCTCTGAAGATCTTTCCTGGTCCGAGAACACTGACCCAGAAACAAGGTTTCAGTCTCTCCCTTCGGGGGGTGTGCGACTTTTCTTGTGGTGTCCCCCATCTCTGTCTGTGCTGAGGCCTAATGGCGGAGCTGGCGGCCTCGGAGCTGTGGCGACGTTTCAGCATTCCAGCGGCGACCCGGCTTCAGAGCTGTGGTGCTCCAGCGGTGGCTCCAGCAGTGGCGTTCCAGCGGCGACCCGGCTTCAGAGCTGTGGTGCTCCAGCATTCCAGCGGCGGCCCGGCTTCAGAGCTGTGGTGCTCCAGCGTTCCAGCGGCGGCCCGGCTTCAGAGCTGTGGTGCTCCAGCGATGGCGTTCCAGCGGTGGCCCTCCAGCGGCGGCCCGGCTTCAGAGCTGTGGTGCTCCAGCATTCCAGCTTTAGACTTGTGGCGGGGTTCCAGCATTCCGGCGGTGGCGGCAGCCCGGCTTCGGAGGCTCGGCCGCGGGCCTAGTGGACGACAACATCGGAGGCCTGGATTGCTTCAGCACAGAGGGAGAACAAAGATGGAAGAAGACAAAGACTTTAAGACTTTTGCCTTCCATCCACTGTGAGGAGGTGCCTGGTAGACTCACTGTGGTGGATGTTAAATATGTGTTTATTGTGTGTTGTCTTTTTTATTATATGTATGACTGCAAGGCCAACAAACTATACTTTACTTTACTCTAACTTCTACAGGTGCACAGTAGAGAGCTTGCTGACCGGTTGCATCATGGCTGGGTATGGCAACTTGACTGCCCTGGAGAGGAAAAGACTACAAAAAGTAGTAAGCACTGCCCAGTCCATCATCGGCTCTGACCTTCCTTCCATCGAGGGGATTTACCGCAGTCGCTGCCTCAAAAAGGCTGGCAGTATCATCAAAGACCCACACCATCCTGGCCACTCACTCATCTCCCTGCTACCTTCAGGTAGAAGGTACAGGAGCCTGAAGACTCCAACGACCAGGTTCAGGAATAGCTACTTCCCCACAGCCATCAGGCTATTAAACCTGGCTCGGACAAAACTCTGAACATTAATAACCTATTATCTGTTATTTGCACTTTATCAGTTTATCTATTCAAGTGTGTATATATTTATATAATGATATATGGACACACTGATCTGTTTTCGTAGTCAATGCCTACTATGTTCTGTTGTGCTGAAGCAAAGCAAGAATTTCATTGTCCTATCAAGGACACATGACAATAAACTCACTTGAACTTGAACTTGAACAGACCGAATCTCTGTAATCCTCGCAGGAAGTGTGCTGGGTCCAGGAAAGATTGTCGGAAATATGCACTCCCAGGAATTTGAAGTTTTTGACTCTCTCCACCATCGTCCCATTGATGTAAACAGGATTGTGGGTCCTCAACCTTCCTCTTCCAAAGTTCACAATCAGTTCTTTGGTTTTGCTGATATTGAGAGCCAGGTTGCTGTGCTGGCACCATATGGTCAGTCGGTCGATCTCACTTCTATACTCGGACTCATCACCATCTGTAATTTGTCCCACAACAGTGGTGTCGTCAGCGAACTTGAAAATGGAGTTCGCACTATGTCCGGCTGCACAGTCATAAGTATAGAGTGAGTAGAGCAGGGGGCTGAGCTCGCAGCCTTGAGGTGCTCACGTACTGATTATCACTGAGGATGAGTGTTTCTGCCACTTCGAATAGACTGTGGTTTGTGGATGAGGAAGTCGAGGATCCAATTGCAGAAGGATGCGCAGAGACCCAGTTCCGTGAGTTTCGTAACCAGCTTGGAGGGGATGATGGTATTGAATGCCGAGCTGTAGTGGATAAACAACAGCCTGACGTAAGTGTTTTTATTGTCAAGCTTGAAAGGGTTCAGAGAAGATTTATGAAGATGTTGTCAGGACTAGAGGGTGTGAGCTACAGGGAGAGGTTGAGTAGGCTGGGTCTCTATTCCATGGAGCGTAGGAGGATGAGGGGTGATCTTATAGATGTATACAAACCATGAGAGGAATAGATCAATTAGATGCACAGAGTCCTTTACCCTAAGTAGAGGAATCGAGGACCAGAGGACATAGGTTCAAGGTGAAGGGGAAAATATTTATTAGGAATCCGTGGGATAACTTTTTCACACAGAGGGTGGTGGGTGTGTGGAACAAGCTGCCAGAGGAGGTAGTTGAGGCTGGGACTATCCCATAGTTTAAGAAACATTTAGACAGGTATATGGATAGGACAGGTTTGGAGGGTTATGGACCAAGCACGTGGGACTAGAGTAGCTGGGACATTGTTGGCCAATGTGGACGAGTTAGGCCGAAGGGCCCGTTTCGACATTATATCATTTTATGATTCTATGACTCTAAGTGAAAAATTAAGATAATAGGAACAAAAACATAATGTGCTTTCATCATCAAATGAATCATGCAAGTTCCTGAGGTTTGGCCTTTCTCCAGTTTGAGCCCTTCATTCCTGGTCTATCCCAATATTTTCCAAAAAGCACTTTGAAATATATATTATGGTCACTATCTCCAAGATGCTCCCCCACTAACTCCGTCTCTTCCTGACTGGCTACATTCCCCAAGGCACACATGCTCTTTCCATTGTTGGTCTCTGTATCAACTGAGTCAAAAAGATTCGTGCCACACCTCCAAAATGTCACCCTCTCTGAGGCCTTCTATGATAAAGCACTTCCAGTTAACCAAATGCGTACTTTTTTCATTTGTATTAATTACATTAAGCTTAGTGTAAATGCTTGTAAGCTTGCTATGATTGCTTTGAAGAGATGCAATCCTCAGAACTGCAGGGACATGTTGAAACCACCTTGAAGAATGCATAGAATAAACTCTGATGAATTCCAATAACAAACCTAGAACCAGGGACTGAACAAAGGCCAAACAGAATGAGCTGAAGCACAGAGTGCATTTAGGATAATGATTCAGGAGCCTTGAGAAGGCAGAAATGAGGATTGTGGATGATCAGCCATGATCAGATTAAATGGTGGTGCTGGCTCGAAGGGCCGAATGGCCTACTCCTGCACCTATTGTCTATTGTCTATTGTTCCATTAAAAGAGGCGTTGTACATTGAGGACATCTCATAAAAACTCAATGGAGTGACAGCAAAAGTTGTAAATCAAGAGATACCTATTCCATTTGGTGCAGTGTCCCATACTCCCTCCCCCTCCATTCCCAGAGGGATACAGTATACAGATGAGGACTGGCTGAAGACGAGATCAGACATGACCCTATTCTCTCAAGGAAAGTGGAGTGTTTCTGGGTTGAGTGATATCTAAACAGCCGAAGAAATTAATGCTGATCTTGTTCACTGAACTACCATGTGACTAGACACAAGGTGCCTGATTTTATATCTCCAGATGGCAGTTATGAGCCCACTATCTTGGCATGGGACTGGAATCACATATTGACTGTAGGTTGGGCTGCCGGATTCCATCCTGACAGAACATTAGTGAGTCAGCCAGGTTTGGCCTTCAGTCTGACAACTTCTCATCCAGTTTAACCAAGGAATAAAGCTCCAGGTGCTGGAACCTGAAACAAAACCAGAAATGCTGGACGAACTTAGCCAGTCAAGCAGCGTCTGAGAAAGAGACACAAAGTGTTGAAGTAACTCAGTGGGTCAGCACCTCTGGAAAAAGTGGATAGGTGACCTTTCAGGTCGGGACCTTTCTTCAAGCTGATTATAGGGGGAAGACGAAGCAGCTGGAAAAGGGGAGGGGCAGGACAAAGCATCAGACAGCTATCAACAATCCAAGGACCCTAGTGAGTCAGACAATACCAGGAACCCAGTGACTCAGAAGTCGACAATCCCAGAGCTATTCTCTTTCTTGGTCTCTGCTGCTTTGCCTCATTCTCTATTTTTCACACCCTATTTCACCCTCTTTCTTTCCTTCTTCCATTTTTCCTTATCCTTCCCCTCCCTCCATTCTTTCTGTCTCTCTACCTGCCTCCCATCTCTGGGATTCTTCCCACTCTGCCTCTTCAACGTCATCTCCATCCCCACCATTTGTCAATCTGAACAGCTAAAAAGATGACATAAATATTAAACAGATTAATCAATTAATAAAATAATTCCACTAATTACTCCTCTCCAGTAAAGTAGGGTAGGCTCCAGGTAAGTAAGGTAACACTGAGTCCAGTACAGAATGTTAGTGAGGGAAGGTTGAGAATCAGGTTCACTGTTTCCATCCCAAGTCTGTGCCGGGTGAGTTTTGTGGGGCAGTTTCTGCACTGAGGTTTTTTTTTAATCAAAGTAAACTTTATTCAGAATAAAAAATATATTCAAAACATCAACTGGGCAAAAATTCTTCCAACATTTTCTGAGGCTCTGTACACATTCATTTGGGCAGTATCGTAGTGTTACGAAATATTGTACCTGACACCCTTGCCATTCATGAGCCCCCTGGGGAGATATCCCTTCCCTCATTCGCGGGTTTCTCCACCACACCCTGCGTAGTGGAAGGACCCTAGACCGTGGTCCTCCCCCACAGAGCTTTGGCATTGGCTGCACTGAGCTTCTGTGCGTCCCTCAACACGTACCCCTGCAGTCTGGAGCGGGCCGTTGGCTGATGGACTGATGGACATCACACTCTGCTGGGAGGTCAACAAAGTTCGGGCAGACCAAGTGAAATTTCTGCCTGTCTTGGTTTAGGAAACCAGATAGGAAGGTAACGGTTCATGGGTATCAAGAACAAGCGGTAGGCTTTACAGTCAGGGTGAGTGTGAAGCAGGAATGAGAGGAGGCAAGCCAGGGTGTGTTGTAAATTCATGCTGCAGACTGCTGGTACCTCTAATGAGTGGAGGACAGGTATCCAGACCTTAGTTCAGAGCACAGAACTGCAACCACTTTCGCAAAGTTACAAGAGCATGACCACAACAAAGTCTTGTCGTGATCAAGGGAACACATTGTGTGTGCATAAACAGGGTGGAATGCTTTCCATGGGTAAGATTAAGCACTGGGAATAAGCCAAAAGGCAAGGTGCAGTTAAATCTGGTTTAACAAGCCCGCAGCGACTTCACCTGCACGTTCAGCAGGCTAGACGTTCGTTCCCACAACTTCCAAAAGTGCTGTGCTGTTGAAAATTGCCTTAACCCCGAGTGAAGAATTTTATTTTGGGGTATGTGCAAACTCCACACAAACACCACCCAAAGTCAGGATCGAACCCATGTCACTGGAGTTGTACAGCAGCAGCACTATTCTCTGCATGACTATATGACTTTAGGACTTTTTAAAATGTTAAATTTCTCCAACTTATGTCAACTGCATTGGAACTTACAACAATAAAATTTACAACCGAACTGCTGCGAAACAGTTCAGATTAACTACAGAACAATAGGTTTTACCAGTCCCACTTCCCCAAAATCTACACAATTTAAAGGGCCAACTCTCAATCCACATTACCAGTACACAGTGACCTTCAGTGACCACAAACATGTGCCTTAACTGTTTTGCCCATTGAGCTCAGGGTTAAGTTCATTGTAGACAGCTTTGCTGATATCTACCACATCTGGCTTCACCTTGTTGCTGCGTTAGGAAGGTTCTCTCGCTCCACATTCAAGGAGAGGAGACTTCCGAAGCCTGCAGGATGGAGCAGACTGGGGTGAGTAGCTGCATGCCCAGCTGGGGGGCTTCCCCAGACTGCAGGAAGTCAGGGCCTGCATTCTTTAGCTGATACGGATTTCCCTGCCTCTTGCAGATTTTCTCTTCACCAAACTCTCCGTGTCCCTCTGACCCTGAGAACACTCTCCTACCCCTCCCATTGTTGCAACATCCATTTATTTAATGGCAATGCACCACTGTAACTGGAAGTGTTGTTTGTACAGTGGATGTTCCTGCAGAATTGCCTGCTGTGGTCACACCTGCTGTGGCTGTGCTACACACTATCATCTTCAGCAGATAAATAGTGAATGACAGGAGGAAACTAATATGGCCAGTGTCAACATGTTCCTTGTTCTGTGAGTCCTGCAAATGAGATCCCTGCTACATGATTTCAATGCAATTTTCAGGTGACCCACAATGTTCACTTAACTCTAAAGCATGGAGATATACAGTAGAAATCTCTAGGGCACCATCTCCCTCTGCAGACTGTATCTGAATGTTACACTACAATCGACCGGCAGGATGGGAGATAGCTACTCAAGTGCTGCTAATATTATTCAGTCAGAGGCACTCCTTACACGAGCCACACCTAGTAGAGGAAAGGAACCACAGCTGAGTTTTTGGTGCGTGAAAGAGCAGCACTTTTTGGAAGTGACACAGGCAATGTTGTTTATGAGGTGTAATGGCTGCTGGTTAGATTGCAGGCAGACAGGCAAACATGTTTGTGAGTTGCATTTTTCTCCAAGGTGGGACTCGCGCCGTTTCCTTTTGACAAAACCTGGGCTCTCTCACTCACACTTGACCAATGAAGTGTCTGAATCTCATCCACATTTCACTTAAAAGTGATGTGATAACTGTTAATTAGTTCATCCAACCACCCCCCCCCCAAAAAAAAGAGGCAATTTTATCAATGCCTTCATCAATGTAGAATGGGGATGAGAGTTCAAGAATAAAAAGCACAAGGCCCGAGAAGAAAGTAAAACCAGGAGGTGGTTTTAGATGGGTCCATCTAACAACAATCCTTGCGTAACCCCACCTTACTACACTCACCTACACTACCTCAGCTTTCCAAACTGGTTTTAAATTTTAATTCCCAAGCTGTATGCATTTCCTGATTATCCTGATTGTTTCTGAGCATAATATAATGTTTTGGTTCTGCGTTTGCTCTGACCTTGCTATTGTGAAATCATGCCATGTATTGTTGAGAACTAGACACACCACATTTGCACTCCGAACCACAGCTGAGACTGAGAGCACTTACACTGTGGCTGTTGGAGCTGACTGATAAACAGAATCTCGATTCCACTTGGCTGCACCCAAAGAGAAGATGAAGAGGTTTATTCACAACTTCCCAAATACTGTAAGACTCCAATAATCTGCTGTTCAATAGTTCAGATATGCTGACTGTTCAGCATCTGGCTCACCAGATCCCTATTCCTGCATTTTAGTGCCCCAGTGAGTTTATATGGAGTGAGCAACAGGGCCATGAGTGAGTGAGAATGGGGCCATGAATCTGTGCTTCCTGCTCCCTGTTTAAACCCACCTGGTCTCATTCCCACTTTCCTTTTAAACTCACAAGGGGCCCATTCCTATGTTCCGTTTAAACCCCCCAGGACTTGTTCCCCCACTCCTTAGAGCCCCAGTAAGTTTATGAGAAAGAAGGCAATGAACATCAATGAACATTCAAAGGAAGTGAGAGCATGGGCCCTGGTAAATATGTTCCTATCATCCTTTCTCAACTCACGAGGGCCCCTGTTCCATATTCCTTGAGTTTCTAAAGAGTGAGGAAATGGGGTCAAAATTAGTTAAAAGAATTACAGGAACAGGGGGGGGCCTGGTGAATTTATGTTGCCAGCACTCCTGTTAAGCTCATCGGGGCCCAATTCCTGTGTTCCGTTCAAAACATTAGGGTCCTTTGTCTCATGCTCCCTTCATGTTTGTCAGGTTTTGTTCCCGGAACTCTTTAAATTTGCCTAGTTGATTGAAAACTGTATTATACTTCTGTGGAACGACTAAAAAAAAGTGAATTAAAAGTGGGTTCTAGTACAGAAAAATGACAAGTTCAGCAACACCAAAGTATCAGGATGCAGGGTTAGTGGAGTTTTCTATATTGTGAAGAAAAAGACCATCTGAAGGACTGTCCAAGTTCTTTGTGCTGGGGTATAGATCTGTCTTCCTTGTCACCTTGTCGTGGTGGAGAAGCTTGTGTGGTCCTGAGATCCTGAGAGCGATGCTGTCTGGAGCTATGCTCCTTGTAGGGCCACCCATGACGGTAAGGTCAAGGCGGAGGTCTCTGACAAAGAGCAATCTAACCAAGACCTTAACGATGGAACAGGCGGAGGATGACTCTAATGGAGCATCACAACGGCTGGGAAGGCGGATGAAGGCAGCAGCAGAAAAGGGTCCCCGGTCGTATTGGACTCCATGCCACTGGATCCTGACCCAGACCTGTCAAGGACCGTGTGGTGGCTGTCTGTGCACCAGTCTCCCCACGTTAAACAAAGTCACCAACAGGCGTCTTCCATGAGAGGACAGTCACATTTGTTTAAAGTGACCGCCGATGATCGATCTGTGGCTACAATCACAGGATTTACTCTGAGAAGGAGTCCTTTGCTGTGCAGTCAGGGGCCGCAGGCTTAAAGTGATGAACTCACAGTGAAATTGGGCTCCATTCTCCATTACTCCACATGGAATTCAAACAACTATGGACCATGCAATTTGTGTTGCAACATTAATTGTTGCTTTAAGGCTTTTACCCTTTAAGATTGTGTGATGTGACTCCAAGCCGCGTAGGAAGTTGCAGACTTTTCCCACACTGCGAGGCTGCTTCATTTTACAGAAACATGACTCACCCCTGATAGACACAAAATGCTGAAGTAACTCAGCGGGACAGGCAGCACCTGTGTAAAAGGTTATGGGAGGAATAGATAGAGTAGATGCACAGAGTCTTTTATCCAGAGTAAGGGAAACAAGAACTAGATGACATAGGTTTTATGTGAGAGGGGAAAGATTTTATAGGTATCTGAGGGACAACTATTTCACATATAGGGTGGTGGGTATATGGAATGAGCTGCCAGAAGAGGGAGTTGAGGCAGATTCTGTAACAACATTTAAAAAACATTTGTGCAGGTACATGAATAGGAAAGGTTGAGAGGAATATGAGCAAAACGCAGGCAGATGGACTAGTATAAATGGGGCAGCTTGGTCATCATGTGTAAGTTGGGCCGAAGGGCCTGTTTCCATGCTGTACGACTCTATGACCATCAACACGTTTCCTGTCCTACTAGAGGCCCTAACACTCTCATGCATTGTTACACAGCCATCAAAGACACCTATTGCTCCATATTTTAAGACTCTGCAGCTGACTCACATTAGTATGCCACTTCCATCACAAACTTTATCAGTAGGTTTGTAGTGGACTGCATGGCAAAAAAGTTACTCCGAGTGTTCCACAACTGGAAACCATGGATGAAATGCAAGACCCGCTCCCTTACAAAGACCAAGTCTGACGCATTCAGGTTGAGTGAGCCTGAGTGAGCCTGTACAGGAAATCTAGGTAACCATTGCAAAGGTATCAGGGATGCCATGAGACAATTCCAGACCAGCCTAGACTAACCACACGATACCCATCTATTGTGGCACGGCTTGCATGCTTCAACGGGCTAAATGGGAAGGGAGACAGAATCGCTGGCAACAATGCCTCGCTCCGCCAGAAACTCAATGCTTTCTATGCTTGGTTTGAACAGGAGGTAAGCAGAATGGAGGCAGCTGCCACAGCAACCTCAGATGCCCACCTGTACCTCCACAGTCACTATCGCAGACATCAGATCAGCCTTCCTGACTGTGAACCCATTGATAGCAACTGGCCCAGATGGAGTCCCCAGCCGTATCTTCAGAACCTGCACGGACCAGCTGGCAGTAGCATCACAGATATCTTTAACGTCTTCCTAGTCCAATCCGAGGTTCCCACTTGCTTTAAGAAGACCAGTACCAAAGAAAACCAAGGCAGTGTGGCTCAATGACTATTTTGTCTTGATCTGCTGCAAAGACTTTCACGGCAGACTCCTATTTATTGACTATAGTTCTGCCTTCAACAACATGATTCCAACCAAACCTATCTCCAAACTCCTGGACCAAGTAGTCAGCACTGCCCTCTGCCATTGGATCCTCGGCTCCTCGGATCCATAGATCACAATCAGTAAGGATAGGTGACAAAATATATTCCACTACAATTCTCAACACCAAATCCCAACAAGGTTACATTCTCAGCCCCATGCAACACTCACTACACACTCAATACAGCCAAATTCTGCTTGAACTCTATATACAAGTTTGCAGATGACACCACTGTGCTGGATCTCTAACTATGATGAGATGGAGTACAGAAGGCGATAGAGAACGTAGTAGTATAGTGTCAAAACAACAATCTTCCCCTCCTGGCCTGCTGAGTTAGTCCAGCACTTTGTGTCTTTTTTTGTGAATCGGCATCTGATGTTCCAAGTATAACCTTCCCTCCATGTCAACAAAACGAAGGAGCTGGTCATTGACTTGAGGATGTAGGGTGGAGTACACGCCCCAGTCTGTATCAGTAGTGCTGAAGTGAGAGCTTCAAGTTTCAAGGTGTAAATATCACCCACAATTTGTCCCCGTCCAACCACATTGATGCTACAGCCAAGAAAGCACACCATCACCTCTGCCTCCTCTGAAAGTGAAGGAAATTTGGCATGTTGCCAATGACAGTTACCAGTTTTTTCTACAGATGAACTTTGGAAAACATCCTATCCAGATTCATCACAGCTTGGTTTGGCAACTGCTCTGCCCAAGATGACAACAATTGGCAGAGAGTTGTGTACACAGCCCAAAGAGTCACACTACTGCAGAGTGCACTACAATATTTGCATCATTCTGCTGTTTAGCACTTGTTGCTGTATTTATTGTTCCATTTATCATTACCATGTGTGCCGTATCCTGGTGTGTGAATGAAGTGAATTATACTAAATTAACTAAAATGCCAGCAATTGCCTGTACCTAGCACATTTCCTTTTTGATAAAAATGAACTGCATCTGCTGATTTATATCAAATATAGGAACAAAGTGCTGGAGTAACTCAGCAGGGCAGGGAGAAAATGGAGAAAATGGATAGATGGCATTTCAGGTCGGGACACTTCTTCAATGTTTCCTTTTTATTCTGATTGAATCTTTTACATCCTTTGTCATCCAAGGTTCCCTAATCTTATCATCATTGCCTTTCCCTCATCCGGAACATGCTGGCCTTCTTACCAACTCCTGTTTAACAGACTCCCACTCGTCAGTTGTTGTTTTACCCACAAACATCTGGTCCTGCTATTGACATCAGTCTATCATCAGCAGTTATGGTCACTTTTCCCCCACCGACACTTCCACCATCTGCCCAAGGACTTTTGCCATCAGCCTTAGAATACCTCCATGGACACTGAACAAATTCTGCCCCATCTAAGCCCAATAAAAGGAACAAGAACCACAGCAGTCTTGACAGGGAGGAAATTGTGTAGAATAATTCATAGAGCAAGACAGCACAGGAACAGGCCCTTCAGCCCAACTCCTCCATGCCAACCCATTTCCTCATAGAAGAATCTAGAATTACAGATTTAACAATTAGGGATCCCCAATTTTACACTGGGACGCCAATTTTCTCTCTCTCAAAGGGTCACGAGTCTTTTGGACATTTTTTGGCAAAGGGCAGTGGAATGAATGCAGATACTGAATGCTTTTGAGACAGTGATCAATAAGTTGGTGATAAGACAGGGGTTGAGAGTTTACCGGGCTGGATGGGAATGTGGAGTTGAAATTACAGTTGGTACTTTCCTGACTCAAAATTAATAATATTAGGAATATTAGAAACAGATCAATTAATAACAATGAATCAAAGAATATTTATCGATTACAGTTTAATAATTGGGAAAAAACTAATATTGAAATTTTGGAAAGGTCCTACATCCCCCACAATCAAAATGTGGATCACTGGAATGTCGGAGACACTTCATCTGGAAAGATTAAGACTTGTCCTTCTGGGCAAGTTGGATCAATTCAGAGGGATATGGTCTCCATTTATTGAATATTTAAAGGGTCAAAGTGGTTCGGTGCGAGATCCTGACTGAAGCCTGAACGAAGGAATAGATGAAGATTTACACATAATAACCCATGGATATATCTCCAATGATGTATAAACCGCTTAATACTTCATTCATCTTTTTGAATTTCTATTTTTACTTTATTTTTCTCTTTTTTTTCTTCCTACCTATATTAAAAATGAAAAATGCATAGAAGTACAAATTAGAAATAATTGTTAATATTAATATTATTAAGAATGTATGTGATATGTATATTCTTCCTTTGATATGTACTTCTAATAAAAATATTTAACAAAAAAAATAAATTACAGTTGGTACTGCCATGATTTCCCTAAATGCTGGGACAGGATTGAGGGGCTGAATGGCCTACTACTCTGAATGAGTGTGCTCAGAAACAGAAATGGTGCTGAGCTGTTGCGAGGTCAGGTACACAACTCTGTGCCAACTATGTTTAGGAATTAGAAATAAAAAGGAATGGCATTTGTATTGGGTATGAAAGGGTCACGGTTACCGTGTGTGTGTGTGGAGTTACACCTATCACATGACTGGAATTCTTCCTTAGGCCATTTTTGGAGTTTGTGGTAAACAGCCTGCACCTGTCCCAGATCTGAGTGGATAACGTTGCAGCCTCTCTCCATTTGGAGAATGTGTTTCCCATTTGTTGCATGGTTCAGCTGTTGAACTAAACAGCTGACATTTTGGGAGCGGAGAGGCCTAGTGAACAAGGTGGGGCAGCATTGCTCACAGTGTCAGTCGGGCCAAGACTTTATGGACATGTCAGGGTGGAGGAGCCCAGGGTCTAGTCTCACATGCATGAAGGGACAGCACAGCGCATGGATCAGAATAGGACAGCCCTGCATCATAGACTGACGCTCCCATCCTCGCTCATCACCACACCTTCGACCCAGCCACCAGCTTCTCCTTCAGGCAGCACCACAGGCCCAGGGCACACCTTTGCCAGGAAGCTCAGTGTCCGCATCGTACTCTCCTGCACTCACTGCCAACAGTTCCAGGGTGCTGCAGAGCGGACACCGGACTTCTTTAAGATCAAAAGACACAGGAGCAAGATTAGGCCATTTGGTGCTTCATTTAGGAAGGTGGTAGGTAATCTTCATTGTCCCGCACTCTCCCCACTCCCAGGGCAGGGAAACTAGGAAGCTGGAAACAAGAGCAAACCCTGCACAGACAACACCAAGGTCAGGATTGAAGCAGGTCACTAATGCTGTGAGGCAGCATCTCAACTTGCAATGTACTGTCACCCTGATTTGCTCACGTTTTATATTCATCCCTTTTCAGCCCAAGCTGAGCTTTGTAAAACTCATCCAGCATTTTTGGTTCCAGCATTGTCTTGGTGACAGGAGGTAGAGGGTAGTGGTTGAGGCGCGTTTGTCTGATTGCAAGTCTGACCAGAGGTGAGTGATAGGGACCGGTGCTGGGGCCTCTGTTGATTGTCACATCTATATGCTTGGATGAGCATGGAGGCAGACTGATTAGCAAACTGATGACACAAAAAAGAGCGCTTTACTGCACAACATGTCACTCCATTGAGGCCATTGCTGCACTAACGTCTGTTATTGAACACAGATTTGTCCCTGAGTAAAGGTTGTGGAAAATATTGAGCTCCAGTATCGTGACAACGTGAGGCAGAGGAAGGATGCAGAAGCACACTTTATTTGACCAATATACAGTTACATTGATATAAATGTTACAGCAATCGCACATGTTCGAAGTAGGAGCCAGGCTAGGGAACTATGAGAAACCCCTCTAATGTGTTAAGTTGATAAAAGCTTGTTAAAAGGTCACCGTAGTGTCAGATTGTCCCCAGGGATGAATTATAAGAAAACATCTGGCTACAACTGCAGTTATTTGGGGCAAAGGGGATGTGTCTGTGGTATTGTTCTCTGTACTTGTGTAGTACACCTGTCACTGAAAATCAGTGAGGTCTGATGCTGCTGCTGCTGCTGCTGCTGCTGCTGCTGCTTGCGTTTGATCCACACTGTCCAATGCTGGGAGTTCATGTGTGTCTGGCCTTGGCCAGTGGTCTTCCCCTGCACTGGTGACAACAGGCAAGGTGCCTGGGGCAGCTGGAGGGGGCTCCTGCAAGGTACAGAGTAACCCTGGATGTTCCCCACATGCAGCCTTGGTGGGCACAGGCCCCTCCAATCAGTGGCAACGGCAACGAACGTTATGAGTTAGAGAACTGCAGAGAGGATGTATCGGAGGTCTGATTTGCTGCAACATTCAAGGCTTGGATTGTTGAACCAGAGAACCACAAGAGCAAGCTGTGGATGGTCTGTACTTTGCATTTGTCTATCTTTGCTTACCTGCCGTTTGGGCACCCAGGGTTTAGCACGATTCAGTGTTTAGTTTCAAATCTGTAGTTTGGTAAAAAAACAAACTGCTGGAAGAACTCAGTGAGCCGGGCAGCATCTGTGGAGGGAGATGCTGTCCGACACACTAAGTTCCTCCAGCACGTCGTGTTTTGCTCAGGATTCCAGCAGCTGCAGTTTCCTGTGTGTCCTGTAGGATGGTAAATTGCTTTGATTACGTATACATGTGGCTGATCAAGGTCTGTGCTATGTGATTGTTAATGACAATTCACTGATTCCAGTGCAAGTGAAGGGAGACTCGGAGAAGTTGCCGCAGGTGCAGATGAAGTTGACCCTAGAACCCCACCGAGCCCCGGGCCAGTGAGTAGCCAAGCTTGTTTTGATTGCTGAGGAGGGAGATGAGCCCAACGTAGGTATCAATGGGGATGGGACGATTCAGGATAAGTGCCCCATTGGCTCTGCCGGGAACTGGGTCCACTCCATGGGCCCTTTGGACGGCAGCAGCAAGCTGAGCTCGAAAAATGTCCAGCTGTGGAAAAAACAGAAGATGAGAACACAGAGTGGGAGGAAGCAGGCTGGTGAAGAAATACAGAGAGCTGAAACCATCACGTCACAGAACATTTACAACATACCAGGCCATTCTGACCGTCACATCTATACTGGTGGAAAAAGCCACGACTGGTCTGCCCTGACCTAATGGGCTCGCTGGGCACCCATTGCTGAGCTTCTGAAACAGAGCCACAGAAAGGAAGTTATGATCAACCTTTACAAGTTGCAACAGGTTGGGTCCCACTGCTTTTGGAAGGAGGTGAAAGTCTTGGAAAAGGATGGAAAAAGTTGATCTCACCAGTTCCATGCTAGTGGAGGTCGAGGGGAGATGTCCACGATCATGAGCAGTCTTGGCAGTGAACAGGAAAGACACCAGGTCGAATGCAAAGGTCAACCTAATCCTATGCGTGTATTCCATCTCAGCTGAGCCTAGTGAGGTTTAGGGATATCTTAAATGGCAGAGAGGCTATTAGGTATGTAGAGGTCTGGCGAATTAATAAGAACAAATCATTTTGCCTGCCCCATCCTTTTAATCACTCACTGAATCCAGAAATGTAAGTGGATTTGGGAACTGACCAATCCCCCACAACAGGACAGCAGTGCAAACAGTAACTGAGGTTTGCAGCAACATATATTCCTCTTGCCCCAATTCCCCGACCCCTTCACTCCTACTGAAAAACAATTATTAACCCTCTTCCCCAGTTCTGCTGAAGGGCCTTCAGCCTGAACTCTCAACTCCGTTTATCTCTCTACAGAGGTACTAGAACCTGTGGATGCTGGAAACTGGAAGGGCCTCAATTCAAAACATTATCTGTCCATTTCCCTCCACAGGTGTTGCCTGACCGCAGACTAGCAGCTCTCCCATTTTAGTTTTCTCCACAGATACTGCCTGACCCACTGTGTGTTTCTGTTTTTGTTTCAGATTTCCAGCGCTGCAGTTTGTTAATTTCCAGCAACTAATCTCCCTGCTAGCTCCATTTAGACTGAGATGTAATAGTGTCTAATTGTGATTTAATCACATGGTGAGGTTTAGCAATTTACAGGTGTTTTGACAAAAACACTAATAGCTCCCGGCATTGCCAGACCTGAGAAAAGCGAGCCAGTTCATTTAAATACTGTGAGAACAAAATCCAGTTTAGTGACTCTATGCCAATAAAGACATTAAACAGTGATTGTGCACCGTAATTTCATTAAAGCTTATTTGCCTAAGGTGGAATTGAAAGTGCAGGTTTAAACTGTGGGAACCAGCAGTGACTAACAGCTGAAGAATGTTCAGAAGGTTTGGCTGCGGTTGAGATGACAGCTTACATCACTTACTGTTGGCCAAGTGTGTGGAGAAACCACACGCAAGAACAAATAAACAGGAGCAGGAGTGGGCCACCAGCACTTCAAACCTGCCTGCCGTTCAACATGATCACTGCGGATCTACACTGAAATCCTCTGTCACTTCCCGATCACCCTCAATTCCTCAGTCTTTTGAAAATATATCCTCCTATATATACAGTATATATATAGGAGGATATATTCATACATATATATCAGGGACAGAGAATCCCAGAGATTCATCATCCTCTGGGAGGACAAACCTCCACACTTCCTCCAGCTAATTTTTAAATAACCAGCCATTATTTTGCAGCTACGTCCCCTTGTTCATGACACTCCCACTAATGAAACCATCCGACCATTTACCATGTCAAGCCTCCTAGGATCATACATGTTGCTTAGAATTACACATTTCAAGAATCACTAGAATCAGGAGTGGTCCCAGAAGGTTGGAAAATTGAATGTCATGTGATAGGAGCAGAATTAGGCCACTCGGCCCATCAAGTCTACTCTGCCATTCAATCAAGGCTGATCCATCTCTCCCTCCTAACTCCATTTTCCTGCCTTGTCCCCATAACCCTTGACACCGGTATTAATCCAAAATCTGTCTCTGCCTTAAAAAATATCCATTGACTTGGCTTCCACAGCCTTCTGTGGCAAATAATTTCACAGATACACCACCCTCTGACTAAAGAAATACCTCCTCATCTCCTTCCCAAAGAAATTACCTCTGGTCCTATACTCTACCACTAGTGGAAACATCCTCTCCACATCCATTCTATCCAAGCATTTCACTATTCGGTAAGTTTCAATGAGGTCTCCCCATGTGAATATGCATGAATTGGGGTGTTCTGGGAACGGGAGGTATCTGTTGAGACTTGGCTTCACTGGTGGTGACATCACAGAGTGGAGACCCAATTCATGGGAATCGAGTGACCCACCTGTCGCCACCAAGTCTGAACCCCTGAAGAAGTTTCTGTTTTGTTTCAATGTATTGACAACTGTTATGTCTCTGTGATTGGGCAAAGGGGTTGCCTCCCACTGAATTTTCCCGCCAGTATCTGTGATTGGGCTAAAGGGTTGTCTCCCTCTGTACGTTCCCACTGCTTGTTTCCCGCCACTGTATATCTGTATAAATAGGAGATCGGTCCGTTGGGGCGTGTCGTCTTCCTTTTTGTTCTGTTTGCGCGAGGCTGCTGTGGGCTCGAGTGAGTGGATCCGAAATCGACCCCGTGGTGAATAAAGGGTTTTGACTACAGTATTCGATCATACTGTATAAAACAAAGTGTTTTACTGACCCAGACTGGGGGGGGAAAGGAACCAGAATCAACATTTGGGGGCTTGTCCGGGATCTCAACAGATTACCATCACGAGTTTGCGGTCAAGGAGCTGAATCATCTTGGATCGCCGAAGAAGGAATTGGGCCCCTGATTTAAGTAGTTTTACAACATCAGTTTTGCGCATTCCGCTAATCTGACGACAAATTGGTCATTCGCTGACTCGTGAGTGGAATCCCGACGAGAACAAGTTCAGTCTGGTGAATACTGGTAGAAGGGTGTTTGGCCAGCAACATAGGGCTACTGAGGATTGGTATTTGGTGTTGGGTATTGGTATTTGGGATTGGTATTTGGTCAGTAACATAGGGGATTTGGTCAGTAACTGGGGATTGGTATATTTGGTCAGCAGCTGTTGAGTGCTCAAGTCCCTGTTGTTGAGGGTTCAAGTCCCTGTTCAGAACCATTGGATTGGTTACTGAATGCCTAGTATTGGGGTACGATTGGCAGGGTAGTTTGAAAGACAATACTGAGAGAGTTCAGTACTAAGCGGGGTAAGTGCTGAAGGTCAGTACTTTATAGGTCGATACTGAGGGTCAGTACTAAGATAAATTGGCATACTATTACTGTAGAAATTAGTGCTGAGGGAGAATGTGGCAACGTTAGGGAGACGTGTCTGTGACACTCAAATACACCTGGACCATTTCCGACACTTCCCTACCATTTCTTGACCTTACTATCTCCATCGCAGGGGATAGATTTCTGACCGACATCCACTATAAACCCACTGACTCCCATGGCTATCTAGACTACACTTCCTCACACCCTGCTTCCTGTAAGGACTCCATCCCCTACTCCCAATTCCTCCATCTAGGCCACATCTGCTCCCAGGATGAGGTGTTCCACACCCGGGCATCAGAAATGTCCTCATTCTTCAGGGAACGGGGGTTCCCCTCCCCTACTATAGATGAGGCTCTCACCAGAGTCTCTTCAATACCCCGTAACACTGCTCTCTCTCCCCATCCGCCCCACTCACAACAAGGGCAGAGTTCCCCTAGTCTAATACCCTAATAGCCGTCACATACAACAAATAGTCCTCCGTAATTTTCACCGCCTCCAACGTGACCCCACCACTCGCCGCATCTTCTCATCTCCCCCCCTGCCTGCTGTCCGCAAAGACCGCTCCCTCCCTGGTCAATTCTTCCCTTCCCATACGTACCACCCCCTCCCCGGGCACTTTCCCTTGCAACCGCAAGAGATGCTGCACTTGTCACTTTACCTCCCACCTCGACTCCATTCAAGGACCCAAGCAGTCGTTCCAGGTGAGACAGAGGTTCACCTGCACCTCCTCCAACCTCATCTATTGCATCCGCTGCTCTAGATGCCAGCTGATCTACATCGGTGAGACCAAGTGTAGGCTTGGCGAAGGTTTCGCCGAACACCTCCGCTCGGTCCGCAATAACCAACCTGATCTCCCTGTGGCTCAGCACTTCAAGTCCCCCCATTCCGAATCCTACCTTTCTGTCCTGGGCCTCCTCCATGGTCAGAGTGAAAACCACCGGAAATTGGGGGAGCAGCACCTCATATTCCGCTTGGGCAGTTTACACCCCAACGGCATGAACATTGACCTCTAATTTCCGATAGCCCTTATTGTCTCCTCCCCTTCTCAGCTCTCACTCAGCCCTCTGGCTCTTCCTTTCTTCTTCCCCCCACCCTACATTAGTCTGAAGAAAGATTTCAGCCCGAAATGTTGCCTATTTCCTTCGCTCCATAGATGCTGCCGCACCCACTGAGTTTCTCCAGCACTTTGTCTACCTTCGTGTCTGTGACCTGCAGGACAGTGTGATCCAAATGTTTCTGCCCTACACCCGCTAAATTTAAAGTTTTCATATTGAATGCTTTTGCTTAAGTTTGCATGATTTACTCTTGTATTATAGTTGTTTATATTTTTGCTTAAATTTGTGTGATTTACTCTTGCTCTTGCTCTTGCTTTTGCTTAAGTTCATGTGATTTTGCTATTGTATTATAATTGCTTGCTCCCTTACGGAGGTAATATCGCTTTAATACGCTGTGTGAATTGTGTGTGTGTGTGGGCCCCGTCTATCTTGTTGCGTGGAGATAATTGGGTGTGGAAGTGCTTGTGTGTAGATCGGTCTTGTGTGTAGATCTTTGGCCGAAATGGGTAATTATCTAAGTACCACAACTGATCCCAAAAGTCCTTTGCAAATATTGTGCGCTAAGTATCCTGATGAAGCAAAACAAACCGTTATCAAGTACTTTAAATACAAAATTAGAGAGTGCATTGTGGTCCAAGGGAAGTGTTGGAACCCTGGAGGGTGTGAAACGAATTCAGGAGATAATTTGGAGAATTAGTAGAAATATTACTGCCAAGGAGCTTATTGGTCTCTGAAGACAACATTATCAAAAACTGAAAGAACAGAAAGAAAATAAGCCACAATGTTAGCAAGTTGGCAAGAAATGGCAGAGATTAGGAATAAATCTTACAGAGGGAGGGATGACCAGATCTGCGGACACACTCAAAAGAGAATGTTCTTATAAGAAATGCCATAAACAGGATTCCGGACGGACCCTGGATGGGTTTGAAGTAGATGAGAAAAACGGATTGCGTAATCCAATGGTTGGCTTTGTCTTAGAAGAGGGAGACAACGAAGATTTAGAGGATTGGGAAAGTAGAACCCATATCAGTGCCACCTACCCCTACAACCCCCACCAAATGCTAATATTGATCCCGCAGCACCACCCACATCCCCTGCACCAGCACCAACTCCGAGTCCCCTAACCCCAACTGCCCCGATATAGGTGGATGCCCTGGTCGCTTTCCATACCAGGAGTAAAACTAGGAGTCAATCCATACCACGAGTCCAGGCCCCCTCTAAACCAAGACAGAGAAAGCATAGATAGATGGTACAGAACCAGCCCTGCCTGCACCCGTTGTGTCCTCTGCCCGCTCAGACTCCTGGTTCTGAGCCAGGGAGTGGGTGACCCTTAAGCCCACCTTACCTGGCACTTGCTTGTGAACATCTCGGTGGCCCCTTTGACTGGGTGTTCAATGAAGGTTGTGTATGGAATGTCATTGCTCCAGGGATTCCAGCGGGAGGTGAAGGGAGCCTCTCGTAGCTTGTCCCAGTGAACGCGCAGCCCCTGGCCTTCTCTCCTGCAGGAAACATGCAACAACACTCCGGGTGACTATCCTCCCCATGCCACAGCAACACCAGAACACGTGAAATAGCAGAGGCCGTCCACTCTGGCTGCCTCTGCCACTGTGGCTCACCCTTTATCTCAGAGCCATTTCTCGCACTCACCTATCTCCGCCAGTTCTCCTAACACCTCAATGTCCATCGATCTGACCTGAATGAGCAAAGTAACTGCACTCCAAGCCTCCTGGGGGGGGGGGGGGGGGGAACTATAAAGATGGCACCCTCTGTGGACTCCAATGGGCACAGATATTGGGCAGAGGCAGTGTTTGCTTGAAATGTTATGAAGGACTGACCTTGAGGGAATTCACTAATCCATGGCAGTGTGTCGCCAGCCCAGGCCAAAGCTTCAGACGTGTCAACCTGGGACCAGCGTGGAGCAGTGACTGAGTGAGGGCTGAGGGGGGGAAGTGAGAGGCAGGGGTAAGGGGTGAGAGAGGTAGTGAAAAGGAAGGGGTTAGGGAGGGGATAAGGGGTGAGAGTGAGGTGTGGGATGAGAGGGCCAGTGGGCAACTAGAGGGTGTCAGGGGTATGAGAGTGGGTGTTAGAGGGGCCGGGCTGTAAGGATACGGCTGAAGGGGGTGAGAGGGAGGGAGTCTGGGGATTGTGTGCTGTATTCGGGATGGGTATCTCGTGCCCAGGGCAGCCTGCTGTCAACCTGCGGAGGGACATGACGGATCTTCTCTAACTCAAACGACACACACCCTGACACATTTGCTTCCACTGTGTGGACTGACGGCATGGATCGATTTGCTTGTAATTTCAGGGTAAATTTGCTCGCGGATCTCCAGCACATTGGGCAGAGCGGTGTTTTATACATGTTTACCAGGAGTGAAAGGATCCTTTATAAAGCTGTTGCTGAATGGGTCTGGACTTGCTGTGGAACTCTCCCTTTCAGGAACGCTTTCACTCTTGCTGATTAAACCGAGGCTGCCACCACTGAGCCTCGCAGTGTGGAGAGAGCCAGAGCCCACAGCACCAGTGGTCTCCCCTCAACACAGCTGCCCAGTCTGAACAGCGCAAAGCATGTCTCTTTTATCAGGACCAGCTTCACTTTCACTGCTTTCCATTCTGCAGTTTTATAGGGCCTTGGTTAGACTGCATTTGGAGTGTTGTGTGCAGTTCTGGTCACCCCATTACACGCTTTAGATTTTAGATCCGTGCCGACCAGCAATCACCCCGTACACTAACACTATCCCACACACTAGGGACAATTTACAGAAGCCAATTAACCTAAAAACCTGTACGTCTTTGGAATATGGGAGGAAACCGGAGCACCCGGTGGAAACCCACGTGATCACATGGAGAACCGACAAACTCCATGAAGACAGCACCCATAGTCAGGATCAAACCCGAGTCTCTGGCGCTACGCCGCTGGGCAGCCCGACAGTGTGCAGGAAGGATGTGGAGGCTTTAGAAAGAGCACAGAAGAGGTTTACCAGAATGATGCCTGGATTAGGGGATATTAGCTACAGGGACAGGCTGGACAGACTTGGATTGCTTTCTCTGGAATGCCGTATGTTGGCAGGGAGAGCATTTGAAATTGAGAAGCATGGATGGGGTGGGCAGTCAGAACCTTTTCCACCAGATGGAAATGTCAAATACCTGAGGACATAACTTAAAGGTGAGCGGGACAATGTTTAAAGATGATGTGTAGTGCAAGTTTTTATTACACAGAGGGTGGTGGGTGCCAAGAACGTGCTGCGAGGGGTGTTGATGGCGGCAGATACAATAGTGGCATTTAAGAGATTTTTGGATAAGCACCTCGACGTGCAGGGAATGGAGGGATATGCATAGTGTGCAGGCAAATCACAGTTGGTCTTGGCATCATGTTCAGCTCGGACATTGGGTGGCACCACCACCAGTGGCTGCCTCGCGAAGAGTCTGTCTGTCCTTTTTGTTATTTTTAGTATGGGTTAAAAAATATGTTTCAGTGTTCCTTTGTTTGTTTTATGTGGGGGGTGGGGAGGGTTGGGGGAAACTTTTTTTCACTCTTACTTCGACGGAGATGCGATTTTTTCCCGTATCGTATCTCTGTCCCCACTGCGGCCTAACCTCGAGGAGTTGTCGGCCTTTCCTGGAGACCGATGGGCGTTCCAAGCCGCTGGAGTCTGCGGGACTTTAACATCGCGGAGCTTGCGATCCCTTTGCCGGGGATCGAAGCTCCAACATACGGGCCCTGTGAACTTTAACATCGTGACGCCCGCGGTCTCTGGTAAGAAGAGGCCGACTTGGGAGCTCCACGCCGCGGAGAGAGTGTCAACCGCCCCGACACGGGAGTTTTGATCACCCCGACAGGGGCTTCGATCATCGGCTGCGGGGGCTTTGATCACCCCGACGGCGATGGTTTAACTGCCCCAACCGCGGGAGAACAAAGGGGAAGAAGATTGAACTTTATTGCCTTCCATCACAGTGAGGAATGTGAAATCCGCTGTGGTGGATGTTTATATTAACTTTTATGTGGTTGTGTGTCTTGTTGCTTTTTCACTTAGTAAGGCTGTATGGTAACTCAAATTTCACTGGACCTTAATTGCTACATGTGACAATAAACTGACATTGAAACCTTGACATTGTGGGCTGAAGGGCCTGTTCTCATGCTGCAGTGCTCTATGTCCCCACCAGCCCTGTCCCCAGCACCCCCACAGTACCAGCCAGGCCCGGGCAGTGTGTCCTGGTTTTGGTAGTGTTAAGGGCATATGTTGTAGTTCTGTTGTGTTTTGATCCTCAGTGTTCCCGTGGATTTTGAAGCAACAGCAACAAAGAGAAGCAGAAGAAAGCACGGATTGGCACTAGCCCGAGTGGGAGGAAAGTTCTCAGTGAGTCAGAGGGGGGAAACAGTTGAAAACTGAGGAATTTGGTTTGTAAATTAGGCAATTTAACAGTCAATATAAGCAAGGCAGCTCTTGGGGAGCGGCAGTGAGGAAAGTGCCCTGTGAGTAAAGTGTGAGTCTTTGGCTCGAGAGTCTTCGGAGAGGAGGCTGCGCAAAACACTGGATAGGGAGAGACCGAGGCAAAAGAAGATGTCAAGCAAGCTGATGCAGTGTGATGCTTGCAGTATGTGGGAGGTCAAGGACACTGCTGGTGCCTCTGGCTACTACAAATGTGAGAAGTGCATCGAGGTACAGCTCCTGAACTGGGGAAACAAGTGGATGACCTCAGGTTCATCCGAGAAACTGAGTCATTCCTCGACAAGTCCTACAGTAAGATTGTTACACCCAAGGCACTAGAAGAGAGAAGGTGTGTGACAGTGAGAAAGGGAGGAAAACATGGAATGCAAAGGTCCCCGGGTGTTGTACTTCTTGTGAACAGGTTCATCCACGTGGAAGCTGCCGGGACAGAAGACGGTATCGCACTGAGCGGCGGACTGGCTTGCAAAACAAAAAGGGCTGTTGAGCCAAAACCAAAGAGGCCAAAGTCGGGTAACGCCATTGTAGTTGGAGACTCCATTGTGAGAGGTACGGACATGGGTTTCTGCGGCAACAGCCGGGATTCGAGGATGGTGTGCTGCCTTCCTGGTGCCAGGATCCAGGATGTCACGGACAGAGTGCAGACAATCCTCAAAGGCGAAGGTGAACAGCCAGAAGTGGTCGTGCATGTTGGCACAAATGATGTTGGAAAGTAGGGGATGAATATTCTGCAGGGGGACTTCAGAGAGCTCGGAAAAATGCTGAAAAGCAGGACCTCCAAGGTTGTTATCTCCGGTTTGCTTCCAGTTCCTCGTGCTGGCGAGAGCAGGAACAGGGAGATACGGGACCTGAATGTGTGGCTGAGGAACTGGTGCAGGGGGCAGGGATTTAGATTCTTAGATCACTGGGATCTGTTTTGGAGTAAGGGGGAACTGTACAAAAGGGACGGATTGCATCTTAGCAGGTGGGGGACCGGCATTCTGGCCGGCAGGTTTGCCACTGCTACACGGATGGTTTTAAACTGAATAAGGATGGTGGGGTGTCAAATGGGATAGTCGAGGATGGAGTTAAAGGGAAAGAGAGTAAAGAGATGGTTAATGACCCCAGAATTAACGGGAAAGAAAGCTCACAAAGGGATAGGAGAGTATGGCCAAGTGTAATAGGGATCGATGTGAAACGGGCCACTTGTCAACATAATTGTATAAGGAGTAAGAGTGTTGTAAAAACAAGCCTGAAGGCTTTATGTCTCAATGTGAGGAGCATTCGTAATAAGGTGGATGAGTTGAAGGTGCAGATAGCGATTAATGACTATGCTATAGTTGGGATCATGGAGACATGGCTCCAGGGTGACCAAGGCTGGGAGCTGAGCATCCAGGGATATTCAATATTCAGGAGGGATAGACGAAAAGGAAAAGGAGGTGGGGTAGCTTTGCTGGTGAGAGAGGAGATTAATGCAATAGAAAGGAAGGACATTAGCATGGAGGATGTTGAATCGATATGGGTAGAGCTGCGAATCTCTAAGGGGCAAAAAATGCTAGTGGGAGTTGTGTACAGGCCACCTAACAGTAGTAGTGGAGTTGGGGATGGCATCAAACAGGAAATTAGAAATGCGTGCAACAAGGGTAACACGGTTATAATGGGTGACTCCAATCTGCATGTAGATTGGGTGAATCAAATTGGCAGGGGTGCTGAGGAAGAGGATTTCTTGGAATGTATGCGGGATAATTTTCTCAACCAACATGTGGAGGAACCAACGAGAAAGCAGGCTATTCTAGACTGGGTATTGAGTAATGAGGAAGGGTTAATTAGCAGTCTTGTTGTGCGTGGCCCCTTGGGCAAGAGTGACCATAATATGGTTGAGTTCTTCATTAGGATGGAGAGTGACAAAATTAAGTCAGAAATAAGGGTTCTGAACTTGAACAAAGGTAACTTTGAAGGTATGAGATGTGAATTGGCCAAGATAGACTGGCAGGTGATTCTTAAAGGGTTGACAGTGGATGTGCAATGGAAGGTATTTAAAGACTGCATGGATGAAGTACAAAAATTGTTCATACCAGTTTGGCAAAAGAATAAATCAGGGAAGGTGGTGCATCCATGGATAACGAGGGAAATCAGGGATAGTATAAAAACAAAAGATGAGGCATACAAATTGGCCAGAAAATGCTGCCTACCGGAGGACTGGGAGAAATTCAGAATCCAGCAGAGGAGGACAAAAGGCTTAATTAGGAAAGGGAAAATAGATTATGAAAGAAAACTGGCAGGGAACATAAAAACTGACTGCAAAAGTTTGTATAGACATGTGAAGAGAAAGAGACTAGTTAAAACAAATGTTGGTCCCTTGCAGTCAGAAACAGGTGAATTGATCATGGGGACCAAGGACATGGCAGACCAATTGAATAACTACTTTGGTTCTGTCTTCACTAAGGAAGACATAAATAATCTGCCGGAAATAGCAGTGGAACGGGGGTCAAATAAGATGGAGGAACTGAGTGAAATCCAGGTTAACCGGGAGGTGGTGTTGGGTAATTTGAACGGATTGAAGGCCGATAAATCCCCAGGGCCAGATAGTCTGCATCCCAGAGTACTCAAGGAGGTAGCCACAGAAATATAATTTCAAAATTCCTTAGATTCTGGAGTAGTTCCTGAGGATTGGAGGGTAGCTAATGTAATCCCACTTTTTAAAAAAGGAGGGAGAGAGAAAGCGGGGAATTACAGACCAGTTAGTCTAACATCGGTAGTGGGGAAACTGATAGAGTCAGTTATTAAAGATGGGATAGCAGCGCATTTGGAAAGTGGTGAAATCATTGGACAAAGTCAGCATGGATTTATGAAAGGTAAATCATGTCTGACAAATCTGATAGAATTTTTTGAGGATGTAACTAGTTGAGTGGATAAGGGAGAACCAATGGATGTGTTATATCTAGACTTTCAGAAGGCTTTCGACAAGGTCCTGCATAAGAGATTACCATACAAACCTAAAGCACACGGTATTGGGGGTTCAGTATTGATGTGGATAGAGAACTGGCTAGCAGACAGGAAGCAAAGGGTAGGAGTAAACGGGTCCTTTTCAGAATGGCAGGCAGTGACTAGTGGGGTACCGCAAGGCTCAGTGCTGGGACCTCAGCTATTTACAATATATATTAATGATTTGGACAAGGGAATTCAATGCAACATCTCCAATTTGCAGATGACACCAAGCTGGGGGTTATAGTTAGGTGTGATGAGGATGCTTGGAGGCTGCAGGGTGATTTGGATAGGCTGAGTGAATGGGCAGATGCATGGCAGATGCAGTATAATGTGGATAAATGTGAGGTTATCCACTTTGGTGGCAAAAACATGAGGGTAGACTATTATCTGAATGGTGGCAGATTAGGAAAAGGGGAGATGCAACGAGACCTGGGTGTCATGGTACACCAGTCATTGAAAGTAGGCATGCAGGTGCAGCAGGCAGTGAAGAAAGCAAATGGTATGTTAGCATTCATAGCGAAAGGATTTGAGTATAGGAGCAGGGAGGTTCTACTGCAGTTGTACAGGGTTTTGGTGAGGCCACACCTGGAGTATTGCGTACAGTTTTGGTCTCCAAATCTGAGGAAAGACATTCTAGCCATAGAGGGGGTACAGAGAAGATTCACCAGACTGATTCCTGGGATGTCAGGACTTTCATATGAGGAAAGACTGGAAAGACTTGGCTTGTATTCGCTGGAATTTAGAAGATTAAGGGGGGATCTTATAGAAACTTACAAAATTCTTAAGGGGTTGGACAAGCTAGATGCTGGAAGATTGTTCCCGATGTTGGGAGAGTCCACAACAAGGGGTCACAGTCTAAGGATAAGGGGAATTCCTTTAGGACCGAGATGAGGAAAACATTCTTTACTCAGAGAGTGGCGAGTCTCTGGAATTCTCTGCCACAGAAGGTAGTTGAGGCCAGTTCATTGGCTATATTTAAGTGGGCGTTAGAGGTGGCACTTGTGGCTAAAGGTATCAGGGGGTATGGAGAGAAAGCAGGTACGGGATACTGAGTTGGATGATCAGCCATGATCACATTGAATGGCGGTGCAGGCTCGAAGGGCTGAATGGCCTACTCCTGCACCTATTTTTCTATGTTTCTATGTTCTATGATCCAGGCCCTACAGGTCCAAACCAGATGGCCATAAATATATCCAACCTCCGAAGCCTGTCCAGAGTGAAGACGTTTCTCCTCTTCCCAGTCCCAAGAATTCAACACCCTGTAACTGATTTAGTAACTACAGATTGGAGATATTTATCTTGTGGGGGATTCAGGGCCCCATCTCCAGGTTTTCTCTTCCCCAGAGCCATACAGCAATAAAAGGAGCTCTTCGGCCCAACTCATCCATGCCGACCAAGATGTTCCATCCAAACTAGTCCCGTTTGCCCGTGCAGAGCCCATTTTTCTCTCAACCTTTCCTATTCATCTACTTGTCCTAATGTCTTTTAAATGCTGTTATAGTACCTGCCTCAATTACATCCTCTGGCAACTCACTCGATATACCCATCATTTTCTGTGTGAAGATGATGCCCCTCAGGTTCTTTTCAAATCTCTCCTTCTCACCAGGTTCTGTCCCTGGGCATCACCTATCCATGTTCTCCAGAGATGCTGCCTGGCCCACTGAGTTGCTCCAGCATTCGGTGTCTTTTCTTGGTGGAACAGCATCTGCGGTTCGTTGTTTCTACTCTTAAACCTAAGCCCTTACCATGGGAGAAAGACCGTGTGCGACCTTATCTATGCTCCTCAAGATGTTATACGCCTGTCACCCTTCAACGCTCCAGGGAGAAAGTCCCAGCCTGTCAAACCTTTCTTTGTAACTCAAGCCTGCAAGTCTTTGTGAATGTTTTCTCGAGATCATTGTGCAGGACTCTTCAATACTTCAGCTCCCAGTCCCTTCAGTCTCCTATTTTACTGTAGAAATCTGCACACCTCCGCTCCACGGAAACCAATTTTTGAATGTGACTTTGTGCAGGATGATGGTAAATACAAAAGGCCAGATCATGAGGCAAACTTCTCAAATTCAATGGGACCAGGAAATACAGTGGTGGACTAACTCAGTGGGTCGGGCAGCATCCCTGGAGAACATAAGTAGGTAACATTTCGGGTCATGACCCTTCCCTAGTCTGATAAGGCCCCCAACAAAAATGGTTACTTATCCATGTACTCTAGACATGCAGCCTGCAGTGACTGCTGAGTTACTCCAGCACTTTGTGTCTTTGCTTGTAAACCAACAGTTCCTTGTTTCGTCTGATGCAATGGGTTTTTACAAACAACCTCGATTCATCTTTTGGATGAGGCACCAGGAGCAATCAGTGACTATAGACACAAAATGCTGGAGGAACTCAACGGGACATGCAGCATCTCTGGAGGGATGGAATGGGTGACATTTTTGGGTCGAAACGCTTCTTCAGTCCAGAAATGTCACCCATTCCTTCTCTCCAGAGATGCTGCTTGTCCCGCAGTGTTACTCCAGTATTTTGTGTCTATCTTCAGTTCCTTCCAATGTAATCAGTGACTATGTTTACAGCCAAGCAATGCCTTTCTATGAGGTGACAAACGGAACTATTCTTTCTTACAATAAAAAGCAAAAAAGCTGCAGTGGAAATGCTTTAGGTTCCAAGGCCAACATTAACTCCATTTCCCTTTCACAGATGCTGGCACCCGCTGAATATTTTCAATATTTTTGGTTTAATTTGGAGCTTCTGTTTGTTTTTTGGTTTAGAACGGTGTGACGGCCCCAAGGTCAGTGAGGAGGAGATTTAGTCGGTGTTGCAGGGCTGAGGGATTTCAGGGGTGGACTGGAGAAGATGCGATGGAGAAGCAGAGAGGTGGGTTGACAGATTGTGACTGATGTTGACGGGAGAAATGGACTGGATAGAGAGACCGTGAGAGTCATGGAGACAGAGAAAGAAAAACAGATCAGAGACAGAGAGGAGAGTGCTCAGGGTGGTGGTGAAACCAAGGTCAAGAGGTTCAGACGTGGGATCTTGTTATTCCGTGTCTGTGGGAGCGGACGGCATGCAGTGATGGAGGAGACTCGTGCTGTATCGGTGGGTGGGGACACATTGACAGAAATCACTGACAAACAGTATGTTACATCATTGATAGCTATTCACAACTTCGGAGAAAGCAGAGTGTTATACAATGAAGTGAAATATGATCTCAGCCTTTTGACCAAAAACCGCTGTAGTGCCCAGGGCAGAGGTGTTGCTCCTGCACCCTCCATGTTGCTCATCAACAGATCATCCCGTCCACTCCACACAGCATGGACGGTCAGCACCGACGGTCGGAGACCAGCCAGTGGGATGAGTCTGGACATAGGGAATGAGGGGGAGTGGGATTGGTTTGGGGAATGAGGGACAGAGGGACTAGATTTGGTTTGGGGAATGAGGGACAGTGGGATTATCTGTGGGGAATGAGGGACAGGGGGATTACATTTGGTTTGAGGAATGAGGGGGAGTAAAATAAGACGGTGTCGGCATTGAGGGGGAATGGAATTGGATTTGGTGTAAGGAATGAGGGGGAGTGGAATTTGACTGCATGGGATATCGAGGGGAATGGGGTATTAGACTGGGTGGGGTTTTAAAATGAGGGAGCGGAGAGTGGGATTAGATATTGAAGTCAGAAGACTATTTCTTTAGAATTAACACAGTTAAACCTCAATTAGATCATCCACACCTTAAAAGGGAGGAGAGCACATGTTTTGTACTCTGCCTTTGCTCCAGCCTTTGGCCTGCAGCCGAGCTATGATCACCCGCCGCTGTGCGGTGCGGACGATCGGGACCGATGATGCCCACTGACAGGAAGAGCTGCCTTCCACCGCTCTCGGAGGGAGACGGGTTGTTGAGGGGGAGAGGGGCTGTTGAGGGGGAGACAGTCAGTGCTGGGCTGGGATTTTGCTGCACTCACCCTGCACAAAAACTGTTCCGGGAACGTGCCTGAGGCACAGAGGTGCAATTGTTGAATTGGCAGACACATAAATCTCATCAATTAAGAGCTGGGTGTGTCTGTTTATGTACAAGGAGAACCGATGGTTTCCCAGACAGCTCTGCAGCGCCCTACTGCGGTCTGAAGGCCCAGTAGGAACAGCTCCCTACAAGCAGACTCCCGGGACGGGAGTCACATTCCCCCGGCACCCTGAGGTGCTCCCCCATCTCTCTGTCCTCTCCAGCCTTCTCTTTCCTGCACTGTGCTTGGTTTCACCCGCGGGCTGAACCCTTCTGTTGCCCACTCCCACAGCAGCTTGCGGTGTTGTCTACGTGTGGTGATGAGGATGGCATTTGACTCAGTGCCTGGGCTGAGGGTGGCACCGAGCCAGGCAAGCTGCTATGTGCTGCTCCCTGCCCTCAGGCACTCTTGAGCCACAGCTGCTGCCTCACCCTGCCAGAACAACAGCGCCTTCATGAAGGCAGCTCAGCCCATCTCCCCAATCTCCACTGCCACAGCTCACTCACTGCCTGAACTCTGTCAACTGGGAGACCCTCCACTCATCTACTCACAGAACGTGGCTCTTCTGCACCACCTTTACCCACTCTGCTACATGAAGTGATCTGCCTCCTTCACAGCTCCAAGCACCCCTGACCCTGCTGGCAGAGAGTTCCAGTGCCCACACACTGTGTGTGAGAGAGTTTCTGGGATCACCTCACCCCTGCTGACATCTACCCACTCCCACCAGCAAAACCTGTCACTACTTTAACAGCTATGCTCTGCCACCATAACCTTTAAACTTAGGAGAGCACAGTTTAGTACAGCACAGAAACGGGCCCTTCAGCACACCGTGCCCATACTAACCTTGCCAATCTACACTAATCCCATTTGTCCACATTATCACAGTGTCCTTTTTAGACTTAAGTGTCTGACTAACTGGTACAGTTGTCATGTGCACTTTGTTTGCGAGCTATCTGGTCAAATCATACTGCACACGAGTACAATCAAATCATGCACAAGTATAACAGGTAGTGCAAAGAGAAAAATGCCAGAGTGCAGAATGTGGTGTTTCAGCGTTATAGTGTTACAGAGAAAGTGCAGGTAAAAAAATGTCCAAGATCCGCCATGGGGTAGGTTGGAACATCGGGACTATGACCTTAGCTGATGGTAGGACCCATTAGTAGTCTGATAACAGCAGGGACAAGCTGTTCCTGAATATGATGGTATGTGCTTTCTAGCTTTTGTATCTTCTGCAAGAAGGGAGGAGGCAGTGACTTTCCGGGGAGGACCTGCTGGGGTGCGAGTGGACCTTGGCAGCGTGGTCAGTGTAAATGGCATGAATTAGATGCCAAGAATATCCTCCCTGGTACTGCCCTCTGGAATTATTTGAATATTTACTTCATTTTGCTGGAGCTCAAGAGAGAGGGCAGAGTAACACCGGTGTGGCATGGAGGCCCATCGCACGGGGTTGGTTTCCCACTCCGCTGCAGGTCACGTCAGAGGGGGAGCCCCAGGGGCAGCAGGACCCCGCACACCTTACACCCGTACTAGACCACTACACAGAACAGTACAGTACAGGAACTGGCCCTTCGGCCCACAATGTCCGTGCTCAACATGATGCCAAGTTAAACTAATCTCCTCTTCCTGCATGTGATCCATAAACAACAGAGGTCTCAGCACAGTTCCCTGCAAACTCCACTGGAAGACACTCTTCCACCACAACCTTCTGTCTTACATAGAAACATAGAAAATAGGTGCGGGAGTGGGCCATTCGGCCCTTCGAGCCTGCACCACCATTCAATATGATCATAGCTGATCATTCAACTCAGTATCCTGTACCTGCCTTCTCTCCATACCCCCTGATCCCTTTAACCACAAGGGCCTTCCATGAGTAAATCAGTCCTGAATCCAAACTTCCAGGTCACCATGGATCATGCATCTTAATCTGCTAGATCTGCCTCCCAATGCCCTACTAATCCACGTAGACATCATCCACTGCCCTACCCACATCAATCGCCTTTGTCACTTCCTCAAGAACTCAGCTAGTAAGACAGCACCAGCTGGGTATGAAGCTAGGCTGACAAGGGCTAATTTTCCCATTCTCGTTCAAATTGACGAAATCCTGTCCCGATGGGGGCTGTCGGGTTTCCTATACACTGCAGGGTTCCTGTACGGAAAGTGGGGGGAGGGAGGGAGGGAGAGCAGCCTCTATCCTCACCCTCTGAACGAGGCTGCAGACCCACACGAAACCTCCTGGGGGCAGCACGGAGTACCGAGCCTTACCATGGGCTGCCAGCACCACCGTCAGGCGTTCAGCGGTACAGCAGCAACTCTCCCCATCACACACAGACTTCCCATCACAGAGAGAGTCTCCCCATCATACTCGGCTCCCCATGCTAGAGAAACTGTCCACCACAGAAAGAGACTCCCCCCTTCACAGCATGTCACATTAACCCTCCCCGTCATAGGCTTGGGGACATATTGTGGCCCTTCACTGCGGCGGTTCAAGGGGGCTCACATCCCCCCTTCTGGGGGGCAGTTGGGGGAGGGCACTAAATGCCGGACTTATCACCAAAGCCCCCTCCCGAAAATCTTTAAACTGGAAACTTTTGGAAAGTGCCATGCGGTTCCCGTCTATTCTCCACGTTTGACCTCCAGTGGTGGGGGCAAGGAGTCCTGTCCAGTCCCCATTTACTGAATCAATTCTCAGCCCAAAGGACTTCTCCTTGCCACAATTTTGATTAGGAATATTATTCCTGTGCCCACTGCACAACATTGGCAAATGTGTGAATTATGTTCATTGCTACCTCTTCCGCTTGTGCAAGTGCAGACTGTCGGGTATCAGCCCTTCCTGTGTTGATCTTGCTAATAGATGAAAGTGAACGTTCTCTTGTATGCATTTCAAGAACTTTGTTTCTTTGTAAACCTTTCCTGTGGTGAGGTCACAGTTAACGTTCCACCTTGGAAATCCCCGGTTCTTAGCCCGCGTTACAACTTGCACTTCTCAGAATTTGCTGCATATCTGCCCTTAACTCTGTCTCAGACATTGGGAGGTGCCCGTATCTCCCAGTGAGGACATTGCCTGTGATCCTCAGTCCAACTCACATGCCCTCACTTGTTGATCCTTCCAGCAGATCACAACTCCATTCTCATTCCCCACTACCACAGATTAAAAATGAAGAAGGGTCCCAACCCAAAACATCGTATGCCTATTCCCTCCACAGATGCTGCCTAACCAGCTGAGTTCCACCAGCACTCGGGGTTTTACCACAGATGTAACTGTTTCCATCACTGGTACCGCCACTTCCTCTTCTCCTGTAACCCAGTAACCAGGACTGTCAGTATCGCCTTGTCCCACAGTGCGACCATGAGCCCTCAGCTCACGGTGTACCTGAACTCCTCATGTTCAGCTTTTTAAACATTTAAGTGCAGCCAAAAAAAATATTTCTTTGACTTTCATGGACTTTGTTTCTTTTGCTTCCTAAACTCATTCACCATCAAATTTTGCCTCTCTCATTTCGGTATCTTTGTTTAGTCTCTGCGCTAGGTTGGGTTAAAGCCACTGCAACCCCACCGCTAGTCAATCCATGACCAGCTCTTCACTCACAAAGTGGTGGATGTATGAAATGAGCTGCTGGAGGAAGTAGTTGAGGCAGGTATATAAAAACATTTAAAAGACAAAAGAGGGCAGCACAATGGCACAGCAGAAGAGTTGCTGCCTCACAGCGCCAGAGACACAGTTTCAATCCTGACTACGGGTGCTGTCTATGTGTAGAGTTTGTAAATTCTCCCTATGATTACGTGGGTTTTCCCTGGGTGCCTTAGTTTCCTCCCACACTCCAAACATGTGCAGATTTGTAGGTTAACTGGCTTCTGTAAATTGTAAATTGCGAGTGTGCAGGATAGAACTAGTGTATGGGTGATTGTTGGTCAGTGCAAAAGTCCTGTTTCCATGCTATATCTCTGAACTAAACATTTGGTCAGGTAAATGGATAAGAAAGGCTGAGATGGATATTGGCCAAATGCAGTCACAAGGGACTAGTTCAGATAGATATTTCTCAGTCAGTATGGACAAATTGGGCTGAAGGGCCTGTTTCCATGCTGTGTGACACTATGACTGTTAAATTATTTCTTTGAAATATCTTGCAGCACCTTCCCTGACTTACCCATCCACTCATCCCAACTCCCTCACCCCTAGTTTTTTGAAGAAGTAACCTAAAAGGTAAGGCTATGGACGTTTTCTGTATGGACTTCAGCAAGGCCTTTGATAAGGTTCCACACAGTAGCGTGATCACAAGCGATCCAAAGAAAGTTAGCCGACTGGATTGAGAATTGGTTTCATGGAAGGCAGCAGAGGGCGATGATGGAAGGTTGTTTTTCAGACTGGAAGTGTGTAACTAGTGTTTCTCAGGAATTTATGGGTTTGCAGATGACGCTAATGTGGGTGGTATTGTAAATAGTAAAGATGGCTACTAAAAATGACATCAGGATTTTGATCAGCTGGGCAAGTGAGCTGAGAAATGGTTAATGCAGTTTAATGTAGTGATGTTACAATACCAACCTTCAGCGGCACTGCAGTTCTGCCACTGGCCATGTGCGCAACTTTGGCGCCTTTGAGGGGGGGGGGGGGGGAGGCGGGATTAAAATCCAGGTTTGTATTGCTTGTCGGAGGCGGATTTCCTCGGGCTGCTACCTGATGAAGAAAAATCAATCGGACTTCCTTTCCCGGTTTATTTATTTTTTAATTCGCTGGACAATTTAATAATTAGATTAAAATTAAAAGTGACTTTTAACGCCCTCAACGCCTACAACATGACGGATCGCAAGAATGGGACAAAACAAAGGGTAAGTCGTTTATTTTACATATAATCTTGCTTCTTGGGATGGCTTTAATCTAATTTTACGTTGCAAATATGTTATTTGGGCCCCATATGAACCGGCAGTGTTTTTCCTGCCGATATGGGGTTCAAATTCACCGCAAATCCAACGTTCCAATCGATCGCTTTCCAGAAACACCCACTCGCAAGAAGATTAAAATGCTCATTTTTTTGGACTATCATGTCATAAGCCGTTTAAATTGTCTATATTATGTGTTATTCTATCTCCATGGTCATTATTTTTTAACAAAATATTTACAGTATGAGTCACATGTATTGTGCAAAATACAATAATTTAGATTATATTTTGAGTGGATGTTACTGGATTAATTTATGGGAATTAAACATTAAATTCCATCCATCTGGCATATAAATTCATGTCAGTGAGATGTAAAAATCATGTTATATTGTGAATTCTTGGGAGAATGGGATTAGTTTGTTATTTGGATACTTAGGCTATTTAAAAAATATATCCTTTTCTTAAGAAAGTAGTGGGCAGAAAAGCATCTCATGTGTGGTTTGAAGTGCAAAAACTTGTAGTTTACAATGCCAAAATTGAAAACAAGGTTACAGAGTTGCTTATTGGTTTCAATCTGAAGAGTATGATGATGCTACTGATTATGATATGCCAGTGTACCAGCTAGCAACTGATCTTCTCCATAAAGACTTGATCTATTGCTCGAAATTGTAATTTATTTACCTATCTGTTATGGATTTACAGCATATAATACAATAATATTAAATTTCTGATCTTGAGAAGATCACATTTTTGAATTTTCAAGGCAGTCTGGGTGTTTATTACTATTTCTGTCACAACGGCCAATTTTGTAATTAGCTACAATTAGGTAAATAACTAATTATATGCTTTAATTTCAGGTCATCCAAGTAAGATGTTATAAATTTGTTTCAGAATGCTTCAATCTTTCATTTAGTTCTCTTAATTTTTAAGAAAGTTATGGGCTTTTGACTATCCTCGATCACAGCTTTTGTGTTGTCAATGGAAAAGCAATAGGGAACAAGATGCTAATTTCTGAGTATGAAAATGGCCATACCTTTTTTAATACTGAAGATATGAAAGTGAATTAGGTGTCAAATTAAACTTTTTATGCTTTATCTGATGGGATAAATTGCAGACTTGATTTTTTAAATCTCAAATTTTTTTAACATTGCCATTAAATGTAGGAAGTTGCGAGGTGTTGTCATTTGGAACATACAAACCAGGGCAGGACTGTCACAGTGAATGGAAGGGCCATGGGGAGTGTTGCAGAGCAGAGTGATCTAGGAGTGCAGGTTCATAGTTCCCAAAACCTGGCATCACAGGTAGATAGGGTGGTCAAGAAGGTTTTCAGTACAGGGATGTGCAGGGAGAGGTTGTGCAAGGGAAGTCTTTGTTCCTTTGTTCCTTGGAGTGCAGGAGGCTGGGGTGATTTTATGTACAACCATGAAGGGAATAGATAGGATGAATGAAGAGTAGGAGAATCAAGAACCGGAGTTTAAGGTAAGAGAAGAAAGAATTAATAGGAAGGTGAGGGGCAACTTTTTCCACACGGGGTGGTAGGAGTTGGCCAACGTTGACTGGAAAGATACCCTAGCACGGATAACAGTGGAACAACAATGGCAGGTATTTCTGGGAATAATACGGAAGGTGCAGCATTAGTTCATTCCAAAGAGGAAGAAAGATTCCAAGGGGAGTAAGGGGTGACCGGGGCTTACAAGGGACATCAGGGACAGTATAAAAATAAAAGAGAAGTATAAACTAGCAAAGATGAGTGGGAAGCCAGAGGATTGGGTAACTATTAAAGAGCAACAGAAAATAACTAAACAGGCAATACAGAGAGAAAATATGAGGTACGATGGTAAGCTAGCCAAGAATATAAAGGTGGATAGTAAAAGCTTCTTTAGGTATGTGAAGAGGAAAAAAAGTTAAGACCAAAGTTAACCATTTAAGAACTGAAGGAAATGCACATTCGGCAGGAAATGGTATTGGGTAGACTGATGGGACTGAAGACTGAAAAATCTCCAGGGCCTGATGGTCTGAATCCCAGGGTACGTAAGTGGCTCTGGAAATCGTGGATGCATTGGTGATCATTTTCCAATGTTCTATAGATTCAGGATCAGTTCCTGTGGATTGGAGGGTAGTTAATGTTATCCCACTTAAAAAAAAAGGTGGGAGAGAGAAAACAGGGAATTATAAACCAGTTAGCCTGACATCAATTGTGGGGAAGATGCTGGATTCGATTATTATAAAATGAAATAATGACAAAGATTAGTCAGCATGGGTTTACAAAGGGGAAATCATGCTTGACTAATCTTCTGGAATTTTTTGAGGATGTAACTAGGAAAATGGACAAGGGAGAGCCGGTGGATGTAGTGCACCTGGACGTTCAGAAAGCATTTGATAATATCCCACATCGGAGATTTGTGGGCAAAATTAGAGCACATGGTATTGGGGGTAGGGTGCTAACATGGATAGAAAATTGGTTGGCAGACAGGAAACAAAGAGTAGGGAATAATGGGTCCCTTTCAGAAGGCAGGCAGTGACTAGTGGGGTACCGCAAGGCTCGGTGCTGGGACCGCAGCTATTTACAATATACATAAATGATTTAGATGAAGGGATTAGAAGTAACATTAACAAATTTGCAGATTACACAAAGCTGGGTGGTAGTGTGAACTGTGACGAGGATGCTATGAGGATGCCGGGTGACGTGGACAGGTTGGGTGAGTGGGCAGATGCATGGCAGATGCAGTTTAATGAAGATAAATGTGAGGTTATCCACTTTGGGGGCAAAAAAAGAAAGGCAGATTATTATCTAAATGGTGTCAAGTTGGGAAAAGGGGAAGTACAATGGGATCTGGGGGTCCTTGTTCATCAGTCACTGAAAGTAAGCATGCAGGTACAGCAGGCAGTGAAGAAAGTGAATGGCATGTTGCCCTTCATACCAAGAGGAGATGAGTATAGGAGCAAAGAGGTCCTTCTGCAGTTGTACAGGCCCGTAGTGAGACTGGAGTATTGTGTGCAGTTTTAGTCTCCAAATTTGGGGAAGGACATTCTTGCTATTGAGGGAGTGCAACGTAGGTTCACCAGGTTAATTCCCGGGAAGGCAGAACTGTCATATGTTGATAGAATGGAGCGGCTGGGCTTGTATACTCTGGACTTTAGAAGGATGAGAGGGATCTTTTGAAACATGTAATATTATTAATGGTTTGAACACACTAGAGGCAGGAAATATGTTCCCGATGTTGGGGGAGTCCAGAACCAGGGGCCGCAGTTTCAGAATAAGGGGTGAGCCATTTAGAACGGAGATGAGGAAAAACCTTTTCACACAGAGAGTTGCGAATCTGTGGAATTCTCTGGCTCAGAAGGCGATGGAGGTGGTTCTCTGGATGCTTTCAACAGAAAGCTCGATAGGGCTCATAAAGATAGCAGAATCAGGGGATACGGGGAGAAGGCAGGAACGGAGTACTGATTGGGGATAATCAGCCATGATCACATTGAATGGCGGTGCTGGCTCGAAGGGCCAATGGCCTACTCCTGCACCTATTGTCTATTGTATATGGGACAGGCCGGAGCCCAGGGCCGCGGTCTGGGGAGGCTCACCTGCTGACGGAGTGCGGTGGTAAGGTGAGGGTCCCATGGACCAGGCTGTCGATGTAGTTGAGTGGGATCCGGCGGCAGGATTGCAGGCTCAGCATCATGAAGTCGTACTTGCAGATGAGCAGGCTGCGCTCGGTGATGGCGGCGATACGCTCACCCTCCTGGTTCCAGTGGTCCACCCTGCAACGGCACCGCACCAGTCAGCATGGCAGCAGCACCACACAGGGCCTGCGGCCCACGCCTGGCAACACACAGTCCCTGGGGACCCACACCCCATCACCAGCCCTGGCCTACACGCAGTCCGATTGCACAAAAACAGGATCATCATTAATAGTAGAGTTAGTCCATTCGGCCCATCAAGTCTACTCCGCCATTCAAACATGGCTGGTCTATGCTGTCCAAGGTGCCCCAACTACACCCGTCTCACCTGGTCCATATCCTCCTACACTTTTCCCTGTCCAAATGTCTTTTAAATGTTGTTATAATACTTGCTTCCTCTGGCAGCGCATTTCATCTATTCGCCACCCCTCTGAGTGAAAAAATGATAACAGTGTGGCCAAAACTAAAAACAGTACTCCAAATGTGGCCTTGCCAATGTATTGTACAATGTAACATTGTGAGTTGAAAGGAGATGTAAAGGGATATTATTTTTACAGAGGGTGGTGGATGTCTGGAATGCAGCGTCAGGTGTGTGGTTGAGGCAGATACAATAGTAGCATTTAATAGTTTGCATAGGCACATGGATATGGAGGGTTATGAATCACATGCAAGCAAAGGATATTACTTTAACTTGGCATCACATTCAGCGTGGACATTGTGGGCCAAAGGGCCAGTTCCTGTGCTACAACGTTATATGTTCGATAAAACAAATAGAATTGTAGTCCCTGGACTCAATGTGTTCCCCTCCTGATGCCCTGCAGTATTCCCAATATAAGCTCCAGTGTTGTGCCCTATTTAGCAGGACCCTCGGGATATTGCATAGGAAAACATTCCTGGACACAGCAGAAATTCCACTACTGTTCTTAAGTTGCCCAGTTAGACTCAGTTAGGGTGGTTGTTGCAGTGGAACCAGTTGCATGAGCTGAGAGTGGTAGGGAGTAACTAGATGTGTTGGGGAAGTTGGTTGTGTGGGGTGGGGGGGGGGGGGGGGGGGGGGGAGATGGTTGTGTTGGAGGCAGTTGTGTTAGACTATAGACTTTACTTTAGACTTTAGAGATACTGCGTGGAAACAGGCAATTCGGCCCACCGAGCCCACGCCGACCAGCGATCACCCCATGCACTAGTTCTATCCTACACACCAGAGATGATTTACAAAATCCAATTTATCTACAAAGCTGCACGTCTTTGGCGTATGGGAGGAAACCAGATCTGGCACACGGATAAAATCCATGCGGTCACTGGAAGAATGTACAAACTCGATACAGACAGCACCCAAGGTCAGGATCAAACTTGGGTCTCTGGCACTGTGAGGCAGCAGTTTTTCCGCTGCACCACTGTGCCGCCAATGGGAGAAGTTGGTTTGTTTGGGCAGTGGGTTGAGTTTGGGGCAAAATATCAGCTTATTTCCACATTCCTCAACATCGCTGTGTTCAGTTTTGGTCACCATGCTACATGTAATTTATGAGGATGTTGCCAGGATTCAAAGGGACGAGCTGTAGGGAGGGGATGGCAGGCTAGGACTTTATTCCTTGGAGCCCAGGAGGCTGAGAGGCGATTTTATAGAGGTGTATAAGATCATGAGGGGAATAGATAGGGTTGATGCACAGTCTTTTAGCCAGGGTAGGGAAATCAAGAACCAGAGAACATTGGTTTAGGGTGAGAGGGGAAAGATTTAATAGAAACCTGAGAGGCATGTGCACACATTGGAAGCACCTTACTGGATGGAACTCAACACCATTACCCCAAGAACATTGGGCCCGTTGCTGGGTGTATTCACACTTCAATGGGTCAGTGAGTTTGGAGCAGCCAATGCCTATGGTCTGTTCTGCTCATTGTGATGGGTGTATGTGAGGACTGGGCACCATTTGTCCAGTACACACTCACTCAGTGACACACCCAGTGTACAGGGCGCACACACACACACACACACACACTCGGTGACACACCGAGTGTACAATACACACTCACTCAGCGACGAGCCAGCTGCTCTGGAGTTCTCCGTCCACCTGCGGATCCATCTGGGCTTTGATGTCGGTCAACGCGTTCTCAAACGTCCCCGGCTGCAAGAACAGAGAGAACCGCGGGTTATTGAGTTGTTCCCCCTCCCTGCGGCGGCCGGACCCGCGCTCGCACACCCTGAGCAAAGGGCTTTACCCGGAGCACGAAGAACCTCCTCAGCCTGGACATCGGCAGCTCGGGGGCCAGTCCCGGGTCGGGGGCCGGTCCAGAGACGGGGGCCAGACCCGGGTTGGGGGCCGGTCCCGGGTTGGGGGCCAGACCCGGGTTGGGGGCCGGTCCCGGGTTGGGGGCCAGACCCGGGTTGGGGGCCGGTCCAGGGTCGGGGGCCGCTGTCTCATCGCTCTCGCCCGGGTCCCATCCCGGGGCCTCGGCTTTATCCAGCTCCGTCGCCATGGGAGGAGCGGGGCCCGGCAGGTGCGCCTGTCCCGGGTCACCACGGGTGAGTGCACCGGCGGCAGGTGCGTCCGTCTGGTCCCGGCGCTGGGTCTGACCCAGGTCACGGCAGGTGAGAGTGTCCCAGGTGGGTCTGCTCCGGGTCTCAGGTGGGTCTGCCCCGGGCGGGGCCGGGCTGGGATAGCACGGGTGGAAGGGGCGGCGGGACAGGAAGCGCGCAGAGTCCGGGTTGTGGGCGCTTTGTTCCGGGATTCGCTGCTTCCTGGTTCACCCCGGGGCGGGACCGCCGTCACCCTCCGCCCAGGCACAGCCGAAATCGGCAGCGAATTGATGGATGGGCCGAACGGAGTCTGTCAGGGTGTGAAGCGGGGCCGACGGCGGCAACTGAGACCGAACCAGGAATTTCACCCCCCACCCCCACCCACCTCCCCGTCTCTCCAACACCCCCACCCCATTTCCCCTTCAGCCGAACACCGTGCCTCTCTGCACTAATCCCATCTCCCTCTCTCCCTGCTCATTCAATGTACCTGTCCAGATGTCTCCTAAGCGTTGTTGCTGTTCCAGCCTCCATCGCCTCCTCTGGCAGCTCATTCCAGACCAACTGCTCTGTATGAAACGTTTACCCTTCAGATCCCCTTTACACCATCCCCCATGCCGCTACCTTTAAACTAGCTACTCTAGCTACAGACGCTTCTACATGGACCCAACTCTCACCCTTTACGCCTCTTGGAATGTCATCGTCCTCCATCCTATCACCCTTCAGCTCCTCCCCACCAAGAAAAATAGACCCAGCCCATCCAATGTTTCTCTCTTACTGAATCTTTTCAGCACAGTCGGTCACAAGCTTCCAAGCATGGTGACCACAACTGCACACAAGACTACAAATGCAGCCTAAACAATGTTTTGTACAGCTGTAGCACGACTCTCATCCGGACTCTCATACTTCGTGCCTGGGCTTAGCAAACAGCTTCTGCACCACCCTGTTGTCCTGGGTTCCCATTCACAGTTAACCCTGCACCTGAAGATCTCTCTGTTCTACTGCCCTCTCCGGCTGTGTAAATCCTGTCGTGCTTTAACTTCCCAAAACGCACCAGATTGCACTTGTCGGAGTTAAACTTCCAAGTTCATTTTCCAAGTTGATCCAGGTCCTGCTCTAACGATAGACAACACTCACAGTCCACCACTCTGCCAAGTTTGCTGCCATCTGTCAGCTTATTAATCGCGCCGTCTACATCTGCATTGTTAATGGAGCTGGCAAATAGCGGTGGACCCAGAATAGATTCTTGCTGCACATCACCGTCACATGTCTCTGAACTGGAAACCACCCCTCCACTAACACCCTCTGACTCCGGTCACCAAGCTAGGTGTGCATCCGGTTGTCTCGACCGCCATGGATCTCCTGTGATCTCCTCCTCCTCCAGAGACCAGTTGCCATGCAGCACCTTGTCAAAGGCCTTGCCAAGGTCCACGTAGACAATATCTACTGGCCTCCCCTCATCAGTCCTCCGGGTCACTTCTTCAAAAAACTCGATCAAACACACGAGGTACAATTTCCTACGGATAGAGCGGAGAATCTAGATCAAAGGTTTGGTTGAAAGGGAAGAGTGGAACAGGTCCATGTCTGTAGATGATACAAAACCACGCGTGGAAGTGACTAGTGGTGGGGGATGAAGGGACTCGGATGGGATATTCACTTATTGAAGGAGACAGCACGGAAACAGGCCGTTCAGCCCATTGAGTCTACGCCGATCATCAATCACCAGTTCGCACAAAAGTGTATGTTATCCCACTGTCCCATCCACTCCCTACACACTAGGGGCAATTTACAGGGAGCCAAATATCCTTCAAACCTGCTCGTCTTTGGGATGTGGGAGGAAACTGGAGCACCCAGAGGAACCCCAAGCGGTCACAGGGAGAACGTACAAACTCCACACACACAGCACCCGTAGTCAGGATCAAACCCGGCTCTCTCGCACTGTGAGGCAGCGGCTCTGCCTGATGTGCTGTCTGACACTGGTGAGTGAGTGAGTTTGCAGAAACAGGACGGCGCAAAAACATGAAGTAGAAAAAAAAAGTGTTTTAAATAGTGATAATTTGGGAAATGTGGATGCTCAAGAGATCCTGCAGGCTGATGTGGGGGTGGGCAAGTAATTAGGACACCAGGCCGCCTTGCTGCAGGAGGAATGTATACAAGGGTGACGGTGATCGACCACTACAGCGTGCACTTGGTGAGACCGGCCCTGCGGTGTTGGTGCAGAAACCTTTGGCCACAAGTATCGCAACTTTAGACTTTAGAGATACGGCATGGAATCAGGCCCTTCAGCTCATCGAGTCCACGGCAACCAGCGATCACCCTGTACATTAACACTAGCGATAACTTACAGAGAAGCCAATTAACCCACAAACCTGTTCGTCTTTCGAGTGTATGAGGAAACCGGAGCACCCGGAGAAAACCCACATGATCACAGGTAGAACGTACAAAACTCCGTACAGACAGTACCCGTAATCAGAATTGAATCAGGGTATCTGGTGCTGTAAGGCAGCAATTCTACCGCGGCGCCACCGTGCATTGCCCTGGTTTCTTTCAACCAAGTGGCTGAGGAGATTCAAGTCTAGGTGTCCGTGTTTGTAATGGTCCTCTCTGGAATTCACTTTGATCTGAAGGGAGTGCAGCAAATGGCACCAGACACATCTGGGTGGGGACTTTGTCCTATGGGCAACGATTGAGGAGAGTGGGAATATTTTCATACCATCTGCGGCCCACAATGTCAATGCCAAACATGATGCCATGATCTCCTCTGCCTACACGGGATCCACATCCCTCCATTCTGAATGCTGGGACCGCAGCTATTTACAACATACATCAATTATTTGGATGAAGGGATTCAAAGTAACATTAGCAAATTTGCAGATGACAGAAAGGTGGGTGTCAGTGTGAACTGTGCAGAGGATGCTATGAGTACGCAGGGTGATTTGGACAGGTTGGGGGAGTGGGCAGATGCATGGCAGATGAAGTTTAATGTGGATAAATGCGAGGTTATCCGCTTTGGTATAAAAAACAGGAAGGCAGATTACTATCTAAATGGCGTCAAGTTGGGAAAAGGGGAAGTACAACAGGATCTGGGGGTCCTTGTTCATCTATCTGAAAGTAAGCATGCAGGTACAGCAGGCAGTGAAGAAAGCGAATGGCATCTTGGCCTTTATAACAAAAGCAATCGAGTATAGGAGCAAAGAGTTCCTTCTGCAGTTGTACAGAGCCCTAGTGAGACCACACCTGGAGTATTGTGTGCAGTTTTGGTGCAGCGTATGTTAACATGGTTAATTCTCGGGATGGCTGGACTGTCATATGCTGAGAGAATGAAGCGGCTGGGCTTGTACAATCTGGAGTTTAGAAGGATGAGAGGGGATCTTAAGAAAATAAAACAGATTGTTAAGGGTTTGTACACGCCAGAGGCAGGAAACATGTCCCCGATGTTGTGGGAATCCAGAACCAGGGGCATCAGTTTAAGAATAAGGGGTAAGCCATTTAGAACAGAGACGAGGAAACACTTTTTCTCACAGGGTTACACAAAAAGCTGGAGAAACTCAGCGGGTGCAGCAGCATCTAAGGAGCGAAGGAGATAGGCGATGTTTCGGGTCGAGACCCTTCTTCAGACTGGTCAGGGATCAGGGAAACGAGAGATATAAACAGTGAGGTGGAGAGATAAAGAACAATGAATGAAAGATATGCAAAAAAGTATTGATGATAAAGGAAACAGGCCATTGTAAGCTGTTTGTGGTGTGAAAATGAGAAGCTAGTGCGACTGGGGTGGGGGGGGGGGGGGAGATGGAGAAGGAATGTCAGGGCCCGAGGGCTGGGGGAGAGGTGGGGAGGGGAGGGGGCAGTCTGGGTTAACAGAATTGAGAAAATTCAATGTTTAAGCCCAGAGGATGCAGACTCCCCAAGTGGAATATGAGGTGCTGTTCCTCCAACTTGCGGTGTTGCTCACTCTGGCCGTGGAGGAGGCCCAGGACCGAGAGGTCGGATACGGAATGGGAGGGGGAGTTGATGTGCTGAGCCACCGGGAGGTCGGGTTGGTTATTGCGGACCAAGCGGAGGTGCTGTACTTGGCACAGGTGTGGCCTGTCCCCCCTTCCTACGCCACGGGGATCACCCGGGCCATCTTCCAGTTCATCTGGGGGTCGAGGATGGACCGGGTGCGACGGGCCACAAATGTACTAGTCAGCAGACAACGGGGGTAAAAGCGTGCCCAACGTCGCCCTCATCCTGATGGCCACCTTCGTGTGTGGCTGCATCAGGCGGAGTGTGGAGCCAAGGCACGTGGGCACCAAGTGTCACTACTTGCTGAGGTTCTACCTGTCCCCGGTGTTGCAAAGGATGGGCCTGGCGCAGATGCCACGCAATGTGCCAGTCAGCTGGTCACTGCCGCCCCATCTGTCATCTGTGGAAAGGTTCTTCCGGACCAACACCTTTGACCACATGTCCATTGGGCAGTGGTCAGCACAGAATGTCCTGCAGGCACTGCAGGGAAAGGACTCGATGGACCCGGTGGCGTGGTTCCCTGAGCAGACTGCCCAACTTGTCTGGCAAAATGCCTCATCGCCAGAACTCACCAACAAGCACCAAGACCTGGCTTGGCTGGCGGTGAGGGGAGCCCTCCCAGTCAGATCCTTCCTGCACCGTCGGAACCTCACTACCAGCGCACGCTGCCCTCGGGACGGCTGCTATGGAGTGGAGACGGTTGCCCACCTCTTTGCAGAGTGTGGATTTGCCCAAAGAGTCTGGAGAAAAATGCAAGGGTCCCTGGTACGCTTTATTCCAAACAGCTCCGTCACAGAGGACTCTGTGATTTACGGACTGTTCCCAGGGACACATTCAGAGACTAACATCAAGTGCTGCTGGAGGGTTATCAACTCGGTGAAAGACGCTCTCTGGTCTGCCCGAGCTTTGTTCATCACCCAGCAGAGCGAGATGTCCGTCGGGGAATGTTGCCGACTGGCCCACTGCAGACTGCAGGAGTACGTGCTGAGGGACGCACTGAAGCTCGGTGCAGCCAACGCCAAGGCTCCGTGGGGGAGGGCCACAGTCTAAGGTCCTTCCGCTACTGGACAGGGGGGGCACAGTATGGTGGAGATGCCCCTCAAAATAAGGGAGGGTATCCCATGCCGGGGGGCCACATGAGTGGCACGGGTGGGGGATCGATTCGCGAAATTTGAAAAATGTATATAGACTGTATGGAGCAATTTGTATAGCCTCCGAAAATGTCGGATGGATTTTTCGCATGGTTGATGTATTGTATATATTTATTACTTGAATAAAGTCTATTTTGAAATAAAATTTTAAAAAAGGACCGAGCGGAGGTGTTCGGCGAAACGATCGCCCAGCCTCCGCTTGGTCTCACCGATGTAGATCAGCTGGCATCTGGAGCAACGGATGCAGTAGATGAGGTTGGAGGAGGTGCAGGTGTACCTCTGTCGGACTTGGAATGACTGCTTGGGTCCCTGAAAGGAGTGGATGGGGGAGGTGAAGGGACAAGTGTAGCATCTCTTGCGGTTGCAAGGGAAAGTGCCCGGGGAATGAGTGGAGCGGGAGGGAAGGGAAGAATTGACAAGGGAGTTGCGGAGGGAGCGGTCTTTGCGGAAGGCAGACGGGGGGAGATGGGAAGATGTGGCGAGTGGAGGGGTCACGTTGGAGGTGGCGAAACTGGCGGAGGACTATCTGTTGTATGCGCTGGCTGGTGGGGTGAAAGGTGAGGACCAGGGGGACTCGGCCCTTGAGGGCAGTGTTGCGGGGTATGGAGGAGACCCTGGTGCGAGCCTCATCTATAATGGGGGAGGGGAAACCCGGTTCTCTGAAGAACGAG